>NIVC01001231.1:0-143439 GCA_002269645.1 Macrostomum lignano | reverse complement strand
GCAGTTTTTAAATACGACGTCGTCGTTCCAGCGACGCTTCACTTGAAGTCGCCGCCTCCCGAGCCGCTGGACGAGGCGCCCTGCTTGGATTTTAAGCAGCGGGTTGCCCTTGAGAATGTTCTCCGTGCGGATGCGCTCCTCATCTGCCTGCGCTCAGCCTCTCTGCAGGGGAAAGGGGGAATTAGTGACTGGAGAATGGTGAAGGGACTCTAGAAGGGAAATCCAGCTGACTCTAGAGGGAAATCCAGCTGACTCTAGAAGGGAAATCCCAGCTGACTCTAGAAGGGAAACAGCTGACTCTACAAGGGAAATCCCAGCTGACTCTACAAGGGAAATTCCAGCTTATTCTACAAGGGAAATCCCAGCTGACTCTACAAGGGAAATCCCAGCCGACTCTACAAGGGAAATCCCAGCTTATTCTACAAGGGAAATCCCAGCTGACTCTACAAGGGAAATCCCAGCCGACTCTACAAGGGAAATCCCAGCTTATTCTACAAGGAAAATCCCAGCTGACTCTACAAGGGAAATCCCAGCCGACTCTAGAAGGAAATCCCAGCCGACTCTAGAAGGGAAATCCCAGCTGACTCTACAAGGGAAATCCCAGCTGACTCTACAAGGGAAATCCTAGCTGACTCTAGAAGGGAAATCCCAGCCGACTCTAGAAGGGAAATCCCAGCCAACTCTAGAAGGGAAATCCCAGCTGACTCTAGAAGGGAAATCCAGCCGACTCTAGAAGTGAAATCCCAGCTGACTCTAGAAGGGAAATCCCAGCTGACTCTACAAGGGAAATCCTAGCTGACTCTAGAAGGGAAATCCCAGCTGACTCTAGAAGGGAAATCCCAGCTGACTCTAGAAGGGAAATCCCAGCTGACTCTAGAAGGGAAATCCCAGCTGACTCTAGAAGGGAAATCCCAGCTGACTCTAGAAGGGAAATCCCAGCCGAGTCTACAAGGACAATGCCCACGGACACTTCAAGACCCACCTGCGCGCGGCCTCCGCCTCCCGCTCGCGCCGAATCTTGGCCAGCTCGGCCATCAACTCGCGCCGCTTCGTCCTCGTCGCCTTCGTCGGCGGAGTCGGCGTCCGAATCCAAGTCGGCGGCGGCCACGGCCGCGTCGTCGGCGTCCAGGTTGGCCGGCAGCGCCGCAGCGGAGCCGTCGGTCAGACGGGCCCGCTTCGACGACGAAGAGGAGGTCGATGGCTCATCGGCGCTGCTGCCGCCGCCGCCGCCGCGATGTCGGCGCTCGCGGTCCTCCAGGTCGCGCTTGAAGTCGCGGCTGCTGACTCGGGCATCCTCGGCGGTGCCCTGGCCGTCTTGGCGGTATTTCAGGCGGGTGTGGCTGGGCAGATCGCGCGAGCTGTACTGCTTGGACTGGGCGCTCAGGTCGCGCTCGCGCATGCCCTGCCCGCCGCGGGCGGTGTCGAATGTCGGCCTGTGAGCTGTGGTCATGCCTGCTGCTGCAGCAGTGGGGGGGTCGAATATTCGGTCTCGAAATCTATGGGAAAATTCTTTGCACTGGCCAACTTTCCTCATTTTAATGGGGGTTGTAGCCTATGGGTCTCACGACGGGGGTTCGATTCCCGACCCACTCGGAACAATTTGTGTGTCCTTGAGCAAGATAAGGACGTGCGCAGCCTTCAGATGCGCCGCGCAATGGCTGCGGCTGAACTGTCGGTTGCACATCTACCCATTGGGGCAGGTGAAATCAATTGCTATTTTCAAACTATTGATACAAGCAGGACCAATCAAGAAATTAGACTAAGGATTTACAAAAAATAAATAAAACCGACAAGAAAGCTCTAAAAGACAACATCCGGGTGTACACATGCTTGCGTTTATTAATCCAATAACAAATTATGGGTAAAATTTAGCTTTAGGATCGATGCAGAAAGAATTTGCAAAAACTGAAAACAAACGCAAACCGTTTTTAATTCAATATCGACTGGTAAATCTGGGATAAGCGCTGGAACAGAAATCAGAAATCAATTGGGTCAATCAGTTATCGCCTGAGACTGTACAGACTGACAGGCAGGCGCCGGCTGCTCAACTGTTTTAAGCAGCCATTTTCAGACCAGTGGCCACTCGAATTTTGTTACGAGTTTTCGGCCAAACTGTTCGTCATTCAGAGCGCGCTGTGTGAGTTCTGTTTGGTTAGAGCAGCGAGTCGCTTCTGACATTTGCATTTTATCTTAAGTAATGCAGATTGTTCGAATGGATTTTACCTTGGATACTGCTGGATTTGATATTTTTGTCGCATATTAACTGGGATTTCCCTGGGATACCGAAAGGGGAATCCTTCCTGTATAGCAACTAGGATTTCCCTTGGATACCGAAAGGGGAATCCTTTCTGTATAGCAACTAGGATTTCCCTTGGATACCGAAAGGGGAATCCTTCCTGTATAGCAACTAGGATTTCCCTTAGATACCGAAAGGGGAATCCTTCCTGTATAGCAACTAGGATTTCCCTTGGATACCGAAAGGGGAATCCTTTCTGTATAGCAACTAGGATTTCCCTTGGATACCGAAAGGGGAATCCTTCCTGTATAGCAACTAGGATTTCCCTTGGATACCGAAAGGGGAATCCTTCCTGTATAGCAACTAGGATTTCCCTTAGATACCGAAAGGGGAATCCTTCCTGTATAGCAACTAGGATTTCCCTTGGATACCGAAAGGGGAATCCTTCCTGTATAGCAACTAGGATTTCCCTTAGATACCGAAAGGGGAATCCTTCCTGTATAGCAACTAGGATTTCCCTTGGATACCGAAAGGGGAATCCTTCCTGTATAGCAACTAGGATTTCCCTTGGATACTGAAAGGGGAATCCTTCCCGTATAGCAACTAGGATTTCCCTTGGATACCAAAAGGGGAATCCTTTCCACATACTAAGATTCTCTTAGAGTAACTCAAGTATAACTATCCAGAGCAGGTCAGATGGGAATTTCATGACAGTTAAAATAAGTAATACAGCTTTGACATAAATAAAAATGAAGAGACGAGTCATTTCGCATGCACTATGAAAAACAAAAATTAAGTTCAGTATGAACTATGAACTAGGAATGGACGATGAGCTCATCGATAACTGGCTGTCGATAATGTTGATCAGTTCGCTTGGCGAGGGCACGCGGCCGTTCTCTAGTTTGGACCAGATGACCATGTCTGCGGGTTGGGTTAAGCTTACCGGGTTGATGATGGATGCTGGCGTAGGTTTCATATTGGGGGGGGGGAGTTGTGCCATTCACAGCCATGAGGGCCAACCCCAGGGCACAGAGAATCGCCTCAGTGCTGGATGCGGGAGGATGTCGCCCGCAAACCCCCTGCCCATTCACCCATTCACACTGACCATTGTAGGACACTTCAAAAGCCCCAGTGGAGATGAGCTGGCCCTCGATCGCGTTGCCAACAAAGAACAACATCATGCAGGCGTAGAGCTTGTTCTCCTGCGCCAGGGTGAACACGTGGGGAGTGGCCACGCCCAGGTAGGGGAACGGATCCAAGCCGGATAGGATAGCAATGATGATGGCGAATTTGATGACTGACAGAGTGCTGCACAGTTGTTGCCGCCATGTGGGTGGAGGATAATTGTCCCCTTCGATGTGCAGAGTGGGGAACTTCTGCGACAAGATGTGGGCAAATTCCTCAAACACCCGGCGGTAGCCTCAGGAGTAACTAAAAATATGGGAATTAAAAGTAAAATATAAAGACTTGAACTGACATTAAATCAATTTATGTATGCTAAAATTGGGATATCACAGTATATAAAATGGGTTTAAGAAAGCTATAGTAAGTGCCACATGACTAGCAATAAAGAAAACTAAAAACCTATAATTAAACACTTAATGCTCTATATACAGGTAAAGATTTAGGGGGCATGACTACAGATGCACATATTAAATTCAAATCTGTGCAAAACATTGTGGTATAATTCTATTATATTAATCATAACAGACTTTAAATAGACTTTGTTAATTAAGACTATAAGACTAAATAAATAATAACAATTGTTATAGTCAACTCTATGAGTTTCTTAACAACAGTGTTGTGTTTCTGCTCCCCTCAGTGCAGACCACAGATGGGGTGATTGGGGGTTTGGGTGCTGGACTGCCTAGAGCTTGCCAGGTGTGATAGATGGGAGAGTGGCAAGCCCAGAGGCATAGACACTTCGAGGTGGAAGTGGAAAGACTGGGAGCAAGTTTGCTTGACCCGGCCCCTATCCAATTGGTTCTGCCTAGTGGCGCAGGAGACCGTGAGGCCCAACAAGTCCGGGCCCCAGCTGTACCAGGAAGCGCGTTTAGAATTGCCACCTTCAACCTGAGGGCAATGGCCCAGAGACGCACTTTCTGACTGCTCCCCCCTTTCTGGCTACTGCGTGGCCGGCGGGAGCAGTACCTTGTTGTTGTTGTTGTATGAGGCTGATACATATAATAATAAAAATAAAACCTTTATATCTTAAAAAGTACATTATATTAGAACTAGAAGCACAAGTGTATAATCTAAAAATATTTTTCCCAAGGGACCCATAGTATACATATACACATACACTAACTTTTTGTATATGAATTTTGTAAGCTGAATAATTGTTCCTAATGAAAATGCATTAATTATCATTGGATCGGGTCATAATAATGCTCATAATAGCCAGCAAATGATTTTTAACAATGAGCTCTGTCTCTGCCTTCAATATTCATAACTACAGCATCCTTTCTTATCAGTATACGTTCTTCTTTTCTATGGATATTTAAAATTTATATCATATTTCTTTGAAATATTGCTATAAACAAAATTACACTTAGAAAAACTGACACCCCATTTTAACTCTTTGCATGATTTGCAATAATAATTATAGAAAATTAGCTTTACTAGCTATGTAGCTATACCTTCATTTTTCTTCTTAAAAAGTTGTTTTGTCTGTCAGTAGACAAAAAGGTAGCAGACAAAATGACTGCATACCCCTTATGCAATGCAAAAAGGTTATTTATTATTGCAACTCAAACGTCATTTATTAGGTATGTACTTATTTTTTGGTATACTTTTGTACTTACTCAATTTTTGCTTGGGCCAGGGGCAGATCCAGAGGGGGGCCATGGCCCCCTTCCTTAGCCGCAGCTAAAGAAATTTTGATCATACTTTTTTGGCCTATTACTATACCAGGTCTATTTTCCAATAAGGGTTATAGTGCTTGGTATAGCTTGGCCTCCTACTCAAAAATTTTCTAGATCTGCGCCTGGCTTGGGCATATACTTAGCATAATCCTATATACTAAAAAAGGAAATCTGTGCTATAATTAAGCAAAAGCAAAAAAACTTCAAAAAATGCAATATAACTATAAGAACAAAGGATGCCTAGTGCATTGGAGAAATAGCCTATTTGCACTAGAAAAATTGGTGAAATTTGCTGAGTATTGCCTTATTTAATCCTAATTATGCCATAGTTTGGATGGTATATTAGTGTACGCCAGGTTTAATGCTAGAAAAAATGACAACCTCATTTGTACACCACACTAGACCAGGTTTGTGTGCCAATATAAAAAAATTATCATTTAACATGATGTATCTACTCTACTGTGCCATGTATGCCAGGATATACCTTGGTATATGCTGAAAAATGGTAAGACCCTTGTCATACACCAGGAAATCTTGGCATATATGTTGCCTTCCAAACTATGATAACTATGGATTATCACTAAAAGAAACTAACCCCCTATTATACAAAGCACAAAAAATGGCAATTTTTTTAAATACTTATTCTTAAATGTTAAACTAGGCCTAGGCCTAAGTGTAGCCCAAAGTAAGGTATTATTATTTAATTTATTAAGTAGGCCTGGCCGCCTAGGGCCTACATAACATAACTTCATACATAAGGCTGACCTATCTCTTAGTTTTGGACCTAAAGACTAATTTCAATATTAGCCATCAAAATAAAAAGAGCTCTTACCAATAAAGAACTTTCAAGGTTGGCATCGTGAATGACGCAAGCTTTGGCTTTTGAAATCTTTGTGGCTCCCTTTGCCCAGCTTGAGCATTAACGCATGCAACAGCCAGAAAGATAAATAACACCCGCAAAACTTGCATGCTGTTAACAGCAGCACTTAGAGCTCGAAAATTACTTACTCCGTACGTCCGCACTACTAGTTCGATTTGTCGAAATCAAACCCACTCAAATTAAAAAGGACACTAGACTGTCACAACTGCAATCCGATTTAATTCGTCTTATAACCGAATTAAAAATGTTTGTAAAAACGATCTCTTTTTTACAGGAAAACAGCCGATATTAACAAAATAAAAGTCATATATAGACTATCTTTTAACTACATTTGGATACACAAGCGGCCTTATCAGTTTTTTTGCAATTTTGCTAGCAAAAATCTTAAAATAGAATCATGGAAACACTAATGTCCATTAGGCACGAATATGGTTTTGCTTGCGCAATCTTTTTTAAGGATTGCATGCTTGTTGCATTATTACATTTTTGTACATTTTAGAATAATAATTTTCGTTACAGCTAAATAAAAGCAAGGTGGACATTTTTAACCTTAGAAAGTAGTTCTTTTCCTGTCATTATATTATTGCGAGTAATATTTACTATTATTTAGACCAAATCTAAATACGACCAAAAAATCAAGCATCTTCAAAAATGAAAGACAAGCTGAGGGGCCAGCTAGACCCCATTGTGCGCAAACGGATAGGAAAAATTCTTGCTTATTTACTTCGATATGGTGCTGCCAAAGAGGGTCTTGCAGTTAACGACGGGGACTTTGTAGATCTCGACGAGCTTCTTGAGTGCAGTTTACTTAAAGGATACGCACAAGAATTGTTGAAGTCAGTAATAACAGAAGATGTCTCCTTTCGAGGGGTGAAACGATTTGAAATAAAGCAGGATGCTTTAAATGGTCAGCAATTGTTCGAGCTACGTTTGGACGGCGGCTTGAAGAGGTAAGTATCACTTCGGTCTTAAAGATGCCATTCATAGATATTTTCAGCTAAATGACAACAATTAACAGTTCAAGTTAGATTTAAACGTAAAACTACTTCCTTCCTTTTTAGAAGCCATTTCATGACAATTCAAGAGTAAAAAAACTTGGAGAAATATGCCTGGATGCCATTGCCATGAACATTAAGCAATACGACTTCTCCGATTTCAATGACGACTATCTGATAAGGTAAGCAAAAGTTGCTACACAATAAATATGGACAAACAGAGTCGAATTATTATGCAAAGCATGAAAAACTTTTGTTCTCCCGCAGCCAACTCATACAGCGGCTTCGCAGTAAAAAGATGCTCAACAATCAAACTCTGGATTGCATACTGTCCTCTTCACTTGAAATCCTGGACCTCGAAGGCTGCTACCTGACACCGAAGTCGCTCGCCATCGTTCGCACCCGATGCCCCGGCCTGCGTATCCTGAATCTACGTCGCCATGGCTACCTAATGACCGACTCCAACCTGAGATCGCTGCTGCAGGGCCTCCCCCAGCTGGAGACGCTGAATCTCACCTGCTGTCACAACCTCACCGGCCGCAGCCTGGAGTCGATCCGCACAGTCTGCCCGCACCTGCGACACCTCAACCTTTTCGGTGTGCCCCGCATCAGCGACGAAGCCCTGCTGCAGTTTCTCTGCCTGGCCGAGAGTCTGTCCTACCTCGACATCTTCGATCGCAAGTTCGAATCCAGCCTCTATCTTGAGACAGCGACTGAGACCGCTCGGCAGCGCGGCATCGTGCTACTCCACAGGGACGTCAAGGACCCGGAGGTGTGTCCGAGGAGGGCGCTGACTGCTCACCTGGGCGCTCGGGGTCGATTTTGGTGACAGATCAACAGCTGCAATTCATGCAGTCCCGACTGCTCCAAACCTCTTCAAATGCATCTAATTTTTAACAGCTTTGTACTCTGAACTTTCATGTAACATATTGCCTTGTGAGATTTTGATTCAAAATTTAACATGACGTAACAATGGATTATCCAGCTCCTATTCAGCGCGATTGCCTACGCAACTTATGCGCCGTTACTAATTACCGCTTGGCTGTCGGAATTGATCTGTAATGCTTATTTAGAATGTGTTTTGCAATAAATCATTTAACTTCGCCAATACATTCAAGCAGAAGCAATGTGACGTGCTTTTGTACAGTTTATGCATGCATGCGATTGCTCATGGAAGTAATTGCGTCACTATAACACTCGTAGCACGTTCATTGAATGCTCAAAGCGAATGCTCAGATCGACATTAGAGGGATTTCTTCCAGGTCATGGTTACATGCTCCTCACGTGATGCGAGATCAGCTATTTAAACTGCTTGAATTGGCAAATCTGACAGAGTATAGGTCATGAAGCCACGCAGTTGTTCAAGTCATGTTATTCAGTATACTAAATCTGTGATATGCGATACAATTTATATAATAGCAGCGGCACGTACCAGACGCACGGCATTTGCCAAAAGCTGATTCAACCTTCGAACTGCCTGAGAGTGCTGGCAGATGGCCTCTTGAGTCGATTATTTTAGCGAACAAAAAAGCCTCTCCATAGGCCGATTGTCCGCTTATCCATTGCTACGGACTAAAGTTTCTCCAGATACTATTTGGGCTTCATAAGCCAGGAGCAGAAAGGACTTCCTACAGAAAAGTAGCACAAAAGTACACGCAGCCAGGAAATGTTGCGGCCGTTGATTCTTGCGCTGCTCCCGGCGCTACTGCTGGCATCGTCGGCTGGCCGCGCCGGCAGGCGGGAGAGCTGCTCCAGTCACACCGACTGCGCCAAGTGCGCCACCAGCCAGTCCTGGCTGGGCACCTCCTGCCGATGGTGCCCCATCGACCTGGCCTGCCACGAGCCCGGCTCCCTCGTCAACAAGTGCTCGTCCTCGCAGGTACGGGGGCAATTCCCTATCCTTTTGCCAGGTTCAGTCTAACGCGTCTACAAGCTAAATCTTGCGACAAAGTACCGGATTCGATTCAGTGCGTGGCCGCATTAATTTAGGGCTCGTGCACAGATATTGGCCGCAATGGGCTTGTCGTCCGATTGGCGCCCTTGAGGACTGATGATGGTGTGAAAGGGCCGCTGTAAGCCTTTGCGCTAACCTTTATAACCAAAGCGTCTTATTGGTTACAACAGGAGTTACGAGTATTCTTCTTGCTCGATATGGACAACGAAAGCTTTAAAAAATAGCTCGTACTTCCTAAAACAAATTGTCTTCCTTGCACTTCTGAGCTTTTTTTAAAGATACTTTTTTGTATTCACGAAGAGATGGGATTTGCCATGAAATTAAGGATTCACACCCGACAGTCGACAAGTCAAGCCTTCCGATGGATATCATATTATGGATACCAAACGACAAAAACTGCAGCTGAGTTTAAGAACTAAATGATAAAAACTAGCTCATAATCAAGCTTTATGAGCTTTATGCTAGTTTTGACCTCTCAAACTCTATAACTGAGTTTTCAAATTACAAGCGTAAGGCGCTTCAATAAGTAATTAAGTTCAATCATGCGCAGGAGGTCGTGGATCCCGGCAAGTGCCACGAGCCGGACAACGGCCACTACGAGTTCGACGCCCGGCTGAGCGAGCTGGCCGCCGCTATCTCGGGCGCTGCCTACGCTCCGGAGCCGGCGCCCTGTCTGGCGAACTTCCCGCCGGCGGCGCAGGCAGGCGGAGGCCGTCTAGTTGACGTCGTCAAAGGCGTGGCAGCCTGCGACATGCTGCACGACGAGTGCTCCGGCTTTGTTGGTGAGTTCTCTAGCTAGATTTGCTGACTTTGCTCCGAAATAATGTCTCTTTCTCACGGAGGACATGTAAGCAGAGCAAAGGCTAGAAATTACTGTTGCATGCTTCTGTTACGAGTAAGCTACATCTAAGCCGAAAAGCTAAGTTGTAGATTCTATTCTACCAACAGCAACCATCAGTCATACAGTATGCATGACAGACAGGCTGCGGCTCTCTACCACTGTGTCTTCTGTGACGCCGTTCCGCAAATGTCGGAGAGACATCCCGCCAGTTCAGACACCCCCTGAGCGGGAAGTCATCAAAAATGCAGACTTAGCCACCTGTCGTGACGTCGGCGACTCCAGCAGGTAGGTCACAGAGTCTTGTCAAGTCCTGCTGGTCACAGCTGATAAAAGAGTTGCAGCTGCTGACGCCAGCGCTTCAGATTCTGACGTTCGATCCCAAGTCTTGAGGCGCGCCCTGAGACGCTTTTCCTACTCTGTTTTGCTGCTGTTTGTTTTCAAGTTCGAGTTTGCTGGGCAAAACCCCCATACAGACTTAAAGAAGTCATTGATAGAGAAACAAAAATAAAAGTTCCAAAACCTGAACCACAGGCCGCCTGCCGGACCGCAAGCTGATCGTGCTCGCCTTTCGTGGCACCACCGGCAGCAGCCAACTGCTGGTTGAGGGCCTCATGGGCCTCGCCATGCCCAAGGAGGCCTTCCCGATCGGCGGCAAAGTACAGGCGTACTTTAGCAACGGATTCAAAGCGCTCTGGCCGCAGCTTCACGAGCCGACGCTGGCGCTGATGCGGGCCAACCCTGACCACAGCCTGTTGGTCACCGGACACTCACTCGGAGGCGCAATGGCGGCCCTCGCAGCAGCCAGTCTGGCCGCCATTGATGGCGTGACGCCCGGCCGTCTGGCCTTCTACTCGCTCGGCGAGCCGAGAGTTGGTGACTATTTCTTTGCCAGGGCATTCGACAGGCTGGTGCCCAACAGCTGGCGAGTAGTGCACGGAAATGTGAGACTATTGCAAATCTTGCTCAACGAGGAATTGCTCAGATGGCCAAGTGCTGTCAATGATGAGTTGCTCAGATGGCCAAGTGCTCTCAATGATGAGTTGCTCAGATGGCCAAGTGCTGTCAATGAGGAGTTGCTCAGATGGCCAAGTGCTCTCAATGATGAGTTGCTCAGATGGCCAAGTGCTCTCAATGAGGAGTTGCTCAGATGGCCAAGTGCTGTCAATGAGGAGTTGCTCAGATGGCCAAGTGCTCTCAATGAGGAGTTGCTCAGATGGCCAAGTGCTCTCAATGAGGAGTTTCTCAGATGGCCAAGTGCTCTCAATGATGAGTTGCTCAGATAGCCAAGTGCTCTCAATGATGAGTTTCTCAGATGGCCAAGTGCTCTCAATGAGGAGTTTCTCAGATGGCCAAGTGCTCTCAATGAGGAGTTGCTCAGATGGCCAAGTGCTGTCAATGAGGAATTGCTCAGATGGCCAAGTGCTCTCAATGAGGAGTTGCTCAGATGGCCAAGTGCTCTCAATGAGGAGTTGCTAAGATGGCCAAGTGCTCTCAATGAGGAGTTGCTCAGATGGCCAAGTGCTCTCAATGATGAGTTGCTCAGATGGCCAAGTGCTCTCAATGAGGAGTTGCTCAGATGGCCAAGTGCTCTCAATGAGGAGTTGCTCAGATGGCCAAGTGCTGTCAATGAGGAGTTTCTCAGATGGCCAAGTGCTCTCAATATGAGGCATTTCCTCAGCTAGTCTAATAAGTAACCGTGATTCCAGGATAAAAAATGTGCTCAAACTCTCCAGGACCTCATCGTGCACCTGCCAATCTGCTCGCCGGTGATGCTGTCGAGCCGCGGCGTCTCCCGTCTGGTTGCGCCCTTCAGCTGCTCCGGGCACCTCGGCTTCCCCTACCATCACGGCACCGAGGTCTTCTTCGCGAGAACTGCCGACATGCTGCCCGGCAGCGGCGGCCACCGCATCTGCACCGGCACGCCGATTAACGAGGACAGCAGCTGCGCCAACTCCTCGGACAACTGGCGGTCCTGCCTGAGCCCTTCCAACCTGATGGCCTGCGTGGAGGCGCACAAGAATTACTACGGAATTCACCTGGGCGGCTGGTGGAAGGAGAACCAGTGCACCGGGCTCTCTTTCAACAATGACAATACGCGTCTCTGATAATGTAGCTGATGGCGATGAAACTCATCGGGCTGAATAAATAAGAGGTGCCTCGTTTGTGGTCTGACCTTGACGCGGCTGCGCTTCCTTGTCTGCAAACTTATTCGTAAACTGAAACAAGGAATCATTTCATTTTGCACGACAGATCAGGGCTGGCCCAGCAACTGAGGATCTGAGAGGCTGGCCCAGCAACTGAGGATCTGGGAGGCTGGCCCAGCAACTGAGGATCTGGGAGGCTGGCCCAGCAACTAAGGATCTGGGAGGCTGGCCCAGCAACTAAGGATCTGGGAGGCTGGCCCAGCAACTGAGGATCTGAGAGGCTGGCCCAGCAACTGAGGATCTGGGAGGCTGGCCCAGCAACTGAGGATCTGGGAGACTGGCCCAGCAACTGGGGATCTGAGAGGCTGGCCAAGCAACTGAGGATCTAAGAGGCTGGCCCAGCGACTGAGGATCTGGGAGGCTGGCCCAGCAACTGAGAATCTGGGAAGTTGGCAGCCAAACAATGCAAGGTTTTAATAATTTTAAGTATTAGCCGTGAGCACAGATGATACCCGGAATTTTAAAAGCATTTACAGAGACCTTTCTTCAAAAAGCGCATCAAAAATCTCACTTGTATAAGTACATTATATTTGTATTGTTTACAGTACTTGGCTGCGTAAGGAAAAACTAGGTTTTTTTACAAGCGTTAATAAACAGTAAAAGTACATATAATTACAATAAAACAAAAGCTTATATCACCAGCTTATCATCAAACTGCAGGCAATCCAGTCAACTGCAATTGTTACTTGTCATCCTAGAAAAATAGAAGCGGCCTAAGAATATTAAGTACTTAATATATTGTGATTAATTGTATTAGACATGACAAGAGTACACACGCAGTAACGAAAATAACTCTGTTGGCTAGATTAGCAATCCATTCTATTCATTCACCTCTGATTGGCTAGATTAGCAATCCATTCTATTAATTCACCTGATTGGCTAGATTAGCAATCCATTCTATTCATTCACCTCTGATTGGCTAGATTAGCAATCCATTCTATTAATTCACTTCTGATTGGCTAGATTAGCAATCCATTCTACTCATTCACCTCTGATTGGCTAGATTAGCAATCCATTCTATTAATTCACCTGATTGGCTAGATTAGCAATCCATTCTACTCATTCACCTCTGATTGGCTAGATTAGCAATCCATTCTATTCATTCACCTCTGATTGGCTAGATTAGCAATCCATTCTATTAATTCACCTGATTGGCTAGATTAGCAATCCATTCTATTCATTCACTTCTGATTGGCTAGATTAGCAATCCATTCTACTCATTCACCTCTGATTGGCTAGATTAGCAATCCATTCTATTAATTCACCTGATTGGCTAGATTAGCAATCCATTCTATTCATTCACCTCTGATTGGCTAGATTAGCAATCCATTCTACTCATTCACCTCTGATTGGCTAGATTAGCAATCCATTCTATTAATTCACCTGATTGGCTAGATTAGCAATCCATTCTACTCATTCACCTCTGATTGGCTAGATTAGCAATCCATTCTATTCATTCACCTCTGATTGGCTAGATTAGCAATCCATTCTATTAATTCACCTGATTGGCTAGATTAGCAATCCATTCTATTCATTCACCTCTGATTGGCTAGATTAGCAATCCATTCTATTCATTCACCTCTGATTGGCTAGATTAGCAATCCATTCTATTTATTCACGTCAGAGCAGAACACATGGCGAGTAATTCTCATTAAAAAAAGTATAGAAATCAGATGCAAAACTTGCAATTTTGCTTGATGAAAGCAATGAAAAACAAATACTTAGATTGTAATATTAAAAAATTGCATAATTCCATCAAAAAAGTGAATTGGGTTTTTTTAAAATGCAGAATATTATAATTAGGTTAGCTACAGTTGGTTGTTGCATCATGATTAGCAATTCCGTAGAAATTTAAAACGGCCCTTTTAAGGCACTTCACTTCAAACAAAAGCACAGCTCCGGTTTTTGATTCCAGACGACTCTAAAACGAACAGATATCACGGTAAAAGTTGCCAAATTGTCGTCAAAGAGTCGCCTAAGAGTCAATTTGAGGCGTTTTATTGTCTGCGACTCTGAAGCCGTAGAGTCGTTTCTGAGGCATGTTGGAGTCGCTGTAGAACCACTGAGTTGCGGCTAAAGCGGATCTGCGTCAATTTATTATAATTTATAATTATCTAGAATCGCATGTTGCATTTAAGTAAAAAGTTAAGCGACTTGCAAACAATATTTTTGCGACTTAACAGTCACCTCTCCGTCGCATTACAGTCGTTTGGGTCGTTAAAAAGTCACAAGAGTCGCCAGTGAGCTGTTTGAAATGACTCCTTAGCCGTTCTTCTCGCGATAACGTTTTCAACGGGTAAATCAATGCCCCGAAAGGGCCGTTTTTGTAAACAAAATGCGCAAATTACAAATTCACGAGACTCGCACGGGCGCTATCTCGAATATTGTCGATAGCTGATTGCGCAACAGCTGCACCTCCGTTGCTAGGCGGTTCGGCGCGCAGCGCAGCACCCAATCGCGCGCCTCTGCTAGCAGAGCGGCACGGGCCGAACCCGGCGGCATCGGCCAAGCCAGCAGCGTCAGGAGGGCCAGCGAGCCGTCCGCACCGCCGCAGCCGTTGTCGACTTCAAGCTGGACATCCGCGGCCACGCCTGCGGCGGCTGCGCTTTGCCTCAGGCCGGCGAGGAAGGCGTCGCCGACCGGGCCGAGCGCCGGCAGCGAGCGCAGCGCCGCCAGCACAGCCTCGGCATCCGCGTCCGCCGCGGCCTGACGCTGCCGACTGAGAACGGCCTCGGCCAACCGGTGGCGGCCGCACAGCCGGCCCAGCTGCCCGGCCGCCTGCGACAGGGCCGCGATAGCGTCACTCATCTCTCTGATCTGATTGGCTGGCGCACCCACCTCAACCTCCGCGGCCAGCCAGTCCTCAAAGTCGCGCGCCAGCCGCAGCAGCGGCGAGTCCGGCTGCCGGACGCCAGTGGCGAATCGCTGCGAGACGCGGAAGGCGGTGAGGCCCGGGGCCTTGGCCAGCACGCAGTAGCCGCGCGGCCGTCCAGTGGCTGAGTCTGGCAGCTTCAACGCATCCCAGAGCTGGCGCAGCGGCACCCAATGCGACGGATACTTGAACCGGGCCGTGTCGAATATGAGCACGAGCTGCCTGTCCGGGTGGAAGCCACCGATCGGGGCGAAGTGGCCGTCCCCGGTCTGGCCGAGCGCTCGCCGGCTGTAGCTGGCCACCAGGATGCAGCCGTCCGTGCGGCTGCAGTCGCGAACGGCCGCTTCGAATTCGGCGAGGCCGGCGGCGTCGGCTTGAGGATCGGCGTCGAAGGCGGGATGCACCAGGCGGCGCACCTGGAGCGAATTGCAGCCAGCCAGGCAGGCAAATTCAGCCAGGGTCAGGCCGTGCTTGCGGACCCGGTCCACCTGTGGGCGCAAGTCAAGTATTTTCGCATATTTTACTTATATTTCTACTCTAAGTAGCTGAACAAAAAAATTAATACTATTTTTACATTTCTACTAACAGTAGGGTCATTAGTATATGCATTTTTTTTAATTACTGAACAACGCAAAATTACAAGCACAATAGCAAGTCCCGTGGGGGGGACAAGGAGGTCACAGGGATAAGTTGCCCTGCCAAATCCTGTGGGGGGACAAGGGGATCATGGGGATTAGTTGACCCTGCTATATCCTGTGGGGGGACAAGGAGGTCACGGGGATTAGTTGACCCTGCTATATCCTGTGGGGGGACAAAGAGGTCAGGGGGATTAGAAGAGCCTGCTATATCCTGTGGGAGGGACAAGGGGTCACGGGGATTAGAAGACCCTGCTATATCCTGTGGGAGGGACAAGGGGTCACGGGGATTAGAAGACCCTGCTATATCCTGTGGGGGACAAGGGGGTCAGCTGACCCTCCCCAGGGAAAACCGTGGATCTGGGTTCCTTCCCGACTGTTTGTCCTGCCTCACCTGCACGCAGCAGTCCAGCATCTCTTCGTGAAACCATCGCCAGGGACCTTTCCAAACTTTTCCAGGATCCACCTCCAGGCTATTGAGGCACATCACCAGCGTTGCCAGGCCGCAGAATGACGGATCGTCCTGAGTTCGATACTGCGAAGCCAGGGAAAAATAGCCTTCCATGAAGCCGGCCTCAAGGGCCTCGCGAATACTTGCTTGCCCTCGGGGCTGCCGAATGCCACGCAGTTGGCTGGCAGGGCTCGCCTGTAGAACTGCACGGCCGCTGGCTGCAGTGGGGCCGGGCTGGCAGGGGAGGCCCCGCCAGAGGCTGCTGTTGCTGAGTTGCCAGCAAAGCGATTCAATAGCCGAGGCAGAGCTGCGGCTGGATTTGGGCGAATGCATCGCAGCAGCAGACAGTGAAGCATTCTGGTCAGTGAGGTGGCTTGCTGTTTGCATGCGTACACCAGCTGTCATAGGATTGTTGCCTGAATATGCTTTAGCTAAATACTCCACAGCAATATATGAAATTGAAGATGGTTGATTATTGTTTATAAATCTAGATTTGAATAGTCTCTTTTGTGCTTATTATTATTTACAAAAAATATTTTAGCTTAAGCCCAGATACTAATAGAAGTGATGCAAATTCACTTAACCAAGAGAAATTAATAAGTCTAAGCTCACCTTTAAAAATGTGAGTGTTAAATTATAAGGGCTACAATTCATGTTATTGTTTCACTGAAAACTGGCCTAGGGCACGTCAGCCATAAAAGCATTATGGATTAAAGAAGCATTATTTAAAAATAAAATAATAAATAAAATAAAAATAATAAACAAATGTTATAACAAACATACAAGAATTGTCATATCAACTTTAAAATACATATCATTTGGTTTTTGCTAAAAAAGCTTATAAAAGAATTCCTATAACTCTTGGGCTTAGATAGAATTCATGAAATGTTAAGTTTCATTAGGTAATGATAAAGATTCCAAGGTTCATAGGAAGAATTTCTAAAATGCTTGACTTAGCAAGGTTAGAGTTTGGGTTTAACTATAAAGACTAATGGAATTATCAAGATGTCAAGACTCTTGTAGGTGAATTTCTGAGTTGCTATGGCACTGGCTCATAGGGGAATTACTTGAAATTCTTAGGCTCAAGGATAATTGCTGAACTGCTATGACTTGACACAGAGAAAGGTAAGGTTAAGGCTTAAGGTTCAAACATAAAAGAATAATAGAGTCAACCATAATAAATTCATGGCCAATTTCTGAATTGCTATGGCACATAGGACATATAGAACTTATAGAAGGAGTTGCTAAGATATCAAAGCTTGAGGTTTAGCCATAGAATAATTACTTTATCAATTAGAAAAGACTTATAGGGGGATTTCTAAGATAATAAAGATCTTATAAGAGAATTGCTAAGATATCAAAGCTTGAGGTTTAGCCATAGAAATAATTACGTTATCAATTAGAAAAGACTTATAGCGGGATTTCTAAGATAATAAAGACCTTATAAGAGAATTGCTAAGATATCAAAGCTTGAGGTTTAGCCATAGAATAATTACTTTATCAATTAGAAAAGACTTATAGCAGGATTTCTAAGATAATAAAGACCTTATAAGAGAATTGCTGAGATATCAAGGTCTATAGGGGATATTGCTAAGATGATAGGGCTTATATGGAAAATTGCTTTGAGACAAAGTTTATAAAAGATTTGATATCTTAGGCCTATAGTCAGGAAGGTGGCATAGTGTGCACCGGAATAATTTTTTTAGGACAATCTATGCACTGTCTATGTGCCATTTGTGTACCATCTGTGCCTTCATTTTATGTATTTTACATAAATTACATATTTTACAACAAATTTACAAAATTCTTAGAATTCATGCAGACTCAATATGCTATGCCAGTTTTATGCTAATAAAGATTCTATTTTGATTCCTTATGCACCAAAGTTGCGCACAGCACCGCATATGTCAGGGACCTTATGCGCCGCATGCGCTAGGGACCTCAGTGTGTGCCATGATTGTACACCACATGCGCCAGGGACCTCAGTGTGCGTCAAGGACCCCTTGTGTGCGCCAGAATTTTCCATGGCAAAGGCCACTTTCCTGACTATGGTCTTAGGCTAGATCATATATGCCCAACCTCAAAATTTCACCTATCTAGTGCGATTTAGTTTTGTCCAGATTTGCGACTTAGTTTCTCCCAATTGCGACTTAGTTTCTCCCAATTGCGACTTAGTTTCTCCCAATTGCAACTTAGTTTCTCTTGATTGTGACTTAATTTTCACTTTGTATATGACTTTTCTTGCTTTTTTTCTTTTCTTCTCTTTTCTTTCTCTCTTTTCTTTCTTTTCTTTCTTTTCATTTTCTTTTATTTCCTTTTTTTCTTCCCCTAATTTTTTCACTTTTTGCATTTTCAATTTTGCAACTTACCTTGGCTGGCAGCCATTTCACCTGTCTGGTTTGGATGGGTTGGATAGGTGTTAGGCATGTATGGGCTAGATAGCTAGATTTTTGTTTTAAGATTCATTTTTATAAGAAAGTAATAATAGTGACACACAAGGTCATAATATACATATAGTTTATTCAAACATTTCTATTCCTTTTTTTGCTTTTCCAATAGGAAGAAGGCAAAGATTGCTAGTTTATATAACTTTTGTCAAAAAACTTTTTTCTTTTGTCAAAAAAAACTATATATTAATTAGTATATAACCATTACTTTATCATCAATTTAGTCACTGTTTGATATATATATATATATTTATATTAGATTTTTAGGATATTGCCTATGCTATTAATAAGGGTACAAGTTGTTTCCTCTACTAATAGGGCCTAGGTTGTCTACTAAGCAGACAAAAAGTTTTTTTTCTAAAACTGTTTGTCTGCTAGGAAATATGGGAATTCATAGTGGTAGTAAGAAAAGACTTGGACCAGTTTAACAATATCTTCATTAAGATAGTCTATACTAGATTAGACCTATAGACATACCATTAGGAAGAAGGGTTTAGAGAGAGACATGATATGCAACAACTCTAGATTTGAAACAACACAGATAGGCCTAGGGCCTATCTTATATCTAAGAATTGTTAAATAAGAAAAACAATTTCTTGATATATTTATCTTTAGAAAATTTACAACAGTTTTGGATCCAGCATGGTTTATAATCAAGGAGGCTCTTTATATATTGCTTGTTTTGGTTCTAGAACCAGAAAAAATTTGTGAAGTATAACTTTTTGTCTCCTTAACTAGAAGGATATACTTGCTATAAAATTTTAATTATTGAATGAAAATTGCCAAGAAGAAAGTGAAAACTTGTGCAAAGTGAGACTATTAAGGCAGTTAAATATTAATAGAGTCAAATAGTTTGCATAACTATGGTTTTGTTTGTTATATCATTTCTTGTTTCAAATTTGTTCCAATGCATGTAAAAATAGCTGGACAACCATCGGCTCCTACGACGATCATTCCAGTAGGCAATTTGCGTCCGCCTGCAGAGCTGTGCCAACTGGACCTCACGATGAGGGACCTGGCAGCCGTGACAATAGATACGCTGGCTACTATTTGTTGGTTGGCCACCTACAGGCTGCTTGCCAATGAACAGCAGTGTGGATGCCAGCCGGGTGCTCAAATGCATTTGCAATGCCGAGAAGGTGCCTGGTTTATTGATAACTTGGCCTGGGCCTATAAAGACTGTTATGCCCAAGTTTCTATAAGGAAGGGATCTTTTTTTAAAGCCAGCCATTTGATTTTGACCCTGCAGCAGATTGTCAACTATATCTACTAGTGGTCTGTGAGACTCTAGTTCGACAAAATCCAATGTGTGTCGTATCCTGACACCCAATACTGTTGCTGACTGGGGTAACTTCTGTCGAGAAATTTGTGCCCAGTACCTTCTAGATCACCCTGTTGAGCTAGGCGGCCCTGGCCAAGAAGTCAAAGTAGATGAGTCCAAGTTTTTTCAACTTTCTCTACTGGGTGCCACATTATTATCCCGTCTAATTATCTTTCTCGTGACTTCGAACTCTAATTTGAACTTTTTTGGTGGTGGGTCATCTTTTTTGAACTTAAAATAATTTAACGAGCCATTTCTACATGCGCTGGAACAAATTCAAAACAAGAAATAATATAACGAACGAAACCATAGTTATGCCAAATAGTTTTACTGCTATTTTTCTTGGAAGATCCAAACCGATTCTGGTTCTGGAATTGGTAATGTGAAGAGGCTTAAGCTTTTTGTTCTTTCTATAGTATATTACAACAATTATAACAACCATTGTAAAACTTTTTTTCCAGGAATTTTTAGGGTAATTGTAATTGATGAGGATAAAGTCATCAAGATTGACAAAAAACCCAGTTTAGTAGATAAATGAAAGCTCATTTGACGCCAAATAATTGCGTGGATATTTGTTAAAAAGATGATTGAAGCAGGTCATTTTTGTTAAAAGTTAAAGACAATCGGTTTGAATGTACCTGTACCTGAATATCTTTCAGAAAACCCACACCACACAGTAGGCCTAGAAAATCAAGAAAGGCATATTTGCATAGGGCTGTTTTACCAGTAGCCCTTGTTTTATTGGCAAAAAAATGACAAACGAAAAACATAATTTCAAAACACAGTAAAAAACACAAGACAACAGTTGGCTAACCGGCGTTAAATGTAAGACATTACCTAGGACAAATTGTGCGCACGCACGCAGTGTGCCCTATTTCGACGAAAGAAAAAAATTAAAACACTATGTGTCGTGAGTTATAACGCAAATAAACAACTCTCTAGAAGATACAAAAGATCACTTTTTCGTAACTTGCTACAATAATAGGTTAAAATTTTTGTTTGGGAATAATTTAATATGACGTAAGTTTTTGTGCGGTTAGTAACGGGATGAATAGCTAGTGATAAAAATGCAAAACAATTTACGCAAACTACTATTCAATAAGTTCCTGAAGTGAGTCATTTTTGCATTTGTATGAAATATTTGAGCTATCGATGAACAACGTATTCAGTAGACTTGTTCAAGTCCTGCACTTCTGATTTTTTTACCAGGAATCGCGCCAATCTTGGTTGGGGATGACGGCTTGAAGATTTTCTGAACGAAATGCATTAATTGCGTACTGCCAAAAATCATGACAGTGTTCTTTCTTGTGGAATTTGGCTTTCACTCGCATATCCCCCCTGTATTTTGTCTTTGAAACTGTCGCACAGGTTGATCTTGAAACCTTTGGACGGATTACTGCCTCTGATTGATATATTAACTCCGAAATCATGGGGTGAGGTGTTTTCTCCACTATGGTTTGCAATTTGTCAGTATCAATTAGCTTGACAACGTTGTACAATATCAAACGTTAAATACATCATTTTTATCTTTTTTAAAATTTCAAATATTTTATATTCCGCGTAGGGTTTGCAATCCCGGGATCGTGGGATTAAGGGGCCAAATTCCGGGATTTGAATCCCAGGATTAAAATTTGTCAGGATTTACCAGGATTGATAATCCCGGGATTATCCATGGCCGGGATACGGGATCCCAGGATTAAAATCTGTGAATCCAGGGATTTTTCGGGATTGATAAGATGGAACATATAGACATTTTCAACTTTCAATTTTCATCATGTATTTTTCAGTTCCACTTCACTTCACAATGCAATTTTTTAGACTATCGTTTAGTTATCCAAATAATGAAATGTGTGAATCGTAAAATCGTTTTCTAGGAATGAATTTGTTGGACTCTGACTGACTCTGATCGTTTATGGACTGTGGGCTCTGGGGTCAGTGCTTGGGGTGGGTTATTTGTTTGAGGGTTTGCTTACTCTGAGTACGTCGTTGCTCATTCTGTTTTGTAATTTTTGTAGTTTTTTGTAGTTTTTGCAAACTGTTTTGTATGAAATGTAAGGCGTCTTATTATTGTTGCGAACTGCGATTATGTTGTGAAGTTGTAAATCGTAAATTTGTACTTCTAATGCGATTGTTGAATGGTGATGGTGATGGATGGTGGACGCAGTGAATTGACTGATTCAGTGATTGCATATTATGTTATTTAACGGGATGTCAACTTAAGCACCAGAATGGAGCCCGAAGTTCAGCTCCGGACCAAACCGACTGCAATCGATAACTTGTCGGCCCAGACGACTAGAATCGCCGAGACATCCCATCCGGCTCCCTTCCTTGGGGTCCCAGGGGATAAAGGGGATAAAATGGGGATCTCATGTCAACTTAAGGCTCTGGAATGGAGCCCGAAGTTCAGCTCCGGACCAAACCGACTGCAATCGATAACTTGTCGGCCCAGACGACTAGAATCGCCGAGACATCCCATCCGGCTCCCTTCCTTGGGGTCCCAGGGGATAAAGGGGATAAAATGGGGATCTCATGTCAACTTAAGGCTCTGGAATGGAGCCCGAAGTTCAGCTCCGGACCAAACCGACTGCAATCGATAACTTGTCGGCCCAGACGACTAGAATCGCCGAGACATCCCATCCGGCTCCCTTCCTTGGGGTCCCAGGGGATAAAGGGGATAAAATGGGGATCTCATGTCAACTTAAGGCTCTGGAATGGAGCCCGAAGTTCAGCTCCGGACCAAACCGACTGCAATCGATAACTTGTCGGCCCAGACGACTAAAATCGCCGAGACATCCCATCCGGCTCCCTTCCTTGGGGTCCCAGGGGATAAAGGGGATAAAATGCAGATCTCATGTCAACTTAAGGCTCTGGAATGGAGCCCGAAGTTCAGCTCCGGACCAAACCGACTGCAATCGATAACTTGTCGGCCCAGACGACTAGAATCGCCGAGACATCCCATCCGGCTCCCTTCCTTGGGGTCCCAGGGGATAAAGGGGATAAAATGGGGATCTCATGTCAACTTAAGGCTCTGGAATGGAGCCCGAAGTTCAGCTCCGGACCAAACCGACTGCAATCGATAACTTGTCGGCCCAGACGACTAGAATCGCCGAGACATCCCATCCGGCTCCCTTCCTTGGGGTCCCAGGGGATAAAGGGGATAAAATGGGGATCTCATGTCAACTTAAGGCTCTGGAATGGAGCCCGAAGTTCAGCTCCGGACCAAACCGACTGCAATCGATAACTTGTCGGCCCAGACGACTAGAATCGCCGAGACATCCCATCCGGCTCCCTTCCTTGGGGTCCCAGGGGATAAAGGGGATAAAATGGGGATCTCATGTCAACTTAAGGCTCTGGAATGGAGCCCGAAGTTCAGCTCCGGACCAAACCGACTGCAATCGATAACTTGTCGGCCCAGACGACTAGAATCGCCGAGACATCCCATCCGGCTCCCTTCCTTGGGGTCCCAGGGGATAAAGGGGATAAAATGGGGATCTCATGTCAACTTAAGGCTCTGGAATGGAGCCCGAAGTTCAGCTCCGGACCAAACCGACTGCAATCGATAACTTGTCGGCCCAGACGACTAAAATCGCCGAGACATCCCATCCGGCTCCCTTCCTTGGGGTCCCAGGGGATAAAGGGGATAAAATGCAGATCTCATGTCAACTTAAGGCTCTGGAATGGAGCCCGAAGTTCAGCTCCGGACCAAACCGACTGCAATCGATAACTTGTCGGCCCAGACGACTAGAATCGCCGAGACATCCCATCCGGCTCCCTTCCTTGGGGTCCCAGGGGATAAAGGGGATAAAATGGGGATCTCATGTCAACTTAAGGCTCTGGAATGGAGCCCGAAGTTCAGCTCCGGACCAAACCGACTGCAATCGATAACTTGTCGGCCCAGACGACTAGAATCGCCGAGACATCCCATCCGGCTCCCTTCCTTGGGGTCCCAGGGGATAAAGGGGATAAAATGGGGATCTCATGTCAACTTAAGGCTCTGGAATGGAGCCCGAAGTTCAGCTCCGGACCAAACCGACTGCAATCGATAACTTGTCGGCCCAGACGACTAGAATCGCCGAGACATCCCATCCGGCTCCCTTCCTTGGGGTCCCAGGGGATAAAGGGGATAAAATGGGGATCTCATGTCAACTTAAGGCTCTGGAATGGAGCCCGAAGTTCAGCTCCGGACCAAACCGACTGCAATCGATAACTTGTCGGCCCAGACGACTAGAATCGCCGAGACATCCCATCCGGCTCCCTTCCTTGGGGTCCCAGGGGATAAAGGGGATAAAATGGGGATCTCATGTCAACTTAAGGCTCTGGAATGGAGCCCGAAGTTCAGCTCCGGACCAAACCGACTGCAATCGATAACTTGTCGGCCCAGACGACTAGAATCGCCGAGACATCCGCTGTGCCACTATGTTCCGCTCTGTCGTTGAGTGCTGCTTTGCTGCCATTAAGCAGGACAAATGTGTTATCGAGAGGCACAAACCGTATCAGTGGCTGCCGTCAGCCGGCTTCAGTGAGCCCAGCCGATTAGACGTTGTTATCGAGACCTCGATGGCAAAGTACAACCGGGCGCATCCAGGTTTTGAATCATTTAAACAGCTGCCACCGTCATGGACAGGGCTATCGTTGTTCGAATTCGGGCAGAATTTCATGCGCCGAGTGCTCTTGTCCAACGAACTGGACGAAATTGAGCAGCTGCACTTCAACTGTGATCTGAAGCGTGCCCCCCTGCTAACACAAGGGCATGGATTGCTGTCAACCCGCTGGATCCAAAAAGCTCGGGGTTCCCCCGAATTCATACAGTGAATTTGTCAGAGGTTTCGGTGGGTCCGTATCAACTAAATCAAGCCGATTATTACATTCAAAACATTCGTGTCAAGGAGGTTCTCGGTAGCTACGAAGGTGACTCCTGGAGAGACTTTGAGTTACACATCCGAGCCGCCGGGGGTGTTGGAAGTTTCGGCAAGAGACGGACCCGGATGGGATGTCTCGGTGATTCTAGTCGTCTGGGCCGACAAGTTATCGATTGCAGTCGGTTTGGTCCGGAGCTGAACTTCGGGCTCCATTCCAGAGCCTTAAGTTGACATGAGATCCCCATTTTATCCCCTTTATCCCCTGGGACCCCAAGGAAGGGAGCCGGATGGGATGTCTCGGCGATTCTAGTCGTCTGGGCCGACAAGTTATCGATTGCAGTCGGTTTGGTCCGGAGCTGAACTTCGGGCTCCATTCCAGAGCCTTAAGTTGACATGAGATCCCCATTTTATCCCCTTTATCCCCTGGGACCCCAAGGAAGGGAGCCGGATGGGATGTCTCGGCGATTCTAGTCGTCTGGGCCGACAAGTTATCGATTGCAGTCGGTTTGGTCCGGAGCTGAACTTCGGGCTCCATTCCAGAGCCTTAAGTTGACATGAGATCCCCATTTTATCCCCTTTATCCCCTGGGACCCCAAGGAAGGGAGCCGGATGGGATGTCTCGGCGATTCTAGTCGTCTGGGCCGACAAGTTATCGATTGCAGTCGGTTTGGTCCGGAGCTGAACTTCGGGCTCCATTCCAGAGCCTTAAGTTGACATGAGATCTGCATTTTATCCCCTTTATCCCCTGGGACCCCAAGGAAGGGAGCCGGATGGGATGTCTCGGCGATTCTAGTCGTCTGGGCCGACAAGTTATCGATTGCAGTCGGTTTGGTCCGGAGCTGAACTTCGGGCTCCATTCCAGAGCCTTAAGTTGACATGAGATCCCCATTTTATCCCCTTTATCCCCTGGGACCCCAAGGAAGGGAGCCGGATGGGATGTCTCGGCGATTCTAGTCGTCTGGGCCGACAAGTTATCGATTGTAGTCGGTTTGGTCCGGAGCTGAACTTCGGGCTCCATTCTGGTGCTTAAGTTGACATCCCCTTTGTTGCGGTCTCTAGTAACAGCTCAGACCGCAAGTACTCACTGGCTACAGAGTGTGTACAGTAGTACTGTATGCTGCTGTTTCGAAGGGAAACTGCGAGCGGTTTAACTGCGAAACTGCGATTTCGCAATAACTGCGTTACAAGAAACTGCTGCGATTTTTAACTGCGAGCGGACTCGCAGTCCACTTCTGCACCAGCTTCGCACCCCATCCATGGTCGGCTGGCTCCGTTACGTAATCACGTAAATCACGTAAATCGGCAGGTAAAAAGACGATCCTTTAAAAAAGCTGGATCCAAATTAGCTGAATTTTTGTAACAGAAAAAAATTAAGTCTTAGTTCTTAACTGACTTAGTTATTTTACAAGAAAACTGACGCCGTGACCCTCAAATCCCTTGTAAAAACTGATTTGTAAAAACTGCTTCGAGTATAACTGATCCCATCAAGGCCTACTGGGGAAATTGTTGAGATATCAAGGCTCATGGGGGATGGCTGGGGGAATTGTTGGGGGGAAGGGGGTTAGATTGTTGAGCGATTGTCAGATAGTCAAGTAGTACGGCTCAAGTAGCTCATTTATTTCAGATAATGAAATAGTACACACAAGTGGTGTTGATTTCTGCTAATAGGAAATACCAGCGTATTTATTAAAGGTTTGGTTCTTTGAGTTCGGCTAATAAATAGGGGTCTAAAACCGTCAAGGATTGGCCACGCAGTGTCTATACGAGCTGAAGTGTATACTCAGCAACATCGAAAAGTCGCCATCACAGCAGATTCCGTCTGTGGTCGCCACTTTTGTGAGTGCAGGTGAAGTCTCTCAATCTTGCGAGGGACGCAACTTAGCTACGCCGCGCGACAGACTTAAGTTGAGGAATGAAGTTGGGGGAGCGGTGTGCGAGGGTTGGACGGATTGAAGCTGCCCCTCAATTTTCTCGTATCTTTTATTTTAGAATTGCTCATAGAGGGGCGACTTTTCAATGTTGTTGAGTGTATATTCGGCGGCAATTAGGTTATTAACTCGTAAATTGTATGAACATAAAAGCGCGGTAGAACAGATGAAGGCAGACAGGAGAGGCGTCATGAAGCCGCAGTGTGCAGTACAGCAATAAAGTCGCCCTGCATAATATTGCAGGAGCAGTAAATATTACCGGGTCATGAACAAAGTATATAGTTCGGCACTCTAGCGTGGCAGAACTACCTTACAGAGAAATAGTTTGCCTTGTTTTATTTAGCAGGGTGGCCATGAAGTGTAACAGCCGAGTTGACGGTCTTCTGTTTCCGTGCTCCCTCATACGAAGAATGAAACCGGATCATCGTTTGTGGCATGAAACTTTGATGAGAAATGTTGGCAAAGTTTCCTATGCAGTTGCTTTTATTCCCGCTATCCTAATAACAGGAAAACTGGAAGCGAGATTCAATTTAAAAATCGATCACTAAACAGTGTAGAACACAAAAATTGAGGTTGGATTATGCATTTCCCATTGACTTGAATTTCATTTGGTCTGTGTCGAAGAAGGCCTCAACAAGTCTTTAGTTCTCAAGCTCAAATTCTTTCATCAAGCAAGAAGCCTTAATGCAGGCGTGGGAAAATCTATTTTCTAGTCATGATCAAACTCGGATCAGTTTTCCCTCTCCGTTGCTTTGCATTCGGAATCTTGGCATTATTAAAGATTTATTATTTAAGGCATCGAGCCAGGCAGATGTTGGATGCCTAGCTGTCTCGCGTTGTTATTACAGCTTTTATAATGGGATAAAGTTACCGCGACTTTGTCTAATGTGCTTCACAGGCTACACTGAAGGCTTGTTTTACTTGATGCGACAAACTCATCTGCAGTTTTAAAGAGATTTGGCCTTGTAATTAATTTTTACGCTTTAGGCAAATTAAATTTCCAGCCTCTATAAACATATAGCTCGGAATCACTGCAATTTTACCTGCAATAATGTGTCCTACATGTAAAAGTACAGTTCGGAACCACTGCAATTTTACCTGCGATAATGTGTCCTACATGTTAAAGTACAGTTCGGAACCACTGCAATTTGACCTGCGATAATCTGTCCTACATGTAAAAGTAGCATCCGAATCAATCGACCGCCGCCATATTCAGGAGGATTATTGTAGACACACTGGCGCTACGCCTCTGGCAACATCGTCCCAAAACCAGCGCTGAGGCAATTTTGCCATCCGCTGACTCCTGAACACATTACACGCGCGCCAATACTGTACACAGGCACAGCACTCATAAACACGCTCGCACAGGGTGGCTCGTCAAATTTCGTGCACCTAAGCTCCAAATGAATGTGCCTGCGCACGGAATCAATCAGAAGCGTTTTACCTATGAGCTGCTCTGACCCTATTAGCATGTATCCTATTTTCGTTCAAGGATACTTACCTGGGCATTCAGTCTCACCCAGTCAGTCTGTTACTCCCCAGGGCCCAGAATCAGCCCTCAATCAGACACGCAATCAATATAAGATTGAGAATTTTCCTCTACCATAAAAAACGTATTTTGAAATGGGTCGGCCGGCTCCAGAGCTTAACCACCGAGGCCTGAGGCAGACTCAATAATCCCTTTGAAGCAATTGAATTCTGCCGCGACGTCTCTATCGCGAGGATTTTACAATTAAACAAACTGTGCTTTATTGCGACGCGATTCAAACCAAACGCACGCGACCCCGCAATCATGCAATAGCAACTGAAAGTCGTCTGGACAAGTTCCAGGCTTGATATTGCTGTAAATAGCAATAAGCAACAAATTGATCTTTGACACCAATATACTCAACTCGAGCGGTTGAAATCGTGCGCTTTCTCTCAACTATAGCGTTTAAACTGTTTCAGAACAAATTTTTAGAAGTACAACAATCATCGGTCTTAAGCAAACTCACTTAGATCCATGTACAGGAATACCGCAGCACGTCGCTTTATGTAAGGCCCGTTGCAAAACTTTTTGATTTTAGCACCACCTGAAAATATCCATCTGCAAAGAACGTTCAATGCTACTTTTAAAAGTCTTATGTTGATGCAGTTAACCCCTCGTGCTTTACCCCCAAGCAAGCATCCACAGAGGAAAAATCCCTGCTTATTAACTTCGAGCAGCAAAGTATCTGGCTTCATTCACTGCATCAACATGAATAATTTACAAGGGCGGACACGCCGAGAGGCCCGTGATGTATGATGACTGAACTGAGCATTAAGGCTGGAGTTGGCAGATGCCAGAGTTAATGAAGTCCTACATATACGAACTCACATTTGAGTGCGGCCTCACAGGTATATGTAGGTAGCTAGGGGAAAACCTTCGGATTTTGGAAAGAGACTTATCCAGCGTTAATCCCGAGTCGATGCGGTACAGTATCTAGTGAGCATGAAACATCTAAAAATTCACTTCACAAACACTTCAAAATGCATTGCTTAGAGTTTCTAATTTTGCAAAACAAATAACCATTCTACTGAAAAATGCTTGCTGTGCTTCACTAAGACTGTCATTGGTCTCATTGTTTGTTAAAATGCTTGCTTCTAAAAGCGAGCTATATTTGGGAAAGCTAGTCCATAGGTTTTGTCCATTTTTCTGTCTATTATTTGGAAGACTTTTTGAGGCACTACTCTCATAGCAGCATGAAAAACAGTCAAAAAGCTCTTATCACAATGGGCACAGGCAATTTCAGTTAGTTTTCAAGGATGACTGTGCTATTGTTGCCAGCATTGATTCTGTCCATCAATGGAGTTAAATTGGCTGGTAGCTAGACATTGTTTGCTATATTTTTCCAAGCATTATATGGTTGCAACGCTGAAACTAGCTCCTAACAATGACACACTTTCAGTGCCTCGATGACTGCAGAAGGCTTCCAACTCATGTTGGAACTCATCGGAGAGAATTAAGGGCAACTGCGATCAGCCTTGGCTGTTGCCAGTTGGCTCAAAGCGACTCAGGGGAATCGAACCAAAACAAAAAAATTCGACCGATCTTTTTCTTTCGGAGCGGCAAGTCAACAATTTGCTTCCCAGTTGGCTTTCCCCTGACAGCTAATGCTTGTTCCGCTATTAGAAAGTCACAAGAGGCTTGACGGAGGGCTTGAAAAGAACTCGTGGAGTGGCGGAGGCAGCAGCCTGCTCTCCCTGCTGCTTTACTTTTCGAATGCCGAATCGACGTTCGACTCTCTGGTTCCTCTTTCGCATTGCTTTCTTCCCTGCCAACTTCCACTTTCTGGATTCTCCCTAATGGGAGCAGACGGGTCAAGATTGTTGGCTGAGTCTCGCCAACTCAAACACGGCAGAGGCTTCGTCCGTTTGTCGACCGTCTTCCATTCACGATCCCCCCGATTGGCTCTGCGCTCCCACTATTCAGAGACACGAGGCTCTCTTTCACCCTTTCCGGGGCGGGGACGCCTCTCACTGGCGGCGAAGACCCATCATTTAAGCTTCGTCTTTGACGGCAGGGAAGGCTTGCGGTGCTTTGGTCCCCTATACTCACGACTCATCCCCGAAAAGCTTTTGCTCGTAGCTTGAAGGTCCCTGCTGCCAAGCCCTTTGGTGAGTAAATTAATTTAGCCTGGCTCAGAATTTATACTCATCACTGCAGCATCAAAGGCCCTTCTCAGTCTTCATGCAATCGCAGGGTTGAAGATTTGCTCATACAAGATCAATATTGCCATATCATGTTTGATTTGTAAATCTTTGTTCTGCTTTTTTCGTCCAAATTAATTAAAGCTCAAGCTCATGGCTCAATCAGATGGCGCACGTGAGCACAGCGTGTGCACAAGGAAAATAAAGATTATGGAACGAATGGAAACTGTTTTTCTAATCTCTAGCAGCTGCGGCTGGCTCAGCAAGGTTCTTTCAGAGGTTGATGGATCGTCTGCTCCTGGCGTCTCTCTCAAACCCATCCTTTCCTTTTAAGCCTTCTTAGTCGGCAGCTGCAGTGTTCCAGAGAAATATTCCAACACAGCCAACCTCGCTGCATCATTTTTTTCAGAGCCTAATTAGAAGCGCTGCGTCTCGCACCGACTAGCTGGGTACTCCTGACGCCGAGCTCGCCATGGGCAGATCGCTACTTTGGTGCCTTCTGATCGGCAGCCTGGCTGCCAGTGAAGCCTTCGCGGTACGGCGCTTCAATTTTCATTGCTCAATTTTACTCTGCGACCCTGAACCGTCAGAGCGAAAAAATTAATTGCTTCGGTTGGTAGTGATTATAGTGGAGCGTCTTGGGGACTCATCTCGAGGGTCGATGGGATCCCCCGAAGGGTCGATATTCTGAAGAGCGCTCCCCAGCTAGCTCCCACTGCGTGGTCCGTTGGGCGTTGGGGAGCGACGGTAGGGTTTAAATTTCCTTCCATCGGCTTATCAGTAGTCACGGCTCAGCTGCCGCTGTTGCAGCTCCATTCAGTTTGACCATCGATCTGCTTCTCGGCGGATTGATTGGACTCGGATTTCGCATGAGATCGGGTCTGAGCACCGATGTGCTCTTCCCTCAGTAGCTTTTATTTACTACTTCTCATAATAAATATTAATGGACTGTTTTTTTTCTTGCACACCGCAGGCTCCGAAAGAATATGGTGCTCGACACCACTCCGATAAGTCCAGTTTATCAAAGACAAAGAAGTTTGACCCACTGCTATCCACGAAGAGGTTCGACCCACTGCTGTCTATGAAGAGGTTCGACCCACTGCTGTCCATGAAGAGGTTCGACCCACTGCTGTCCATGAAGAGGTTCGACCCACTGCTGTCCATGAAGAGGTTCGACCCACTGCTTTCCATGAAGAGGTTCGACCCACTGCTGTCCATGAAGAGGTTCGACCCACTGCTGTCCATGAAGAGGTTCGACCCACTGCTGTCTATGAAGCGATACGACCCGTTGCTTTTCCGGAAGCGATACGACCCGCTTCTTTTCCGGAAGCGATACGACCCGCTGCTGTTTTAGAAATGAGCATTTCTAAATAACCCAAAATGTTCATGAGAAACAGCGCACTCAAATGATAACTCTGAACACTACTAGACCCAAAGAAAGAACATTAAAGTCAAGAAGATTCGAAATGACGCGCCCGAAATATACATATCCCAATGTCTCGAGTGAAGGAAGACTACGCCATTGAGAAACCTAGTGCTTCTCCGTCTCAGTTTACTCACGTTTTGTAAAGTATATTTCCGCAGAAATACGGCGCAAGTCCGATACATGCCACGGGTTTAATTAATCCGACCGCAAGTCATACGCATTGGAAAATTTATTCTTACAAGGTTAGAAAATTTCAAATGGAGCACCAGAAACTTTGGTCCTATTCGAATTTCTCTGCCCCCTCAATGCCCCTGGGCATCAGAAAGCCAGAAGGGACAACAAATGAATGAAAACACCAGCAAAATTGGCTTGGGGACTGCTGTGACCCTTGAGACGCATGGATCAAGAATTCAACTGCGAGATTAATCCTTGAGTAGCAACCGCAGGATCAAGAGTGCCGGAGTTTATTTGCTAAGAATGATGCGTTGAAATGCAGTCAAAGCTGTTACATTTTTATCAAGCGTATATTACTACTTATGGATAGTAAGAAGGGTTTGATATGATGCATTGCTTGAATTTTGGCCAACCAAGTTTTTAACAGTCGTCATGCAGTACTAACCAAATTGCAAAAGACGTGCGTCAAATCCGCGAAGACTCGAATGCCTTCCAACCGCATCAGGTCACTTTTATAAATTAACAGCCATATCAGAATCACGCGGCCTGGACTAGTTAGTTCACTGGCTGAGTTCCCATTGCACCACTCATGGAGCATGGAATACATGTGCAACCATTGAGCCGGCCTTGGCACCGTTGAGTAGGACAGATGTTTTTGAGCTCCACACCACCTCTCGCAGCTGAGATATCGTCGTGTCCTCACATCTCATGCCGATAATGCTAAACTTGCATTCAGAAATAGAAGCGTTTGTGTCTGCAACCCAACACCGCGTTTGAATGCAATCAATGGACAACAAAACTGAGTGAGAATGGATTTCTTAGAGAATATTTCAATGAAAATTGCTCCAAAGGTGAATCTGAAGCATACTTCGTAGAATTAGAAATTCTCATCAGCCCTACCTGCATTACTTTTCTTCTTTAAGTGGTTCTGAAATATTTAACAAGAGCTTCTGAAAAATCCAAGAACAGTGAAGATCTTCAATACACTTAGGAGCTCTTCTGCACTCTAACTTATGCCCTTGGATCGTTGACTGAATGAGCGACACTTGAATTTCTCCTAACTTTTTGTTTTCAATTTACCAATTTACCAACCCAGTTGGTTGCCTGGGAACCACAGGTTGGCTTTGAGTAATGAATGTAAAAGCAAAATGCGTGTCCGAGGCTGACTGAGCAGGCACCTGCAAGCAATTCCCAGCCAAGCCTTGCTGCTCCTGGCACTTTGCTCTCTGTCTCTGCTGCAGCCATCCTGCCGTCGGGCTACACGCCGCTCCGTATCTGACCACCTGCCTGAAGTGTTCGTAGAAAGTCCAGTCGTCGACTTCACGCAGGGAGCCGTCGGGTGCACAGAAAAGATCGCGCTGGAGCTGCCGATGGAGCTGCTTTGCGCTCGCGAGTGCCGGGAGAAGCTCGACTGCGTTGGCTTCTACTTCAACCCGCTGCGTGCTTTGATGCTGCAGTAGAGCTTCCGTACAAGTCGGATGCTGAGATGGCTTCGATTAAGAAAATTGCCTCGAATCTCTGAGAAATCTTTGGATTTTTAATGACTGTCACAATGATACAACGTTTTATAATATCGTAATATTTGGTACTTACAGGGATTGGCACTTGCATTGTGAGAATAGCAAAAGTGAGCTAGTCGTAAGTTCTTATGTCATGCAGAAAACTTTCTATTACATCAGATAAATATAGTGAAAGTTTACCTCAACCCAAACCATAACCCTAACCCGTGTAACGGAGAAGCGCTTAGTGTGATATTCCTTGTTTTATAATTAATTTTTACCAGGTGGGCTGTGGGGTGTGCAAGGCGCTCAAGATGCAACGGAAAAAAAGGAAGACATCGAATTCTAGCAAAGAAGCAATCATAGGAGACAAAATTAGCACTGTGCGTAAGAACTCAAAGCTCCACCGTCAAATTCTGGTGCACCGGCTCATGGGCAGTGCGACACGATGACGTGGCCTGCTTAGCTGGTGTCGCCGACGGCACAACAGGTCGCTTAGATGAACCAGGTCGGCGCAGCGATCGAGTGTCGCGTTGGTGACTCGCTCGTAGCCGATCTTGAATGCGGCGCGCAGCAGGTCAGCGTCTGCTTCCTCGACGTTGTACAGCAGGACGGTCCAGATCACCGACTGCCGGAAGGCTCTCACACTTGTTTTACGAGTATTAGAAGCAGGGGCTGCGTGCACCCTGGCGCAAGTTGATGCGACATTGTCACACCACCGGCGGGAGGCATTGCTGCCCATTCCACCGACTCCCCTGAGCAGGCACACCAGCGCGCGTATACGTACGCAGTCATACGCACAGGTGCACACTCACACGGGAGTGTAAAGCGGCCCTGACATTTTTATCGTTAGAATTTTCAATTTTCTTTAATCGAGTCTTTGCAGCTCCTTGTAAGTTTTTAATACACTCGAACTTGAAAACCAACTTGATGTCTTCAGCTTAAGCAGCATCACTGTATACGCAAGGCTAAAATAGGCACAAACTAACTGTATTTCAAAATTAAATCGCCGATTACTTAAAGTAGCAAGGAAAGAATATTGCTAAGTTTTTGTCTGAAGCTGCTTCAAAATGAGAAACTTCAAAATGAAAATTAGATGAACTTCCAGCGCATAGATACGAGTACTAGGCTCAGTATGGCTTAAGGGTGGCTGAAAGCTTGGCATTTGTGTTTTACAGTGCCAGCGAGTTAGAGTAAGAAAATGGAGAGCATGAAAAATTAAGCTCAGAATTTTTGTTTCATCCCAAAAGGATCTGGAGCTGCCTGCGATGCTTGCAGTGCGCCTTGCAGCTGCTGCTGTGTTTTGTCGCATTCCTTTTTTGCCACCAGGATGCCTTGGCTTGCCTGCGTGGTTGCCGTGTGCATTCAGTTGTGAATTCTCAACAGCATAACTCAGAACCCTCTCAGTGGTTTGCACCTATTGTTCTCTTCTGTAAGCTGCCTGAGAAAATTGGAAGCTGCATCTGAAAATGGGAATCCAAAGTTTTAGCAATCGATCATGTAAAATTAGCCTGAGGAGCTGAGGAGCTGAAGTTGGTGCCTCCGGCTCCTCTCTCGGCCCCGAACCTCTTGTCCCGATTCCTGGCTGTGTCATCGACTCGCGCATCAAAGCGTGGATCAGGACTCAGCACCGCTCGACTTGGGCGAACCGCACGAACTGCAGGCAATCCAGAGACGCTGTCCCTCAGCCCTCTCACCAGCTCCGGAAGCTCCTCTTGCGCCTCTCGCGCAGAGACATCCGGGCTGCCACCATGACCCTCTCTGGTCACGGCTGCTTCTCCAGGCACCAGTACCTGCAGGGCAACGCCACCAACGCCACCTGTAGCTTCTGCAACTCAGGTGACGAAACCGCTGAGCATTTCGTCAGCATCTGTCCCGCCTTCACGCGGGCCAGACTCACTTACCTCGGGCCACACACATCTATTACTGAAGCGTGCAAACCCGAAAACTTTAATCAGCTCATGCGCTACCTTCGGGCCACCCGCAGGGCTGAACTCTCCTTTCCAGAGAGCACCATAGCTGCTGGCGACACTGGGGGACCTCCCTGGGCGGCGCCAACCCTCCGTCCATAGCGACGCGTCGGCCGTTCAGGGACTAGCGGAATGGGCGCCCGCGCCTTCCCGCTGTGTCCCCTTCGGGACAGCCCTGCAGCTAAGTCAAGTAAGTCAAGAGGAGCCCTTTGTTTGAAAAATAATGACGCTGCGCCTCCCTGCTGTTTTTCCGCTGCACCAGCCAGGCTTTGCCTATATTAAGTCTTCCCGAGCCCAGAGCTTAGCCCAGCCAGACTACTTTGCGCGCAACAATCCTGCAGTGAAGCAATTCCCAGCCAAACCATGCTGCTGCTCCTGGCACTTTGCTCTCTGTCTCTGCTGCAGCCGGTCCAGCCATCCTGCCCGTCGGGCTACACGGCCGCTCCGAACCTGACCACCTGCCTCAGCGGCTCAGTGGCTACCGACGTCAACTATTGCCAGTGCCTGAAAACCTGCGCCCAGCTGGGCCAGCGAATTCTGCAGCCCGACACGTACGCGGCAGTTCGGCTCAGCCTCGGAGAAGTTTGGACCGGCATCAACGACCAGCTGGTCGAGCGAGGCTCGAGTCCCACCGGATGGCAGGTGTGGCTTTTTGGATAGCTAAAGATTACACAGCAGTTCACAAGTACGTCTATAAATTAATCATAAAAAGATGTTCATAGGGCAAAAGCGGATAATAAAAAAGGGCGGTTCGAAAGCGGGTAATGATCAAACTTGCCACCTCTCTACGTCTTGGTTTTCTCCTGTTAACCCTATGGAACTGTGTGAGAATTCAATATGAGTTTTGCCTAAGCTAATATTTCCGTTCCCAAGAATCACTTAGGATGTTTAATTTTCTCGCTATATCCAACAGAACTCGCAACCTACTCAATGCTTCTATCAGGTCGTACCCAACCGTGCCGGCTCGCTGCTCACCCTGACGGATCTCTGGAACACTGGCCAGCCGGACGGCACCTCCATCGAGGACTGCGTAAATCACAACCCGACCACAAAGAAGCTGCACGACGCTGGATGCACTGCTACAATCGCCTGCAGGTGCGAGCACCCGATGGGAGACGAGCGACCCGTGCCGGCTCACTACGAGCTGTTCGTAGAAAGTCCAGTCGTCGACTTCACGCAGGGAGCCGTCGGGTGCACAGAAAAGATCGCACTGGAGCTGCCGATTGAGCTGCTTTGCGCTGGCGAGTGCCGGGAGAAGCTCGGCTGCGTTGGCTTCTACTTCAACCCGCTGCGCCGGTACGATAAACAACGCTATTGGCTGTGGTTCCTAGGGACTGATTCTGGGAAAATCGAGTATGGAGCCCTTCAACCTTAGTTTTCCATCTCACCGGGGTCTGAATCTCATCTCAGAAGCTTTTACATGCATCATGCATAATTCCTGCACTCTGCCGCAACCCGCAGGGAGTGCGTGCTGCTGCTGTACATGGACGCGGCTGTCAGCCTCAGTTACAGCTCGCCGGCTGAGCAGGCTGCTTGGATTAAGAAAATTGCCGTCCATATGTGACACAGCCGGCATTGGTGAATGGACGAAATCTGAACAGCTAAATTAAGAACTCGTGCAAATCTCAATTGGCAAATAAAATCACTCTTATAGCTAAACTGAGTTTGACAGATAAACTCAATCCTAATAATTTCTTAGCACTGGGTGGTGATGGTGATGCTTTGTTCGCAAGTTTGTTACTATAGAAGGACTGACTCATAGTTCTGTTCTGTCTTTTCTGCTATTCGGTTGAGATTAAACCGCGTCTTAGTGTCCTATATCCACAGTTATCAATTAATCATTGAAATTTTATTACCAACGAAGCGTATATTTCAGGGCAGAAGGTCATTTCGAACCGACAGTTTTTACTAATAAAATAAAAACTAATACATATTTCTGCTACTGAAGTGGAAGGTAGGATGCTACTCACGATTTTCCTAGAAATGAGCTTGGACGCATATTTTTCGCATTGCTAGTACATTTAATTTGCTCTGAAAGGCGCATACTGCTGAATGGGGGTTTGCCATGGTCAAATACAGTCGAAAAAATCCGCTGTGGAAAATCTGATTTAACGGGCGCTTTCTACGAGCGCAAATGCACTAGCAATGCGAAAAATGTACGCTCCTTCCCGCCCCAGCTGATTTCTAGGAAAATCTAGTGTAGCGTCCCTGATCCAATTCAGTTGTCCATGCCTAACACTATGACAGCAGCTGTTAAATCTATGTTTTAGTTAATATTTCAACTCTCTAAGTTACTCAAGTTCGTTTTGAAGATCAGCTTCATCTAAGGCTTCATCAATCAATTGCTTGGCCGAGGAAAAGCCAGCATCTTCGTCCAGGCGACTTCTTCAGCCTCCGAATCATAGTCCAGCTTCAGAGCCGCGTCGAAGAACAGCAGGAGACGGCACTCTTGTCTAATAGCGTTGTGGTAGAAGCCGACACATCCGAACTTCTCTGAGCAGCTCAGACCGCAGAGCATGGCGGTGGCTGCCGTTGCAGATTTGATGTTGCAACCGGGAGCGTCTTGGGCGAAAGTCAGCACTGGGGCGTCGAAAAACCGCTGGTAGCTGTTGCAGTATAAGTGGCAGTTTGCAATGGTCTCGGTAGTTTGCATAGATTGCATCAAATCATACTGTGTATTTTCCGAGGACTTTTGGGACTACAAAATTTCTACCAAATGCATTGTACCGTTAGCCCATGGTCTATGTTTACCTGTTGCTACGATTGCTTCCCTAATTTTACCTTGCAGTGCATAGCGGGTTGGTGCGAATGTTTTATGACTTCCAAAATTAGTCATTCGTAAGTAGCTCCCACCTTTTTGGTGTCAAAGTAGCCGCATCGACTCCAGCAGGCCTCTGGCATCGGTAGTGCTTGGTTCCGTTGCATTCGTAGTTGTGCAGGCCGTTCTCCTTGGCGACGTGGATCACGCAATCCAGATCCTCGCCCTCGCCATTCGGCTGTTCAACCGACCAGAGCTCCAAGTTCTCCAGCTGCTCCAATCCCGGTACAAGTTGCCAACCGGATGGACTCGAGCCGCGCTCCACAGCGGCATCCGTGATGCCCAGCCAGGCGTCCTTGGTCATCTTGGAGTTCCGCAACGAATTGTAAGCGGCTGGACCGAGCAGACTCTCCCCCAGCTTGGCGCAGGCGGCCATGGCGGCGCAGGCGGACACCGCAGTTGTAGACTCGGGCCCCACGCAGTACGTCGTGTTGACGGCCAGCTTGTAGCTCGGGTCCGGGCCGCAGCCGGTGAGGTTCTGCGACTTGTCGGCAGATGCGAGAGCGAGTTGACAGAGTAGGTAGAAAATCTTGCCGAAATCGAGCTTCATTTTTTGGCCGAACAGACTTTCTGCTTTCACAATGACATTGACTCTCGCGCATCGACTCCCAGAGACTGAAACTCTTCCTGATATATACGGCAGAAATCGATAATCGAAAAAATAGAAAATTCCGCAGGCAGGATGTCAGTCAGGATACGCTGAGCCGGGAATGCCACGCGGGTGACCCGGAGTCACTGTTTTGATGCTTTCTGCTACTTTCTGTATTGACGGCATTGTCTTTAAAAAAAGCTATTCTTCGTGGAGAGCGGCTTCACTTCCGTTGTTTCCCATTTCAGCGGTATTCGTGGGTGCAGCTTAGCACCAGCTCAGCACCAGCTCACCAGATTCGTGAAGTTGTTTCCCAGACGATTCTTTCGCGACATCAAATCGACAAAAAACTACAGGAGCAAAGCAGGGAGTTTAGCTTTGAGATGGGAATAAGTGACATCTTATCATTTGGTGTAGAGTTTATTCTTATGTTCCTGAGAGATAGAAAGACATGGGAGATACAGGATACGGGAAGAGAAGCTGGGATGCAGAGCAAGAAAGACATCCAGACCCCCGATTAACCGAGCCTTGTTTCCAAAGAAATTCAAAAGAAATGAAATTTGCTTGACTAAAAATACGTTAAAGGCATTAGGTTTGGGGCTTTGGTTAGAGTTTAGGTCACAGACCTGTAGTTTAGGCATTGAAAATGAAGCATAAACCGTTTCTATCTCATATAGTAATTATAGGCGAGTCAGTTTTATTTAAACGTTATTTCAATTCGATTAAAGATGTTACAAGGAAGTGCTTTTGTCGAATAGAAGTTAGGTGCTTCCATAGAAACGAGCAGCCTCAAAGCCCAAATATTTAACAGGCCAGATAGTCTGGATTTCGAAAATGGCAGATGAACACGACTAGCGACGATATTGCTGTTACCATGGCAACGAATAGAATCCAGTCGAGTCTGCGTCCAATGACCAGCCAAAGGTTTTCGCCCGCAGCCTGTGAAGCGTCGGCGTGTGGCTGCTGTAGAGAGTGCGGGGAGAGTGTAGCTGTGGTGACCTCTCTGGCTACTAAAAAACTTCTACTTGTGTCCCTGTGAGCAACTAAATAACGGGACGCTACAGAACTAAAAAATCTAACAAATGCAACAAATCTACTAGAGGCCCGAGGTGAGAGATTTTCTGGTTTCTAGCACTTTCAATCAGTGTGCACAACAGGTACACCAAGAAACATATTAATTAAGTCATTCGTCCATTCTGAACTCACAATTACTTCTTCTTCAGTCCCTCTGGCCGAATCAGTGTTATTTTTTCTGTCTCGTCCGGCTCGGCAGGAGCAGCACGCGGCTTGAGCAGTTCGCATCGGGCCGGATGACGACCTCGCCTCGTGGCCCCTGTAGCAGCAGTACAGCTGGAACACGCTGCCCAGCGTTGACACGGCCGAAATGGCGACAACTATGGCAAAGAATCTGGCTGCAAAGGGAAAGAAAGCAATTATTACATGGTACTACTAAAACGGTCGGAAGTAGTGAGGTCGATAATGCAGTTTCGAATCTGCTTAACGTCGAATAATTTTGAAGGATCTCGGCAAACGTTTCTCAAAGTTTTGACCCTTAATCCACAGTTTCTGGTACTCACTGAGCATTGGCACACTGTCGCTCTGAGCGGGCGTGTATCCAGCCACAATCTGCATGAACACCATGAGCGTGAGCATCAAGGTGATGTTTAACGACAGCCGGTCGCCAGTGTCTGGCGGCAGGAAGAAGCTGAACGCGCAGATGATGAGGATCAGGAAGCTCGGCATGATGAGGTTCATCACGTAGAAGAGCGGCTTTCGCTAAAATGAGATTCATGCCGATATCTGTTGGAACTGCTCCGAGTCCATGTTCATCTGAGCAAATCCGAGCTCATAAGTATCATTAGAATTGGTGCTGACTGATGCCCTACCTGAATGACGATTGTGAAAACTGCCTCCTGGCATGCGCCGAGATCGGTTACTGGTGTCACCCAGAAGTCGCTCTTTGTTATGCAGTATTCATCACTCTCGATGTTCTGCTGACGAAGAGTGTCCGGTGCCAGAACCGATGATGCGTTCTTGTTGAGCACCCGGAGCTCCAGGTCCGCCCTGACCATCAGCCAGCTGCCGAACACCACTCTGCAGACCTGGGTGTCGAACGGGAAGTACAGCATGTTGATGTCGCACAGGGTTCGCGTATTGAACGGCGAACTGGTGAAAACGCGACCGTCGGCCAGCACAATGGCGGACAACGGCTGAGTTGACTCTTTGTGCTCGACTCTTGAATCGAAGTTATTGGTTATTGGTTGAGCATCAACTGTAATTATTGCATTATACGATGGCGCAATGGGCAATCAAAGTAAAAGTATGCTAGCTACACTCGTAAATCACGATTTTCACGTATTAAATGCCTGTTTTCGCTGCAAATCGGATTACAGGTAAAGTTGGATACACAGTTCTCTGATTGCTTTCAAATGCTAAAATTCCGATAGCTCACCTACTGGCTACAGGACTTCTGAGTGTCAAGCAAGGCAAAACCGAATTCACGAAAACCCGGTTCACGGAATTAATGCGCAAATGGCTGATAATGATTGCTAATTCCTTTTTGAGGACATATTTTTCAAAAATTAGTTATCCTTCACCTGTGAGTCAACCTCGGACCAAAACAAATACTTGCTCGGTCAATTCCGATGTCTTCAATTAACTGCTCACTCGACGAAACTAAAGAAGTGTTATAATTGTTATTATTAAAGTAGATTCTAGAGCCCATCTCACGTGTTTATCGTGATCACATCGGGTATCCAGATGGAAGATCGCGGCAAATAGATGACCGTTATGTGGTTGAACGTTCCATTGTATCTGTCGTACCAGGCTAGACGGTAGTCGTTCCATTCCTGCGGTAATGTTTATCGAAGGGGTGCAGCTTTCATGAGCTTCAGACAATCCCTAATCCACCCAAATAGGCAGCATAGTTCGGTGACGCTGGTTAAAGTTCGGCGCACGGATGTGAGCAATTTGAAATCTGAAGCATGGTGGAAGCTCTGCGTGTTTGTGCAGGCTATTAGTCGAGCTGGGCGCAATAAATTGTTCCACTTACCATTTCGGTAAAGCCTTCCAGCGACATGTGCTGAGCAACTTCGTTCTGAAATAGAGCGGTATAACCATTTTAGCTATTGGGGAAAAGCAATTAAAATAATTGTGGTATCGAAATTGTATACCAATTGTTTTACATGCAATTTCGAGCTCGAAGTTTCTGAGAGAATTGCTATGGGTTGCCTTGCATCTGTAGTGCCATTTACTGACTTTATCAGTTGGCTTCTTATAATTTATGGTCTAAATTGGTGCCAATAAAATATTTCCTCTATCCGGATTCCACCGACGCATCCGACGTTATACAACAGACAATAGACATCTGAAACATCGGACGAACGCCAGAATGCTCTACGGAGCAGAAGCCACGCAATCTACAAACAAATATTTATCTGCTGTAGACACGTAGCCACGACCACCTCACCTGTGGATACACACGTTCAAAGTTATATTTTTGAACTAAATATTGATAAGAGATTCGGCTTTGTAAAGCGATCTTTCAGCTCGTGCTCGTCTATAAAGCGACGTCAGCTCCAGACGTTTCTGACGTCCTGCAACGGACTCTCGTTATAGAAATGAGTAGTTATACGTTAAGCCGACGTACAGCAGACGTCATGAAAAAGCACCAAAGACGACGAGAAAACAATTTTTTTGGAATTTGCAAAATCTATATATTAAGTTTTCGGTACGTCGGCATTAGTTGACGTAAGTTGAGAAATGCCCATTCACCATAGACTTTTTAGGACATCAGACAAACGTCTGGTGACGGCTCCAAAGCTGAATCGTTGTCTTATGAACAGTCCTATATTTTGTGCAAAAATATAACTTTGAACGTTGCGTGTCCACTGGGGCCAATTTTATAACGCCTTGGTAAAAAATCTATGGTTAAAAATCGCAGATGGCCCACCAGTTATCAATCGATTGAAATCCTATTTTATAAAGCCATGATGAAAACTGAGTCAGCGTTGGTAATTAATCAACCAGTGCGTAAAAGGGTATGAATGGAAAGAACTTTATTTAGTCCAAAATTTGGAAGTTCTCCCATAGACGTCTCGTCAGTCTAATTTGGTCAAGTGGTACCAACGCCGCTCTGCACACAGACAGCTCTTTCACTCTAAATCTTTGCCTATAATACGATCTTACATTAATCTAAGCATTAATCTTTACATTAATCTTTGCGTAGAATCGCAAAGCCGTCAAAATTTAGTGCGTAGGCGTGAGGGCCCGGTTGCGACGAGTGGGTGGAGCATGTAATTCTGATAGACAAAGTAATAAAACTACATCTAAAGAATTTTTGTAAGGCAAAATCAAGCGAGAAATCAGGAAAAGGACTTGTTTCACTTTGTGTAAATTCAAAGGTATTTAATAGTTCATTATAACTCACAATTCCTAGCAGCTTGACAACAATAAAGTTGATGTAGACCACATTGGTTGTGTTGTAATCTGGCGGCGGCCGAACAGCTTTATTGTATTTTCTGCCTAGCTGCAGCAGATTCCAGATCATTTCGTCACTGCTGGACGCCTCCTCGAATTCAAGCGGCTCGACAGCGACCATCGCTATCGCAATCGCAAAAATATTGACGAGTATTCCCGACAGAAACTTCATTTTCAAAATACCTTCAATGAGCTTTTGATATCGGCTAATTGATCATTAAAGTGGAGTTTCGTCTGCAGTATGCTCGGTCCATGCCAAAATTTGGCTGCATGCATTCTACATTCATTTAAAAAAGTGAAACATACCACCAAACACTGGTCGACCAATCGAAATTCGGCTCTGAACTGCTCTATCATTCCTAGAGTTTCATCTCTATTCAATCTATAACACGCTGATCCTAATAAAGTAGCAGTTTCTCATCAATGACGTTTTTCGTGAGGTGATTTTTGGTGAATATATGAGCTCGTGTACGTTTCAAGCGTGAAATGTAACAAAAGAGACTTTGAATTGGGCGAGTATTGAGCCACAGACATATTGGGCCTCGTACATCCTCGGTTACCGGACGGTGTGGGTGGAAGCTCGAAAATTGGCTTTAACTTTTCGGTTTTATTGGCACTCTACATGTATCTCTAAGCAATATCCATACTCTTTTGGCATGAATAATATGATTCCTTCATCCATGGAAAAACTTGCGCTTGCTTTTCGAATTTGACAAAGGTGAGTGACCTTGAGCACAATTATAGTGACATGTATCTGTAGGACAGGGGTCGGCAAACTCCGGCCCTCGGGTCCTTTGAATTCGGCCCGCTCAAGGCTTGTGGCTCAGCTTTCTCTCTCTCTCTCTCTCTCTCGCTCTCTTTCTCTCTCTCTCTCTCTCTCTCTCGCTCTCTTTCTCTCTCTCTCTCTCTCTCTCTCTATCTCTCTTTCTCTCTTTCTCTCTTTCTCACTCTCTCTCTCTCTCTTTCTCTCTCTTTCTCTCTCTCTTTCTCTCTCTCTCTTTCTCTCTCTTTCTCTCTCTCTTTCTCTCTCTCTCTCTCTTTCGAGGGCCTCAAACTGCCGGCAATCACAGAGGTGCATGTGTACTCACTGTCAACCTTACCATCCCTACTGAGGTCGGCCGCCCTGCGGAACCGGCAATGCGCTCGGTCAACGGTGCTGGTCCTGCCGGACGAGCTGCTCAGCACAGACCACTGGCTAGAGTGGCTCTCTGAGGCCATCGATCTACTAAGAGCGGACAGTCTGGCACGTAAGATCCTTCTGGTTCCGCCCTTTGCCAGCGGTGAAGATTCGACTCAAATTCTGAGTAAGAAACTCTCACCTGTTACTTTTATTGCCTCTCCTCCTCTTAAACCAATTGTATCCTTCTCAGCGCCTGACTTTATACTGGCGCTGGCTTCCTGGCTGAGAACTTTAAACTAGCTGACTACTGTAGGCTTCCCAACCTGGAAGGCAGCATTTTGAATCTACACCCCACCTTCAAACTCTCTGAATCTGAGACGAGGCTGCTAGATAGGGGACTCAATTTTATCCCAACCCAAGCCCTTGATTTCGAGGATCTGAGGAACTGCGTGACGGAATTTCATCGTAAACTTTTCTGGAAAGACTTTTTCAAAAAGAGGGGTCTCGCCAATACCAGCCCGCCCCCTTTCACCGGGAAATCAGGGAAGGAGGTCCCCCGCAGACTTAGAAGGGATGAGTGCAACTTGTTTGTGCTTGAGAACAAAAAACTGGTAGATAATTTGACAACGGTACAGATCAAAGGCAACCTAGAGGTACCAGAGACCAGAGCGATTTAGGGGCTCAAGCGAAACAGCTCCGTCCTAATAAAAAAGGCGGACAAAGGTAACGCAGTGGTCATCATGCACCCCAAGGATTACGAATTCGCAGCCTACAACCAATTGCTGGACACTAATGCCTATCAACAGCTGGACCAGCCACTGCAACCCGAGACTGCGGAACTTATCAGGAGGATCTTCCTCGATTTATGTAACAGAAAGTTCATATCTAAGAAACAGTTTTCTTTTCTTTGTCCCGGAGAGAACTTCCGTCCCCGGCATTTCTACCTGCTCCCCAAAATTCACAAGGACCCGGCCACCTGGCTGATCCCCTTTCGGGTCCCAGCAGGCAGACCTATTGTTAGCGGATGCAGTTCTGAAGCAATTGGGGCAGAAAAGTACATAGACTTCTTTCTTAAACCGATTGCCCAAGCGCAACCCACTTTCGTTAAGGACTCGTATGACTTCAAGGCACACCTTATGGATAAAAGCTGCACGGAAGGTTCGACTCTGGCAACCTGTGATGCCCAGAGTCTATACTCCATGATCCCCATAGACCAGGGCATTGCAGCGATCCAGGAATTCTTTAACCGATACCCGGATCCCATTAGACCGGATGCTAAAATAATAAAGCTACTGGAACTGTGTTTGTACAGGAATGACTTTGAATTTGACAAAATGATCTTCCTACAACTTAGAGGTACAGCCATGGGGCGCAAATTTGCGCCCAGCTATGCCTGTCTGTTCATGAGCCTCTGGGAGGAAACTGCCCTGAGAACAGCTCTTTATAAGCCGAAAATTTACTTTAGGTACATAGATAATATATTCATTCACTGGAACCACCCGGCTGAAGCTCTGACAGAATTTGTTCGACACCTAAATTCAATCAACCCCAACATCAAACTCACCGTCAGCTCCTCATCAACTGAGGTCAGTTTCCTTGACAGGACCATCAAGAAAGCTGAAAACCGCTTCACTACACAACTGTTTTCAAAAGAAACAGACACTCATAGATTGTTGCACCGACAGTCCTTCCATCCGTCACACACCTTCAAGGGGGTAGTAAAATCCCAAGTCCTTCGGTACGCCTGTATCTGTGATGACTACAAGTCTTTCAACGATGCTTTCAATTCTTTAAAATCGGAACTCAAGCAATTAGGCTACTTGAAGATTTTTATTAGAAACTGCAAAAAGGAGGTCCTCAAACTTATGAACTGGACTGCGGGACCAACGACCAATCTGGGTCTGCTTCCCAAAGGGTTCCATCCCTGTGGGTCATCCCGCTGCAAATGCTGCACTCACTCACCGCCTGCTCTCTCCGCCCAGGGGCTGAAACCGGCTTCTGGTTTTTTAATCTCTCAGAGCCTGTCCTGTGGCTCCAAGAGCATCATCTTTGGCATCTCCTTCAACCAGTGCCACCCTGGGAAAATCTTCTATGTAGGGATGACTAGAAGAACAAAGAGAGATAGAATGAACCAACACAGGTCAAATATTAACAGGAGGGTCGTGACTTCGGGGTCAGAGCACTTTCTCACCCCCAATCACTCGATTGCAAACTTTGTCTCCATTGCTATCGAACAAGTTCTTAATAACTACAAAATCGAACTAAGGGAACCAATCTGGATTAAAAAACTGGGGACTGGCAAACCGCCAGGTACGAACATCAGGGTTGACAATCATCTCCGACCCATCCCACTGGTCCTTCCTTTTCACCCATCTACGGTCTGGCTTGCCAACGAGATAGCTAAAAACTTTGAGAAGCTACAAAATAAACCAGGCTCCCGCATACTGCCCGCATTTACACGGCAACGAAATTTACAGAGCCTCCTGGCTCCCAATAAGTTTAAGTCTCAGCCAGGAAACCATTGAATCGTTTTAACCAATGCGCTCTTTTTACCTATTGAACTACAATATTTATTCACTTTGTCGTGTATTTTATTCAAACTGCTTAATTGTACGCACAAATATCGATTTTTATGCTCCCACCCTCAATACCGCATTTTATTTAATCGTACTTCGAAAAAACAATTTTTTAATATACTAAATATACCGTCGATTGAAATGAATGGTGAAAAGCCTCTGGGTCAAGTTAGAGCCAGACAAAACAGGGTTTTAAATGTACATCCTTCATATGTACAACTACTCATCAATTTTATCAGACTAAGAAAAATAATACTTAAAAGACCAACTTGCTTTGCACCACAGATTTTTGGCCTGACGAAGAGCCCAGAGGCTTGAAACCGGTAGCCTATTTTCTAAAATAATATTTTAATACGCCGTGACCTCTCTTCTCTCTCTCTACCTCTCTCTCTCTCTCTCTTTCTCTCTCTCTCACTCTCTCTCTCTCACTCTCTCTCTCTCTCTCTCACTCTCTCTCACTCTCTCTCTCTCTCACTCTCTCTCTCTCTCACTCTCTCTCTCTCTCTCTCTCTCTCTCTCTCTCTCTCTCTCTCTCTCTCTCTCTCTCTCTCTCTCTCTCTCTCTCTCTATCTCTTTCTCTCTCTCTCTCTCTCTCTCTCTCTCTCTCTCTCTCTCTCTCTCTCTCTCTCTCTCTCTCTCTCTCTCTCTCTCTCTCTCTCTCTCTATCTCTTTCTCTCTCTCTCTCTCTCTCTCTCTCTCTCTCTCTCTCTCTCTCTCTCTCTCTCTCTCTCTCTCTCTCTCTCTCTCTCTCTCTCTCTCTCTCTCTCTCTCTCTCTCTCTTTCTCTCTCTGTAATAATATTTTCTCTTCTCTTCTCCCCTCTCTTCTTCTCTCCTGATCTCCTCTTTCTTTTCTCTCCTTTCCTCTTCATTATTGGTTCGCCTCTCCTTCCTCCTATTTCTCTCGTCTCTTCTGTATTCCCCCCTAGACCCTTTCCTCTCTCCCCTCCTCTGGCCCGCAGTCATGTCACTAGATTCTCTACAGGGACTACTCAAACTACTCGTGTTTGAGTAGTCCCTGTTTCTCTATCTGACCCTTGAGGTAAAAAATTGTTTGCCAACCCCTGCTCTAGGACAAAGTCAGCTCCGACTAGAATCAAAACGGTATGGTTGGATCTGTAAGCAAATACTATGCACAAAGCTGCAGCGGTTTGTCCATAATGCTCGCTTTGAGCTTCACGATCGAACAAGGGTCGAGGAGCAAGTCGGCATAAATTGTGTCTTATTTGCTGAAAGCGTCTGACAAGATACATTGGTGAAAAACCGACCATCATGTTGAATTATTCACAAACTATTTCAGAAAATAAACATGCAAACCCGAGTATGAAATGTTGTGTAGAATGGCACGCAGCAGTCGCCTCTTCAAACCTTGCCGAGATGAAAGCGCCACGTAGTTAGACCGCCCGTAATAAAAAGAATGAAAACTATAGAAATGCAATACGAGTAACACAAATTCCACCGGCGTACTACCTACTCGTAGGTAATTGGTAGTGAAACGATTTGCAATGATATACAGGCGTCCGGGAAAGTTCAGCTGCTGAATTGACACTTTCTGGAAAGTTCAGTAATCGAAGTTATGAGAGGCTTTTTGAACATTCGACAGATGGCACCAGATGACTATGGACACCCTATCGTGAATTTATCTAGTTAGGCTGATCAAGCCTCGATGCAAGCTTCAACATATGTACATGTACAGGTAATGTATCTTCAATTACAGTCTCAAGCAAATATGATGAGGACGCATCTTTTTGCAACCTTAAACCGCACATTTCGCTTCGATGCGCTTTTCCCCTACTGTCAGTAGGCTAGCTTAGGAATCTCTCTCCATTCTCTCATCCAGGCTAAGTTCTACACTAATTTATGCCATCACTATTAATTATGATAAATACTCAATGTACTTCTCTTAGGATTCTAATTTTGGATTGTTTACGCATCTTTGAAGGTCAGACTGACTGGGTTTGAGACGGATTGACCTCTAGCAGTCTAGACAGGCGACACTAAGTCTGGGAGGGGCGTTTTCAACCCCATTCTGACCCCCAGATTTGCGGCTTTTTCACTGTTTTCAGTGATTTATGGCCGTCTAGCTGTCACTTTTGACTCCAGCCTGTCTGGGTCAAAGAGGTCTTTCCAGCTTTCTCCCCACTCGCTCTGTTGCTTTCTCTTTTAATTTATGGGTGTTTTGCTGTCACTTTTGGCGCCAGGATGTCTAGACAAGTGGCTTTGATTATGTTTTGCGCATGATTTATGACCGCACCTGTCATCTTCCCTGGGGTCTGAAGGCCACCTGGTGGGGTGGGTATTGTGGTCTTGAGCTCAGCCAATCAGAGTCGACCTGACTGCCCCCGGCTCGACCAATCAGAAAATTCGGCGCCTATTTTAACAAAAGCTCTCAGCCAATCAGAAAATTCGGCGCACGTTATAACAAATCGGCCGCATGAGAGCTATAAAAGGCGGCAACTCGACCCGCGCTCGAAAAGGCCTGCTTGGACCTCCCTTCTTGCACGGTCCTAACCCCGTCTTAGACGGCCCCTTCGGCATCTGCTGCGTCTTCGACGTCTGGTCCCCCTTCCCCCGGCAGCAGCAGCTTCAGCAGCTAAGTTCCCCCTGAGAAGCATCATCGATATTTCCCGGCAGTGATCTAAGAGCAGCAACGACAACTGGCAGGTGAAGAGTACCGGCGGCACTCGTCAGTTAAGATCAGCAGCAGCATCCCATCCGAGCGCTGCGGTCTCTGTGGATTCCTTGGCTACCGGCAGATAGGTCCTCTGATTGGTTTGGTGAGAGGCTTTCTTGACCTGCTTAACTGGGTGCGCCCTTTGTCTGACCCCTTCCTAGGTAGTCTGATAGGATTTGCACTTTTGCTTACTTGCTTTTGTGTGCCAAACTCGAGGCAGAAGTGTCATGTCAGTTAATATTAAAAGTAGCCATTCGCTCTAACTCAATCTAAAGTGTCTAGGATTGCGGATTAAGCGAGAAAGTTAAATCTGGAAGTTAAAGGCTTAATGTTTTCTTTCTTTTTTCGCAATGCCAGCTGAGATGAGTGGTTAGATCTAGGGGCAGAGGTCACAGTGGACCAGAAGCGGCGCAGTTCCCAGTCAATCAGTCGTTCTCAGAAATCATGATAAGCATGCGAATTATTAGTGCCAGACTGGCGCTTTCGCGCGGTCTCAGGCAGCTAAGCGGCTAAAACGAGATAAATATTAGTCAGAAGGTCTCCAAAAGTAACATTACATCTACATCATCGCTATCTGTCGACGCGTTAACACATTTAGTGCCAAAAGCGTGTAGTTGCGTGTACTTATACATGTACTTAGCTGGGAATTTGGTAATGAAATAGTACATTTAGTAGTGTATAGAGGCTCGCCAGCGCAAGAACCCCCTGCAGAAGTCCTCTCTGTCCCTGCATGGCCAATGCGATCTTAGTCCCAGCAGCGTCCCTTCTATTCGGCTATGACTTCGAGATTTAGACAGCTAAAAGGCACTAGATGACAGGTAAATGCAGTGCCCCTCTAATACGTTGGAAGTCCGATTTCGATAGCTCCGGTATGGTGAGCCGGGGCGCACGGACGGGTGGCAGCGGGTTAGTTAATCTGCGGATTAGCTAATCTCTACCTTTCAAATTCTCCCTGCTTGTCTCTCGCTGTCTTCTCTTAGCTATTAGGACCTAGCTGCTCGCCCACAGTCTAGCTACCATAGGGCTGACCATCTGACAAGAGTGAGAGGCCAGAGTTCTAAGTGATTCATTTCTGAGTTCTGAGGCCCGAAGCTGTAGGCTGAAAAAGGCCGAACCCATCAAATACATGTATTCTGAATTGTCATTCAAACGCCGTCGCGCCTTCTTCAATGAGTGACACCATGTGATCGATGGACAACCACTTGCAAACTGGACCAACAAAGTCAAAGCTGATGCATACATATGCGGTCGACGTGCTATTTAAACTTGGAGGCTTCCCAAGCTGGCCGAACGTGTGAACTGTGCTGATTGTGTGATAATACATGTAAACTGTACTAGCACTTATGGAAAGTTTCAATGACTTCTGGTAGAATCGTTGAATATCTTAATGGTCCTGAGGGCGGCCGACTCGGTTTTTCTTTAAGAAGGTGCACAAAAAACTTATATTAGTAGTACGTTCTTAAATTTAGTGCATGGCTTGCTTTGTTCTGGTTCTGGTGGGGGAGTAAAAACTACGTGGGCAATGCTTAGTATTTCTATTAAAAAACTCGCAATATCTGATTGTAACACAAACCTATTTAGTTCGACTGATTTTAGTATTAAAGAGTTTTTATCAAACTTTCTTATAGTTTACTTTATTGTTATAGTATTTTAAAAGTCCCACTTTTTTAAACAAAGGTGCGTCGGACGCTAATTCGTATTAATTACTTACTCAGCTGCAGGGTTTTTGTGGAGAAAAAGACGATCGTGTAACAATCTGAAAGTGTAATCCAGCCAGTACTTTTTGGGTGAAGCTACATCGTAAGTATTATTTTTGTACTAGTTTGTTAGCAAAATATTTTTAATTTTTTTTAAGTTTAAGTTTTAAGTTTTATTTTAAGCCTATTAAGATATTTGCTTAGCTACGCCTATTATAATATAGTACAGATTCTTCAAATACACTTCCGAATGAGAAGCAAACAACTAAAGATAAACCTCGCATGCTTATACCTCTTTTAGAGGCTTAGTCTAGCCTCTTTTAGACTATAATTATAAACATAAACATAAAACTAAGCGATATTAAAAGATAAAACTCTATAAAGTTAAACAAAATTGAGAAAAGATTGTCAATATCAAGAAGTAAAACACAACAAAATTGATATGAAGTTTTGTAACCAACAAAGTAAATAATGTAACGAGTATAAGTTAAAGCAAAATACTTTCAAGTAATCACTAATTCTATATAAATTATTAATCAAAAGACCTGTTCCCGAACCTCGAGTTTTTTAGGGTCGGGATTCTGGTCCCGCAGGAATTCAATTTTCCTCGGGATCCCAAGATTTCAGGATTGGGATTGGGATCCCGTCTGACCTCTATATCTCATCTCTCAAAATATTTGCTGCCAGCCTCAAGGCATTTCCCACTATCGCACAAGTCCATCAATGCTGGCACTTATGCTGCTCCTTGTTATGGCTATCATTCCTTCGTGATAAGCCTCATTGGACATTGACTTCCTCCTTGCTGCTAAAATGTTAGCCTCGCCCTCATATTGTCTCCTTGATCCTGGGAAAAGAAAAAAGTCGCATGCTAAGATCTAGCAAATAAGGCATGTGTGGAAGAATTTCCTAGACCCATGAGAAGATGGTTTCAATCCTTTTGCAAAACAACTTTTGTCTTCTGCACCAATTGTATTGTTTGCGCTATCAAGGCTTTCTACTTTGAGGTTAATCTTGAATGTCCTTATTGCCATCAAAAACATTTGCAATCTAGCAGCAAACAGTATCATATGATAGGCAAGAGTCTGCCATGGCTTGATGCATAATTGTGTGTATCTCTATTAGAGATAGCCTAAGCAAGGTATAGAACTTGTAATCCACGTCAAAATAGCTATATGCAAAACGGCCTCACGACAGAATGGCCACACTATCAAAATGGCCACACTATCAAAATGGCCACATACTGGGTGTCCAGATTGAATGGAAATGCTGCTGATTTTTTGAATATTTTTTGCAATTTCTCAGCAAGACAAGCAGCTGTACCATTTATTTTTGACAATAGTAAATAGGAAGGTGTCAGCATTGTTCTCATTCAAAATGGCCGCCATTGGCCGCGATCACGCGCTCCAGCCTCTTCCTGAACTGCTGGCACACCTTCCTCACATAGTTGGTGTCCATTCTCTCCCAGGCCAGCCGAACAGCAGCCTGCAGCGCTTCCACACTGCTGTGGCAGGATCTGCAGGCCTCGCTCTCCACACGCTGCCAGATTGAGAAGTCCAGCGGATTCAGGTCCAGACTGGAGGGCGGCCACATCGTCTTCGGCCAGAAGTTCGCCATGTTGTCCGCCAAGAACTGCTGGGTTGTGGCCGCTATGTGAGCCGGAGCACCATCCTGCTGCCACACGTACTGTCCATCAGGGTACTGCTGACGCAGCCAAGGCAGCACGTGCTGCTGCAGCAGCTGCTGGTAGCATGCAGCATTCACTTTGGTGCCTGGGTTGATGAAAATGGGGGGACACCTCCGTCCATTGCTCGCAATGACGCCCAGCATCATGATGGAGGCCGGGTGCTTAGACTTCATACTGTACTTCACGTGGGCAGGTGTGTCTGCGCTGCTGGCGGCGTTGATGTAGCGAGTGTTGCGCCTGTTCACGGCTTGGTCACAGGTGAACAGTTTCTCGTCGCTGAACACGCGCACCAGCGAGCCGTGGTTCTTCACCCACGTGAGCAACTGCCTGCACCGCTTGAGACGCGACACCTTCTGCTTCGAAGTGATGAGGTTCTTCGGCACCACCGCCCTGGACACCATGCCAAGGTCTTCTTTGACGAGCTCCGACATTGTTGTCTTGCTCATGTCGTGCTCACGTGCCAGTTGGCAAATCGACCTTCGGGGATTTCGGTTGACCTTCGCCCGAACGGCTGCGACGGTCTTCTTTGTCCTTTTTGTCCTCGGATGACCACCCCCATGTCTTTTGGTGACATCTCCTGTGTCATTCAGCAGCTTCCTCACAGTGAAAATCCTCTTTCTGCTCACATTGAGCACTTCTCTGATGTCGCTAGTTGACTTTCCAGCACAAAGTAATTCAGCGATTGCTCGTCTTTGAGCCTCGTGCTCAGCCATGGTTAGGAATAAAGCTGCAAGAGTGGAAGTATTAAATTCTGTGATTTCTGCTGGTTCTGACACCCGTGCAAAATTTTGAATTTTGCGAAAGATTACGTAATTAACGACGTTTTAAGCAGCGTTTCCGTTCAATCCGGACACCCGGTATACCAAATTTGGATGGCCACACCATCAAAACAGCCATACATAACAAATTTTTATGAGGTATGACACAATGTTAGTTTATTTTGTCATATAATATGCAAATATATTTATATATGTCCAAATATATTTAAATATTTGCTCTTTTGCCACTTTGTCTGCTCACAACTATGCTGAATTTGAAAGCCCCAAGCAGTGGCAGCTGCTCAAGCAGGAGGTTGCGGACATTTGAAATTAGGACATCAACCTAATTTTACTGATTTAAATTTTACTAATTTTAATTGTACTTTGTGGCTATATTTATTTAAATACATGTACATTTGTTTGCATACTTATTCAAAATTGTCCTAAGCATTTCTTATCAAGTTGAATTTCAAATCTGATCTGCAATTTCTTATAAAGTCTATAAACATTGGACTGTATACAAGTATCTAATAACTCAAATAACTTGATACATTAGCATAAAGACTTAATTAAATAACTTTAGAAACATATTTGCATATTGTATGGCGAAATAAACTAATATTAAACTAACTCAACTCGACTAAACTAACTCACACATACGCAACTTATAAAAATTTGTTATTTGTGGCCATTTTGACATGTGGCTATTTTGATAGTGTGGCCGTTCCATTGTGAGGCCATTTTGCATGTGGCCATTTTTATGTGCACCTAGAACTTGATGATAGTTTGTTTGTCTTAAGAGAAACTTTTTTTGCAAATCAGAAATGTTCATAATAGGACTTGTAAATTTTTGCTATGAAGCTAAGTTACACTTATCATGAGGACAAAAAATATAATATTGTAGCCTTTGTATTCTGTATTTAATTTGTTAAAAATTAATAATTTCATTTGTCTGCTTATAGTTTGTTAGCTAAGTAGACAAAACATCTTTCTCTTCTAAAACTATTTATTTGCTAGCAACCTTGCAAGTGGGCATGCAGAGCATAGGTGGGTTATTTTTTAAGCCCATCAATTGCAAGTGTAAAAAAGTGCTAATAGGCAAGTCAGACTAGTCTATAGGCAACCTAAAAATATTTGTACTTATTGAGAAGCCATCAAGTCTAAAGTTTTTGCATAAAATTGTATCCTTTCTCTTTAAAACCCTTCTCCTATCCTTACTAATAGGGCTACTTAGGAGACTTAATAACATGAACTGCCTTTTTTTCTATTAGGAAACATGGATATCAATATATTTAGTTATATCTGCTACTAAGTAAAATGAGACATATTTGGAACTATTGTATCCGTAGAAGCTTCTATAGACTCTGCTTCTTTCTTTGCTTCTTTTAAATCCACAATTTCTTTATTGATACTAATGCTATATTGTATTAGCATTCCAACTATAGTTTTAAACATTTGCATTTCATAAATTAGATGATACATACAGATTAATGCTATAAATGAGTATGAGTATATAGTACAACATTTTTTAATTTAGAATTAGTCAATTAGTGCAAGCAGTATTTTTTCCCATAATATTTATATCAGTTTTATCCATAAGACTAATAAATAGATATATTTTCATAGACTTATTATGTGGCCATGCTGATTTTATGGCTCATTTATATTGTTATAAAAAATCATTTACTGTTATTATATTATAAGTTGGTTTGATTTAGTGTGTAATTTGTGTTCTTTGTATTAATACACTGCATGGAGCTATAGATATACCTAAGCCTAGCATTAATAAGCTATTTGATAAAAAAATATAACTAATATCAGAGTTGCTCTCAGCTGGGTTTCTTTAACAAAACCAAAACGTCAAGCTCAAATTTTGTCGTCTTGTCTCCCGCGCGCCCGCAGGAGGACGTCCGTGTTGTGAACATTTAATTTCGCATTCACCAGCACTATGAGCGACACGGAAGGAGATGTTGCCGCCGGCGGCCCCATGACCATTGAGACAGCTGTCCAGGAGGTGCTCAAGACGTCCATGGCGCACGACGGCCTGGCCAAGGGCCTGCACGAGGCCACCAAAGCCTTGGAGAAGCGAGCCGCTCACCTGTGCATTCTGGCCAGCGACTGCGACGAGGCCAACTACAGCAAGCTGGTCGAGGCGCTGTGCACCGAGCACGGCATCCGCCTGGTGAAGGTGGACCAGGCCAAGCAGCTGGGCGAGTGGGCCGGCCTGTGCAAGATTGACAAGGAGGGCAAGCCGCGCAAGGTCGTCAAGTGCTCCTGCGTTGTCGTTCGGGTGAGCGCTGTTAAACTTATTTTGTGAGGGTTCAAAAAAATCCATTTGAATACTCCAATATTGCTACTTATCGCATTATGGAAAGTAGTGTGTAAATTAGGTATCACCCAAATGCATCTTACACATCCCACAATACAAACAAGGAGGGGTTTTTACGCCGCGCAATAGCTGCGGCTGAGCTGTCGGTTGCACATCTGGCATTGGGGCAGGTGTAATCAATTATTACATATAATATTACATACAATTACATATGCAACTGCGCATATTAATATACCCATAGTATAAAAATACCATCTAATTGGAAATTAGGTTAGCTTTGACTTTACCAAAAGTGCAGACCTGGCCCTCGTGACTCATTAGTAGACATTGCATGCCTCTTATTTATTTTCAAACGTTTTTCGTTCATCACTTTTCTCGTGTACGCTCTTAATTTTTCTCCTGTTATTCTCAAAAACTACTTATATATTTGGTTTATAGGTAGCACGCATTGCATCTTATAACTATTTTTCTACATTGCAGGATCTGGGCTCCTCCCAGGCCTCGCAGGCTCTGGACTTTCTCTTGAAGGCGGGTGCTGAATAAACTTTTTTGATTGCGATGGCCTGACGGATATTGGGTGTCTTGTTAGTGACATTGTGTTTGGCCGGCTTAGCAGTGACCTGTTTTCGCCAGCGTTCCTTTGTCAGGTTGCTCCATCAATTCGCTTCAAGATGCTGCCAGCTGTTATTGGTTTATTCCATTGAATGTTAAGAAAAAATCAACTCTTTATTGAAAATGAATCGCAAATAAAAAAGGATTGAGTGGCGACCATGCTGTTAGATGTGGATCGCATTTATTGGACTGGAAATTCTGTCTGTTTGACTTGTGTTCTAATTTCAATTTGAGTTTCCAAACAGTGTTTATCATTGATTAAGGGCGAAAATTTCAGGGACTTTGGTTGGTCAGGTAGAAACCTTTAAGCACTCTGTGGCTGGTCAGGTAGAAACCTTCATGCACTCTGTGGCTGGTCAGGTAGAAACCTTCATGCACTCTGTGGCTGGTCAGGTAGAAACCTTCATGCACTCTGTGGCTGGTCAGAGAGAAACCTTCATGCACTCTGTGGCTGTCAGGTCGGTGAGGCAAAGGTTAGCGACTTTCCGATTAGTCGGTGAGGCAAAGGTTAGCGACTTTCTGATTAGTCGGTGAGGCAAAGGTTAGCGACTTTCGGATTAGTCGGTGAGGCAAAGGTTAGCGACTTTTCTGATTAGTCGGTGAGGCAAAGGTTAGCGACTCTCTGATTGGTCGGTGAGGCAAAGGTTAGCGACCCTCTGATTGGTCGGTAAGGCAAAGGTTAGCTACTCTCTGATTGGTCGGTGAGGCAAAGGTTAGCGACCCTCTGATTGGTCGGTGAGGCAAAGGTTAGCGACTTTCTGATTAGTCGGTGAGGCAAAGGTTAGCGACTTTCTGATTAGTCGGTGAGGCAATGGTTAGCGACTTTCTGATTAGTCGGTGAGGCAAAGGTTAGCGACTCTCTGATTGGTCGGTGAGGCAAAGGTTAGCGACCCTCTGATTGGTCGGTAAGGCAAAGGTTAGCTACTCTCTGATTGGTCGGTGAGGCAAAGGTTAGCGACCCTCTGATTGGTCGGTGAGGCAAAGGTTAGCGGCTCTCTGATTGGTCGGTGAGGCAAAGGTTAGCGACTCTGATTGGTCGGTGAGGCAAAGGTTAGCTACTCTCTGATTGGTCGGTGAGGCAAAGGTTAGCGACCCTCTTATTGGTCGGTCAGGCAAAGGTTAGCGACTCTGATTGGTCGGTGAGGCAAAGGTTAGCTACTCTCTGATTGGTCGGTGAGGCAAAGGTCTTTCGTCTTCTTCTCCAGTTGAATGGCGGCCATGTCGGCGGCAGGCAGCGGCAACTCGCAGTCAGCTGAGGCCTCGGCCGGCTCGCCAACCGTGGCCTCCCGAGTGCCCTTCAACCAGCTGGCGGGCCTGCTCGAACGGGTCAGCCGGCTCCGTGGGCACAAGGAGAAGCTCGGGCCAATCAAGGAGTTCATGGCTACCTGGAGACAGCTGCACACTGAGCTGCACGGTCCAGAGCCGCTGCCCCAGCAGCCCCAGCAGCAGACACAGTCTCAACAGCAGCAGCAAGACTCATTTTATCCAGCCATGCGTCTGCTGTTGCCATTGAGCGACCGCGCCCGGCCAGCCTACGGCATCAAGGAGTTCATGCTGGCCAAGATCTACATAGAGATTCTCTGCCTCGGCCGGGACAGTCCGGAGGCGAAGAAGCTGCTGAATTATAAAAATCCCGGACAGTCGGCCGCCACCACTGGGGATTTCGCGGCTACCGCTTATTTCATATTGCAGCACCGGTGCCCGCGGCAGGGCGCGCTGACTGTGCAGCAGGTGAGAGCTGCATCTGGCCGGAGACTGGCTGTTCTTACGTTTGGTTGGGTGGTAGACAAGGATTTGATGGCTAGACATTGAGATTTAAGGATAGAAATGAGATTTGAAGGATAGAAATGAGATTTGAAGGATAGACATTAAGAGTTAGACGTTAAACATTAGGAGTTGGAGGGTAGACATTAAGAGTTGGAGGGTGGACATTGAGAATTGGAGGGTAGACCTTGAGAGTTGGAGGGTAGACATTGAGAGGTGGAGGGTAGACATTCAGAGTTGGAGGGTGGATATTGAGAATTGGAGGGTAGACATTTAGAGTTGGAGGGTAGACATTGAGAGGTGGAGGGTAGACATTGAGAGGTGGAGGGTAGACATTGAGAGTTGGGGGGGGTAGACATTAGGAGTTGGGGGGTAGACATTAGGAGTTGGAGGGTAGACATTGAGAGTTGGGGGGTAGACATTAGGAGTTGGAGGGTAGACATTAGGAGTTGGAGGGTAGACATTAGGAGTTGGAGGGTAGACATTGAGAGTTGGGGGGTAGACATTAGGAGTTGGAGGGTAGACATTAGGAGTTGGAGGGTAGACATTTAGAGTTGGGGGGTAGACATTAGGAGTTGGAGGGTAGACATTAGGAGTTGGGGGGTAGACATTAGGAGTTGGAGGGTAGACATTGAGAGTTGGAGGGTAGACATTAGGAGTTGGAGGGTAGACATTAGGAGTTGGGGGGTAGACATTAGGAGTTGGAGGGTAGACATTGAGAGTTGGAGGGTAGACATTGAGAGTTGGGGGGTAGACATTAGGAGTTGGAGGGTAGACATTAGGAGTTGGGGGGTAGACATTAGGAGTTGGAGGGTAGACATTGAGAGTTGGGGGGTAGACATTAGGAGTTGGGGGGTAGACATTAGGAGTTGGAGGGTAGACATTAGGAGTTGGAGGGTAGACATTAGGAGTTGGAGGGTAGACATTAGGAGTTGGAGGGTAGACATTGAGAGTTGGGGGGTAGACATTAGGAGTTGGAGGGTAGACATTAGGAGTTGGAGGGTAGACATTAGGAGTTGGAGGGTAGACATTAGGAGTTGGAGGGTAGACATTGAGAGTTGGGGGGTAGACATTAGGAGTTGTAGGATAGGCATCTAGATTAGATGGCTCATGGCTGGCGCGTGTGCTTACACGCAGAGCATGCAGCAGAGCCGCCCCGCCCGCAGGTGAACAATCACCTGACCGCAATGAGCGCGGCAAATGCGGCCAACAAACGAGACGAAGTGAAGCGCCAGCTGTTCGCGCTGATCAAGCAGACCACCGCGCTGGAGCAGAAGTGGCTCATCCGCATTGTGCTGCGCGACATTCGGGCTGGCGTCAGCGAGAAGACGGTGCTGTCCGCCTTCCACCCCGATGCCGAGGCACTGTACGATGTCACACAGAGTCTGGAGAAGGTGCGCCGCATGTTTATCATAGGAACCTGGGATTTTGAAACGGATTATCCTGACTCAAGTTTTTAGGTTTTGAATAGATTATCATTATCTCCAGTGAGATTTTGAATTGGATTATCATGACTCTCAGTGAGATTTTGAAGCGGATTATCATGACTTTCAGCGAGATTTTGAGGTTGATTATCATGACTCTCAGTGAGATTTTGAAGCGGATTATCATGACTTTCAGCGAGATTTTGAGGTGGATTATCATGATTCTCAGTGAGATTTTGAAGCGGATTATCATGACTTTCAGCGAGATTTTGAGGTGGATTATCATGATTCTCAGTGAGATTTTGAATCGGATTATCATGATCTCCAGTGAGATTTTGAGGTGGATTATCATGACTTTCAGCGAGATTTTGAGGTGGATTATCATGACTCTCAGTGAGATTTTGAAGCGGATTATCATGATCTCCAGTGAGATTTTGAGGTGGATTATCGTGACTTTCAGTGAGATTTTGAGGTGGATTATCATATCATGATTCTCAGTGAGATTTTGAAGCGGATTATCATGACTTTCAGTGAGATTTTGAAGCGGATTATCATGACTTTCAGCGAGATTTTGAGGTGGATTATCATGACTCTCAGTGAGATTTTGAAGCGGATTATCATGATCTCCAGTAAGATTTTGAGGTGGTTATCGTGACTTTCAGTGAGATTTTGAGGTGGATTATCATATCATGATTCTCAGTGAGATTTTGAATTGGATTATCATGACTTTCAGTGAGATTTTGAATTGGATTATTATGATCTCCAGTGAGATTTTGAATTGGATTATCATGATCTCCAGTGAGATTTTGAATTGGATTATCATGACTTTCAGTGAGATTTTAAATTGGATTATCATGACTTTCAGTGAGATTTTGAATTGGATTATCATGATCTCCAGTGAGATTTTGAATTGGATTATCATGACTCTCAGTGAGATTTTGAATTGGATTATCATGATTCTCAGTGAGATTTTAAATTGGATTATCATGACTCTCAGTGAGATTTTGAAGCTGATTATCATGACTTTCAGCGAGATTTTGTGGTGGATTATCATGACTCTCAGTGAGATTTTGAATTGGATTATCATGATCTCCAGTGAGATTTTAAATTAATTATCATGATCTCCACTGAGATTTTTAATTGGATTATCATGATCTCCAGTGAGATTTTAAATTGGATTATCATGACTCTCAGTGAGATTTTAAATTGGATTATCATGACTCTCAGTGAGATTTTGAAGCGGATTATCATGATCTCCAGTGAGATTTTGAATTGGATTATCATGATCCTCAGTGAGATTTTGAATTGGATTATCATGACTCTCAGTGAGATTTTGAAGCGGATTATCATGACTTTCAGCGAGATTTTGTGGTGGATTATCATGATTCTCAGCGAGATTTTGATGTGGATTATCATAACTCTCAGTGAGATTTTGAATTGGATTATCATCACCATCTTCCACCTGTCCCAGGTGTGCACCAGCCTGCACTATCCAGGCGTCCGTCTGCACGAAATCGGCGTCGCCCTGAACACGCCGTTCCGGCCGATGCTGGGCGAGGCGGCGAGCGTCCTGCAGCTGGGCGAACTGTTCGCCGGCCGGCCATTCCTGCTCGAAGTGAAGTTTGATGGCGAGCGAATGCAGCTGCACAAGTCGGGCAGCGGCTACAGGTACTGGTCGCGCAGCGGCCTGGAGTGGACGGCCACCTACGGAGCGGCTCCCGACGGGCCGGGCAACCTGACTCCGCATCTGGCGTCCGCCTTCCTGCCCGGCGTTGACAACTGCATTCTTGACGGCGAGATGATGGGCTTCAACCTGGAGACCAACACCATGGGCTCCAAGGCGCAGGACTTCGATATTAAGAGAGTGTCCGTGCGGGGCTACGTGCCCTGCTTTGTGGTGTTCGACCTCATCCTGCTCAACGGCCGAGTGCTCACCGACCGGCCGCTTGTTGAGCGGAAAAGAATTCTTGATAATCAGGTTGGTGAGCTGGCTGGGGACTGCGGGGTGACAATAGATGACTGAGTTGCCGAATAAGTGACAATCATGACTGATTCAGTTGCCGGGGGAGTGACAATCATGACTGATTCAGTTGCCGGAGGGAGTGACAATGATGACTGATTCAGTTGCGGGAGGGAGTGACAATGATGACTGATTCAGTTGCCGGAGGGAGTGAAAATGATGACTGATTCAGTTGCCGGAGGGAGTGAAAATGATGACTGATTCAGTTGCCGGAGGGAGTGACAATGATGACTGATTCAGGTGCCGGAGGGAGTGACAATGATGACTGATTCAGGTGCCGGAGGGAGTGACAATGATGACTGATTCAGGTGCCGGAGGGAGTGACAATGATGACTGATTCAGTTGTCGGGGCGAGTGACATCAGGGAGTGGGGTGTCGGGGCGAGTGACATCAGGGAGTGGGGTGTCAGAGCGAGTGACATCAGGGGTTGGGGTGTCAGAGTGAGTGACATCAGGGAGTGGGGTGTCAGAGCGAGTGACACATCAGGGGGTGGGGTGTCAGAGTGAGTGACATCAGGGGGTGGGGTGTCAGGGCGAGTGACATCAGGGGGTGGGGTGTCAGGGCGAGTGACATCAGGGGGTGGGGTGTCAGGGCGAGTGACATCAGGGGGTGGGGTGTCAGGGCGAGTGACATCAGGGGTGGGGTGTCAAGCGAGGACATCAGGGGGTGGGGTGTCGGGGCGAGTGACATCAGGGGGTGGGGTGTCAGGGCGAGTGACATCAGGGGGTGGGGTGTCAGGCGTCACTACAATGAGAGCCGGTGCTGCATCAACAGGTGCTGGCCCCGGTGCCGGGCCGGCTGCTCATCTCCGAGTGGAGCCTGGCCTCCACACAGGCCGAAGCTGTGGAGAAATTCAATGCCGCAATTGAATCGCGCGAAGAAGGCCTGATGGCCAAGCTGGCTGACTCGGTGTACAGCGTGGCGAGCCGCAAGGCCGGCTGGTTCAAGCTCAAGCCGGAGTTCGTCGGCGGCCTCGTTGACGATGTCGACTGCGTCATCGTTGGCGGCTACTTCGGCAGTGGCCACCGGGCCGGCATGTGCAGCCACTTCCTCTGCGCCCTGCCCGACGTCGGCGAGGACGACGTTGGCGCAGCGGGTGGCGGCGAAGACGATGATGGAGATGGCGGTGCCAGCGTGAAGTACCTGAGCTTCTGCAAGGTGGGCAGCGGCTACTCCAAGCAGACTCTGTTCGAGTACAACATGAAGATGGCTCAGCATTGGCAGCGGTTCGATAAGCGCAGCCCGCCGGAGGCCTTCCGGCTGGCTGATGGGCAGCGGGAGCGGCCGGACGTGTGGATTGATCCCAGCAACTCCTTTGTGGTTCAGGTCGGCTAATTGCTGTCTGTGCTCATCACTGCTCATAGATTGCTCATCACTGCTCATAGATTGCTCATCACTGCTCATAGATTGCTCATCACTGCTCATAGATTGCTCATCACTGCTCATAGATTGCTCATCACTGCTCATAGATTGCTCATCACTGCTTATAGATTGCTCATCACTGCTCATAGATTGCTCATCACTGCTCATAGATTGCTCATCACTGCTCATAGATTGCTCATCACTGCTCATAGATTGCAGTGCTCATCACTGCTCATAGATTGCTCATCACTGCTCATAGATTGCAGTGCTCATCACTGCTCATAGATTGCAGTGCTCATCACTGCTCATAGATTGCAGTGCTCATCACTGCTCATAGATTGCAGTGCTCATCACTGCTCATAGATTGCAGTGCTCATCACTGCTCATAGATTGCAGTGCTCATCACTGCTCATAGATTGCAGTGCTCATCACTGCTCATAGATTGCAGTGCTCATCACTGCTCATAGATTGCAGTGCTCATCACTGCTCATAGATTGCAGTGCTCATCACTGCTCATAGATTACAGTGCTCATCACTGCTCATAGATTGCTCATCACTGCTCATAGATTGCAGTGCTCATCACTGCTCATAGATTGCAGTGCTCATCACTGCTCATAGATTGCAGTGCTCATCACTGCTCATAGATTGCAGTGCTCATCACTGCTCATAGATTACAGTGCTCATCACTGCTCATAGATTGCAGTGCTCATCATTGCTCATAGATTGCAGTGCTCATCATTGCTCATAGATTGCAGTGCTCATCACTGCTCATAGATTGCAGTGCTCATCATTGCTCATAGATTGCAGTGCTCATCACTGCTCATAGATTACAGTGCTCATCACTGCTCATAGATTGCAGTGCTCATCATTGCTCATAGATTGCAGTGCTCATCACTGCTCATAGATTGCTCATCACTGCTCATAGATTGCAGTGCTCATCACTGCTCATAGATTGCAGTGCTCATCACTGCTCATAGATTGCAGTGCTCATCATTGCTCATAGATTGCAGTGCTCATCACTGCTCATAGATTGCTCATCACTGCTCATAGATTGCTCATCACTGCTCATAGATTGCTCATCACTGCTCATAGATTGCTCACTGCTCATGACCGCACTGCAGGTCCGGGCCAGCGAGATCGTGGCCTCGGACGCCTACGCCACAGGCTACACTCTGCGCTTCCCCCGCGTTGTCGGCTTTCGCGAAGACAAAACCTGCAGGCAGGCGACCAGCGTCGCCCAGCTGACGGCCCTGCGGCTGCGCAGTCAGGGCAAGCTGGCCCGCTCGGTGCTGCCCGTCGGCGGCAATCGTGACGACAACGACTGCGAAGACAACGAAGATGGAGCGGCAGCGTCATCCACAACGTCGCCGCCAGGACGGAAACGACAGCGTCGGGCTCCGATAGCCAGGGCGGCGGCAGCCCGGCCCCAGGTTGGCTCTCAGTTTGTCGGTGTCTCGGCCGCTGCCGATACGGCCGGCTTCTTGACCGGCTGCGAGCTGATGGTGCTGAACGGCCTGGAGGCGGCGCCCAAAGCCGAGCTGGAGCGCCGGGTGCTGGCCGCCGGCGGCCGGGTCGTCCAGAATCCCGGCAGGGCCACCCGCTGCGTGGTGGCGCACTCGGTGAACGCCAGGGCGCGCAACCTGATCGCCAGCGGCCGGCACGATGTGGCCACCGCCGACTGGCTGCTGGCCAGCCTGGAGGCCGGCCGCCTGCTGCCGCTCACCCGCCAGTTCGTCCACTTTGCCCGGCCGGCCACTCTGGCCAAAGAGGAGCGCGCGGCGTCGGCGGCGGTCGGCAGCCACGACGAGTTCGGCGACAGCTACACGAAGCCGGTGACGCCGCAGGCTCTCGGAGAATTGCTGGACAAAACTCACTGCGGCCAGTCGACTTCGGGAACTGCTGCCGCCGACGACTATGCGGACGATGACGAAGTCGAGGCTGAATGGCCGACCGAGCTGCTGCCGGACGATGTGGGACTGCCGCTGGCCGGCTGCACTGTGTATCTGGATTGCTGCCTCCTCATTGGTGAACGGCCCTTAAAATCGCCCTCAAGGCACCTCCAAATTGCTCTCAAATCACCTCAAAAATCGCCATCAAACCACCTCAAGAATCGCCCCAAGCCGATCCTGACCTCCCCAAAAGACGCCTGAATCGGTAACCAGTGCTACTACTGTCAGTAGTAGAGCAATGCAGTTCAATTCTCCCCGCCCCACCAGGCGATCCAACAACTCGCCGAGATCCGGACGGCCGCTGGCGCGAACTTGCCGCCGATGTCCGTCGGGCCGGCGGCCGCCTCGCCGCCTCGTTGACTCCGTCGGTGACGCACGCGGTGGTTCGGCCTGACGAGGACGCCAGCCGGCTGCGACAGATTCGAGAGGCCGCCAGCCGGGACCAGCGGCGCCGAATCCACGTTGTCACGGCCGACTGGGTGACCGACAGCTGCCGGCCCGCCGGTGACGTTGCGTCATCAGCTGAAAGGAAGTGCGAGCGGCTGTACATGCCTTGATTAGTAGTGCACTCTGTACTTTTTATCGAAAATCTACCTTAAAATACATACAAATAAATTTTTAGCCCTTATTTTTATGCCTTATAATCGCTAGTGCCGTTCGTGATGGATTTGTTATTCTGCCTTCACAATTTCAACTTCGAATCAAGCAAACGCATTATAATCGCATTATTCCCGTTGAAAACGTTACCGTGACAAGAATCGCTAAACAGCCATTTCAAACAACTCACTGTACTGGTGACCCTTGGCGACTTTTTAATGACTCAAACGACTGCAATGCGACTGTTGAGTGACGAGCGCGTCACGTGATTTGCAGAATCGTAAGATTCCGCAGAATCTCGCGGAAAAAAGTCGTCCAAGAGATGTTTGTGTTGGCGCATAACTTTCTAATGAACTCAAGTAGAGTAAGTTTTTATATGAATAAAATGAGAAATGCATTATATAAGAAGGCTGTTATTTCTATAACAACTTGGCATGCACTGTAATGTATAGTTATGGTATGCATCGAATTTCTAAAGTTATACTTACATTAAATTAGTAACTCCCTGCTAGGCTCTCATTCAGTAATCCGCAGTGTCTACTGTCTAGTACTCAATTATATTCATTCCTATTGTTCTGTACAATGTTTTTGTTTGTTTTACTTAGCATAGCCAGGGACTTCTCAATTGTAGTATCTGGACTGGAAGCTTGTCCAAAAGTTCATCATTTCATCAGTCCTTGGATTAAGCTTTATAATATACATGTAAAGATCGTTAGACATTCTGCATTTTTGTGCAGGCATAAATCGCCACATTTTTTGAATAGACCATCTTTATTCTAGTTTTTACACCTATATTTAATATACCATTTCAACTTCGGATTCGTCAAAAGTGAGTTCAAATTCGTCAGCGTATGCAAAACTATATAGCGCTCAAGAGGAAGAGAATGAGTGTCTATGGTAAATTTTTAGAGAAAGTGACCTCGAATTCGTCTGAGTAAGTGAAATTCGTCAGTGCAAATACAGCCTGATCAGAAAAATGTCTGCTTTGTCCATGGTAAGAAAATAAGGTGTCTATGGTAAATTTAAGTAAGAGAGTGAGTGAATTTCGTCTGGAAAAGTAGCCCAATGTCTTGAAATCTTCATTTCATGCTTTGATTGTTGTCAGGGATGCCCTACATGACAACAAATAGCCAATGTAACGCACAAAGTCCCATCAAGCCGACGACTGATTGCCTGCGTTGTCACAGCAGGAGCAGCGGGAAAATCTGCAACAAGCTTTTTGCTGCATTTCTTTGAGGGTCACAGTCGGCTTCTCTTCCACATACCTCGTCAACGCCCCGAGCATCTCCTCAGAAAACTTTGGTCTCACTGCATCGCCACGCGCGTTAAGATCGATCCTACCCTCATCATCAACATATCTCCTGATGATGTCACTGGCAGTTGTCATCTTGATATCCAGTTCAATTGTGAGATGTCTCCAGTCTCATCCTTGTTGAAAACATCGCACGAGTCTAGAGCGATCCACAGACGAAATTCTCATGTAGGGCATCTCTGACAACAATCAAAGCATGAAATGAAGATTTCAGGCAATTGGGCTACTTTTCCACAGACGAAATTCATCCACTTTCTTACTTAAATTTACCATAGACACCTTTTCTTACCATGGACAAAGCAGACACTTTTTCTGATCAGGCTGTATTTGCACTGACGAATTTCACTTACTTAGACGAATTCGAAGTCACTCTCTCTAAAAATTTACCATAGACACTCATTCTCTTCCCCTTGAGCGCTATATAGTTTTGCATACGCTGACGAATTTGAACTCACTTTTGACTAATCCGAAGTTCAAAAGGCACAGTAATATCGCTGTTTCAGTCAATTTTCCGATGGACGCTTTTAAAAGTGTACACGGAGCCTAGTCAAAGTGTAGTCTATGGCCCAAACCAAAATGGCTGGAAGGCGCAATAAGTTTTCTAACTAAGGCAATCAATTTCCACACCCTGTGAGCAGAAAGAGGACTCCATGGAAAAAGGAGCGGAATTTTGTCTATGGCCAAGCTATACTGAGGCCATTTTCAGTACAGAGGCTTTTCTGAAAGGCTTTAGAGGGCTGTGAGGCACACTGGCGCAACGTCATTGTTTAGCAATTTGACGATCATTATTCACATTTTAATGCAGAACAATACATTACTACAAACAATACATTGTCTGTAGGATCGTCAAACAGAAAAATGAATGTGTTTGCACAGGGAATCGAACCAGGGATTCTGGCCTCATTGATTTGTTTGCAAAACTGCAGTGCTTTCCCGAGCTTTCTGTCTGCTTTCAATTGCTATCGTGAAATGTAAAATTCGATGATAATTTCTCTCTTCTGGAGCATATGTGATTTTGTCATTTCATCTGCATCGCTATAACCATTTTTTCTGAATTGAAACCGACTGACTGCGCTTCGGTTCCACATCGGGGATGATTGCGCTAGCCGGCTGGGGTCTGTTGGGGTCATTTTGATTCGATTAGTCTGGTGTGGTCTCTGCCTAATGCACGCCCGGTCTGTCCATTTCCATCCATTAACGAGCGCCGAGGCGCGATGTGGATTTATTAGCCTTTTTCCCGTATTTTCTCCTTTCCCAGGAAATCGATTGCGTTGGGGAAAAATTGCTGTGTTCCAATTAAATTCTGCGGTGTAGGAACGCTTGCCGCCTTTCAATCCAACGTCTCGTGGGTGCCACTAATTATCCTGAGGGTGCTGGTTGTGTCCCTGGGCGGTCTGGCTGATGACCCCTGAATGTATAGAAGCTGACTTGCCTTTGCTCTTGGTGAACCTGCCTGATCAGGGAGCTGGTCAATGGGCCATCTGGAAGGCATGTTCTCCGGGAATGGACACCAACTGTCTCTGAGTTTTTTAACTGAATCCAAAACTGTGGAGTCAATGTAATCAGCTCAAGTCAAGGTTAAGCGCTTTCGATTGGAGTTGCATCACGTTGTATTGTAGGAATGTAAATCTTGTGCAGAAACAGAGTATTTCGGCTTATTTATGAAGCAAATATGAAGCCTCATGGCAGTTTCATTCTGGCTTTGATGAAATTTTGCTAGACTTTCTATATTGAGTCATTGGGTAAAAATACCTTGTCCTCTGCGGTAGGTTTTAAAAATTTGAAACCTCATCAGAAATTTCCAGCTCAAATTTATCACGAGGAGCACTATAAAAGTTCCAACTGCACTTAAATTGAACTTCACTTTTAACCCCCACATGGCATGTGGTTTCGCAGTCTTCGTACTCTTATTTTATGGTTTGCTAATCTAAACTCTGACTGACATCATAAAGCCAAAGAAGCCATCATAAACCTGAAATATCATTGGATATTTTTAGCACTTTCGGAGTTTTGATAATTCGGGTTTGTGGTATTTTGGGTTTGTGGTATTTCGGGTTTGTGGTATTTCAGGTTTGTGGTATTTCGGGTTTGTGGTATTTCGGGTTTGTGATATTTCGGGTTTGTGGTATTTCGGGTTTGTGGTATTTCGGGTTTATGATATTTCAGGTTTATGATATTTCGGGTTTATGATATTTCGGGTTTATGATGGGAAGTGCTTTCGGAGTTGTGATTTTTCGGGTTTGTGATGCCCCCTGACAGGGTGCGCCTGCGCTTGGCGATGGACGCTACACTCGACTTTCGTAAAAATCAGCTGCAGGTCGGTAGAGAACTTGTATTTGTCGTACCGCCTGTTGCAGCGAGAACCGCTAATTTTCTTTCGCATCGGAAAAATGATGTCTTGAGATCGCATTCCATATTCTGAGCACATGCAAGCGCGCCAACAATGTCCGCAGGCACAGCACTCGTACACACGCTCACTCGGGGTGTACAGCGGCCCTGACTTTCTAATCTAACCTGGAGTCGAACCAGGGGACGTTGCGCTGCCCCGCTCTCCCCCCCCCCTTTTCAACAGTGGATTGTAAAACAGCGAGAAGTTTTTTGCCCCAGGCGAACTTGACGCTCAATTCAATTAATTACTCGTGCGGCAAATTTTCAAAGCGAATTTTTAGTCATATCGCGCATACGATTACAGATTAGACAAATTGATCCAATTGGTTCTGCACTGACTTGACCTGATAGGTCATTGGCTCGTCAAAGTCGCTTGAGATGCAATACAATATATAAGCGCCCCGCCACTCCCAGCCAACTCTTGCATGGTCCTGCCTGACCGCGCCCTACCCGACTCCACGCTCCTATAGCTCCCAGTGCAGCAGAAACAAAATGCGCCTCTTGCCAACCGTACTACTTCTAGCCGTTGGTAAGTAGCACACCCGACTTGGCGTTGGATTTGTTGTTTGAGTTGACTAAAAATAACGGGGTTTATTAATTTTTTCCAGCCCTTTTCGGCAGCTGCGCCCTCCTAGCCGATGCGCACCCGTCAGCCGGCGGGTGAGTCATGACTGACTGGCTGATTTCCTCAAGTTGTCAAGTTTGACAGACTCGCTTGCCTAATTACAACCCCCCAAAACCAATGCATGCAGCGTGCACAAGCGGTGGTGGCCAGTCAAGTACTACGATGCCGGCAACATCGAGGTGAAGCGGCATCACAACGGCGGGCAGCCGGCCTGGGACCAGCCGTCCGAGCCCGCCCAGGTGCGCGAAGTGGCGGCTGCCTCCGGACACGGACACAAGCGCTGGTGGCCGCAGCAAGAGGCCGTCTGAGCATTCTACCGTAGAATATTAACAACAACTCACTTTCACGAAGCCCGAGTTCTCAGCTGTCTGATAATTTCAATAGCATGCTGGTGATGCTCTGTATGGATCTCTGCGCCATTTGTTGGTATATTTGATTAAAGCAGACTCTTCAATAGCCGCTGCACACGAGTTGTGACCAACACACTTAAAATTCAATACTGGAGCTGCAGCCCGGTGCTTGCCTTAAATTCATTTTGAATTGGCGTAGGCATGCCAACCTGAGTATTGTGCGGTATAGCTCTGGGAGTGTTTTATATTACTGTCAGTAGTAGGGCGATGCAAAACTGTTTGCACAAATAACTAGCTTGGATTGCTTGCTTGTGGTCCTGCAGTGCATCAAGTGGCGCCAGTACTCATTTAACTACACTGAGCAATGTCCCCTTGCTGGTTAAACTGCCATGAGTTGGCGACATTTCGACACGAGAAGGAGGACTGCTTCAGTCTGTAAGCGAGTTAGGCACCGGCGAAAAAGTGTTTAGAGTCTTCTCTCTCTCTTACCTTGTGTGTTTCTTTTGTATCCATCAGAGCAAACTCAGAGACAGAGAAAGCGGGTGAGTGAGCTTATACTCCTGGCACAGAGGGGGGTTGCAAGTCCGGACCTGCCTGGAGGCCAAGTGCATAGAAAAGCTCCCCTCTCAGACGATCCATTCTTCTCAAGTGTCTCCGCTCGTCTCAGACTGCGCATTTAGCGCTTGGCCAGACGCACGGCACAGGCACAGGCACGGATTCCCGGTGCAAAAGAAGAATAAAATTTATAGGAAGGAGATCGCCAACGGCAACAAAAGGCCAACCCAGCGTCTCTTTTTTTGCAATTTCCCTTCTCTGCTGCGCTGGTGGTTGCGCTGACAGGCAGGTGAAAGCTTATTGAATACAATAAGGCTATATAGTTGAGTTCCAAGCCCTTGCAGTGTCGCGAGCAAGCAGCAAATACAGGCGCAGCATGCAGCAGCAGCAGCAGCAGCGGGGCAGCCGGGGCCGGCGCAAGACTGCCCGACCGTTCGCTGAGATCCGCGTCCGCGACAAGAACATGAAGATGCAGCTGCAGCTGGGCAGCGAGTGCGCCAAGTTCAACCGAGACTGGTCGGCCTGGACCCGCGACAACGAGAAGACGGAGCGCGACCTTCTCGTGGACCTGGCGCACATGATGGACACCAAGCTGACGCCCTCGGTTGACGACTGGTTCAACAAACGCCGAATCCGACAGGCGAGCTGCCTGCCGGACTTGCCGCCGCGCCGGCGCCGGATTCGCAACGGCGGCGACGCTCCAGGCGGCGAGGACGAGGCGGGCGTTGAGGACGACGAGGACGATGGCGACTCGGCGATGCGGCTGCTGGACCGGCAGCGAATTCTCGAGGCAAAGCGGACGGACTGGATCGGCGCCACCTCCGTGCCCGCCCGCCTGCTGCCCCGGCCGGCCACCGCCGCCGCCGCCGCTCGGGTGGCGGCCGCGACCGCCGCCAACGCCGCGGAAGATTCGCTGCTGGCTGCAGCAGCAGCGGCTGGTGGCGGCAGCAGCGGCGGCAGTGGCGGTGGCGACGCGTCTTTGACCTCGGCAGCCGCGGCAGCCTCGGCGCCTGGGCTGGTCGGCACGGGAGGCGGCAGGCCGAAGACTGCAGCCGCCATGGCGGGACTGCGGAAAACTGCGGCTTAGCGCGATCGATTTTCATTGACTGGCTTTGCTTTTATTAAAACAAATCTGGTTGTTCGCTGTAATTTAAATTGACTTTACATTTCTTAAGCTGTATAATTTGCGATCCCATGTATTTTTATTTACATGTATTACAGTGTCTACTAACTTTTTAATCATACTCTGCTGGGAAAAGGTATTTGCAAGGAAGGTTACCCCGTACATTCCCGTGTCCATGCATGTACATAGAGTGCAATTTTTGTTTCAATAAATTAGAAAATAATAACTCTGCTGGCACAGCTGTCTTGGATTAAAGGATAATGAATTCGCGGCTCCGAAGCACAAACTACATTAGCTAACTACCACGTTGAAACGTTACCGTGACCAGCAGAATCGCTAAAGAGTTATTTCAAACAACTCACTGGTGACTCTTAGCGACTCTGAAGGCGACTCGTGCGACTTTTTAACGACTCAAACGACCGCAATGCGACGGAGAGGCGATCCTGTTGAGTCACGAGCTCATCACGTGAGTTGCAGAATCGTAAGATTTCTACGAGCTCAAGTAGATTGAACAGAGTTGTTACAAATGCGAAATGCGATTCTGATTCATAAAGTGACGCAGATGCGCTTCAGACACAACTCAGCAGCGGTTCTACAGCGACTCTGGCACGCCTCAGGTACGGCTCTACGGCCCCAGAGTCACTTCAGAGTCGCAGACAATAAAACGCTTCAAATTGAAGTCTTAAGCGAACCTTTGACAACTTTTTGGCGACTTTCAACGTGTCGACATCCTGTCGTTAAAGCTCGCTAGAGTCACGTCTAGAGTCACTTCTTTCCTACTTCTTTGACTACATGTTATATTTTACCACCAACGACTATGATACGACTCTGGGCGAATCCCCAAGCCTGACTTTGGGACGCTTCTTGGCCAATATTGGTGTTGTTTGAAGGATTGACTGGGCAACAACAACACCTATCAGGGAGCTAAACAGTTTTCTGTTGCCCATCGAAATACAATGCGCTGCAGGCCCTCGACTGCGTGACTTACGTCGTGAAGCATTTCTATGTGAGCTATGAAAAAATTAAAGGTACATGTTGTACGTGCATGTGCATTTCAAAAAACTGTTTAATGGAAATTGTCCATCATTTTTCAGCGAAGTTTTTCTTGCAACAATGACATGCATGATAATTCAGATTTCAATGGTAAATACTTCTCTGATATATCGGGACGGGTGTTATCGAATTACGAGCGTACATGTACATGTAAAGTTCATTTGACGCAACTACATGTACAATTGTACATTGAAGCGATGTGCTTCATCCATAATACGGATGTTACAGATGTACTTCATGTCAGGAAAGATTTAATTATTTTTAGACACATTTTTTTTCTTGTTGGCAATTGCCCTTTTCGATCTAGCCATGGCCAGTACCACCAAGCATCTCAGTGTATACAGCACCATGGTGACACATGCAGCCGCGAAGCCTCTCTATCCGGCCCTCGGGTCTTTTGAAACTTAATTATCACAATATCAATCCGGCCTGATAAATAAATAGTTTATATCTCTTCGATCTCAGCTTCCTTCTCTCAATCTTCTCTCTCTTTACTTTTTTCTCCTCTGCTCCCCCTTGGGCCTCTCCTTTCCTCTCCACTCCTGTCCTCTCCCTTCACTAATTTGTCTCCTTTCTCCCCTTCTTTACTTTCATACCTTCTCTTCTCTCTGTACAGCATTGCGTCACTGCATATCTTTCTCAGTCAGTGATCGCGTACACTCTGGGGTCGTACTATAAAGCTGTCGTAGCGTAAGTTCGATCGTACGTCGGAACTTTTACACTACGGAGATAGGAGCTAAGAACGATCTTATCTTACGATGGCTTTATAGAACGGGCCCTCTGTCCCTAGCTCTATTTATGCCAATCTAAGACCTTACGTATTTAATTTATAAAGAGCAAAAAGATAAGAGATTGAGCCTGAATCCAAAATCCACGAAGCCATCGTTCAACGGTGATAGTCGGTATTTTAATTTGCTTCCTAGAATTTTGTAAATTATATAGTTCTTCTTATTTCTATAAAAATCAAATGCAAATCATACTGATATTTAACTTCTGATATTCATATTTGCTGATGTAAGTAAAGCAATTTGTTAAAACAATACACCCTTTCGAGAAGATTTCCTTGAAAGTTTACTCATTTCCTTGAATTAGGTTTCCTTGTGTGTGTTATACATTTGATTCCTCTGATAGAGATAGATAATCATTTCGATTTTAACCAATCTTCACGACTTCACATGGAATTGATCCTATAATATATTCTTCTGCTTTATTTAAATTCAATTGATCAAACATAATTAGTAAACTAATTTCTTTTATTTTTTGGTCTTAACTCAGTATTAACACACACCTGGTAGTGGAACATACGACACTTTTAACTATATCAAGATTATGTTTACTAGTTAAAGCTCTATTAAACAAATAGAAAGTTTTTAAGGAATTTATGCAATAAATCACAAAGATTTCTAAGTGTAAGCCTTACTGCCCTTCCCTGGCCTTAGCCTGATAGCTAGGCCTATAGCTCCTTTTTTCCTTTTTTCCTATTCCTTTATTCAAGTCACAAGGCAAAGTGCTAAGAGGATGTTTTAGTTTCGAAAAATAAATCAGTCTAAGAATAGTTTTAATTGTACTGTTATATTTCCACACTTATAGGCCCTGCCATAACTAAAAAGAGTGATACACATACACTAGGCCCTAATTATTTTTAGTGCAGTTTTAAGGTTAAAATAATTTATGCATAATGCATATATAGAAAGAAGAATTAGAATTAGATAATTTACTAGCAATCTTCGCCCCCCGTTGGGGGGCATCTGTATAGAATCTCTGTTCTCTACAAGTAACAAAAAGATAGCGAAATAAAGCCTTCACAAAGAAAAGAGACAAAATACTCAAATGAAGTGCAATGCAAAAAGAAATCATCCCAAAACAGCAAGCATCCCCCAGATAGCAAGCATCCCCCAGATTGCAAGCATCCCTTAGATAGCAAGCATCCCCTAGATAGCAAGCATCCCCCAGATAGCAAGCATCCCCAAGATAGCAAGCATCCCCAAGATAGCAAGCATCCCCAAGATAGCAAGCATCCCCCAGATAGCAAGCATCCCCCAGATAGCAAGCATCCCCCAGATAGCAAGCATCTAAAATTATATATTTTAGAAAACTAAACTTGGTATACTTTTAAAAAAATCACTTTTTCTCTATACTCTAGATCATATAGTATGCCCAAAAATTAGGGCATGCATTGGCCTTGCACACCAAAAGTAGGCTTATAAAATTGGCATGTATCACTCCTAAGAAAATAGTATGTGTGCATAGTATACCTGGTATGCATTTTATAGAATCATATAGAAGAGTTATTGTGAAATAAAAAAAGATGAAAAAGTTCCTTTTTAAACATAAATTGAAAAAAATTAAAAAATTACAAATGCATGCCAAAAAATTGAGTGCATACCCATCCCATTCCTAAAACTATGCCATTATTGGGACAGTAAATGACCTTTTTATGTTATGACAACAAAAGACCTTTTTTGAATTGTATAGAAACCTTTTTTGCAAACAATTTGGTTGATTTTTATGCTTTTTCAGCAACACTATTTACAGCAAAAAATCAATACATGCAAAAGATTTGTTCAAATGCCTTATTACAAGCTTTAAAAGCTTAGAAAACTTGAAATTTATTCTTAAAAATGAACTTATTTATCTTTTTTCTATTTAACACAGTGTAACTCTTCTGTGGGATTCTATAAAATACATGCTAGATATGCACGCATACTATTTTTTAAGAGTGATATATGTTAACTATGCACGTTTATTTCTGGCATGCAAGGCCAATGGACACTAGAATTTCTGGGCATATATTACATGATCTAGAATGTGGTAGTACTATAGCACTGAAGCTAAAACTTGAATTTGTGTTGCTTTATAGCAGTCAATGGCCTTTTTATACCTCTGCATATTTGGCTTCTAGAAATTCTATAGTTATCCTCATAAATCCCAAGAACTTTCTATTTTACCCAATATATAACATTAAAATAAGTTGAATTTTTGGCAATAATTTTCAAACCAGTTTGTTTGAATTCAGTGTTTATATTAATTTCTAGTATTATGTGTACTATATTTAAAATATGGTTTTTCAACCTAGAGCTCTTTGTTCTTGGCACTTTTTAAAATCAAGATTCAATTGAAAAAAAGTCAAAATCTTAAATATCAATTGCAATTGCAAAATTGAGATCTTTATCTATAAAATGAATCTATGACTATATAAAAAGCTTTTTTGCTTAAGTTTAGACTATAGGTCTAAGAATAATATTAGTAATGTAATAGTATGTAATTAAGAAATATATATATATATATATATAATATAGTATGTTATATGTATAATATATGTATAAAATAACAATTTCATTTACTTTTTAATAATTACAAAAGGATTACAAAAATCTTAAAACAACAAATTTTGGCAAAATTATCCCATAAATAGCAATAAGATGGTTTTGCCCACTCTACTGATTCTCAAACAAATGCAAGTGCATAAATATTGCATATATAATTAAATTATATATACTAAGTATATAATGACTTCAACTTTTCAGTCATTTAGGCATATATACTTTATGCTTTAGGGTTGGTCTTTATAGATTATGAATTATATGAAACCCTTGGCTAATTTTTGTATGTAAGCATTGTAAATTGGGGTCAGATAAGATCTTAATTTCAGTCTCAATCATCAAGATTTTGGCACTTTTCTCAGTCTTAATCTTAGTTTTGAGATCTCAAGAAAAGTCAATATTTGTGACTATTTTACTCTTTGTGACTATGATAATATAATATTATACAAATATACTATATTTGATATTTCAAGTTATTAACAAGCTAAAAAATTAAAATTTTTCCCTTTGTTGTCACCATTGTACACATTTAACAAATAATAATATTAGCATTAAATAGATAAAATAATGTAAATAAGACTACTAGTTGCTAATTAGGCTTAATCTTGAATCTTTATTGAATCTCAATTATCTTATAAGTATAGATCTGAAGTCTCAAAAGTCTTGAAAATATGATATTGTTTGACTCCTAATTGTGAATATGGCTATGCATATAATAAAACTAGGCATTGTGGCTTATGGGTTAGACATTTATTGCTAGCTAATCTGGCCTTGTTGGTAGGCCCATATTTAACAGTGTTTCTTATAATGTATATGTTTGCATTTAAAATCAACAAAGTTGTTATATAATATGAATGTTTTTTATTTAATCAATAGTAGCATAGTTTTAATTACCATTCATTTAGGTTAGCTTCCAAGGTAAATAAAAATTTTATTTTAGGATACATATGTTATATATTAAAATGTCAAGGGAACTTAAAATATACAACATTGAAATAGAATGAGCACAAAGTTTACTATATGTAATCCAATTATATTCAGCACTGCTAATTGTCTTTAAGTTAAAAGAGTAAATAAAGTCAATCATACAGTCTATAATTAGGAACTCTTGCAAATGAGTTTTCAGAGTTGCTTGCATTCTATTGCAAGGCAATGAAAGTTATCAAAATAGATTATATAATTTTTATAATTATACATAATCAGCATATTAATTGTGTTTGTATACAATATTTATTGCAATTTGATTCATGATGACTCAACTCAGCGGCTGAAAACATTGTTGCCAATTGAATTCAGCCAGTTAGCCCAGCCTGTCCCAGGATTCCAGCCATCTGGAGCTGACCAATATTGGCTCTCTAATTAAAGCATGTCCTCCGGCACTAAGATGCTCAGCACTGTTAAAGAGGGCTTTGTACAGCCGCCCGCCCTGTCTAGCGAGCACTCCGTGCCACCGGGCTCGTCTGGCGCCAGTGGCGCCGGCAGCGGCCGCGTGACCGGCCGCTCCCACGGCGGCGGCGGGGGCGGCGGGGGCGGTGAGGAGCCGCACATCGGCAAGTACCGCCTGCTCAAGACCATCGGCAAGGGCAACTTTGCCAAAGTGAAGCTGGCCAAGCACGTCATCACTGGGGAGGAGGTGGCTATTAAAATTATCGACAAGACTCAGCTGAATCCTTCAAGTCTGCAGAAGGCAAGTCTTTGTAGCTAGCTTTGGTTTTGGCTGTCCTGTCTGTCTGCTACTTTCTGTTACCTCTGCTGCCCTTTTCTACCCTCTGCTGCCCTCTGCTGCCCTTTTCTACCCTCTGCTACCCTCTGCTACCCTCTGCTACCCTTTCTACCCTCTGCTGCCCTCTGCTACCCTCTGCTGCCCTTTTCTACCCTCTGCTACCCTATGCTGCCCTTTTCTATCCTCTGCTACCTTCTGCTACCCTCTGCTGCCCTTTTCTACCCTCTGCTACCCTCTGCTGCCCTCTGCTACCCACTGCTGCCCTTTTCTATCCTCTGCTACCTTCTGCTACCCTCTGCTACCCTTTTCTACCCTCTGCTGCCCTCTGCTACCCTCTGCTACCCTCTGCTACCCTCTGCTGCCCTTTTCTACCCTCTGCTACCCTATGCTGCCCTTTTCTATCCTCTGCTACCTTCTGCTACCCTCTGCTGCCTTTTTCTACCCTCTGCTACCCTCTGCTGCCCTCTGCTACCCTCTGCTGCCCTTTTCTATCCTCTGCTACCTTCTGCTACCCTCTGCTACCTTCTGCTACCCTCTGCTACCTTCTGCTACCCTCTGCTACCTTCTGCTACCCTTTTCTACCCTCTACTGCCCTCTGCTACCCTATTCTGCCCTTTTCTACCCTCTGCTGCTCTCTGCTACCCTCTGCTGCCCTTTTCTACCCTCTGCTACCCTCTGCTACCCTATGCTGCCCTTTTCTACCCTCTGCTACCCTCTGCTACCATATGCTGCCCTTTTCTACCCTCTGCTACCCTCTCTGGTACCCTCTAATCTACTCTTTCTGTCTTTCGGTGACCCGGCTGCTGCCCCAAGCCATTTGTTGCAGTTCATGTGTGTCGCTACGGTACGTGAATTATTGCGCATTTAATGTTGAGCTTAATTATTATCTCAGGCCACACAATTCCCTTCTCAGCCTGTACCTGTCTGTCCGTCTCCAAGATATGGAAATATGTAGATAAAGCCGCTAGGAGTCTACCTGCCAGTTCCTGACCTCTGAGCACTGTTTTACTAGCTAGTTCCTTATCAGTGAGTATTGTTGAGCCTGTCAGCCTCCTGTCCTAATACTTCTCTTTATCCTAAGGAGAACAATGTCTGTCATTATTGCACTGAGGTTTCCTGTCTGCTTTCCGCAAGTCCAGTAAATATAGTAAGCGAATTAATTCTGTTGAAAATTCTTATTTTGGCAATTTCGGAAAGTTCAGCGCCAAGTTTATTGTAGCCTGAAGCTTCGGCTGTTCATTCCGGTGTGCACTGTGGCATTCGCTATCTCGCTGTGCTCTTCAACCCTCCTCTCCTTCGGCTGTGTGCACGCAGGCCTCAGGTTGCCAGTTCACCTTAGACTGCACCTTGGCCTACCTAATAGTGCCTCTCTTCCCTCCTTCCTCTTCTTCTTCTGTATTGCTGCTTTTCGGCTTCAACTGAGTCACCCGGCGCGGCTCCAGATCGCGGGAAAGTGGGCAGACAGTGGGACGGAGTTGCGTAGGGGGGGGGGGTTAGTTAGACTGCGCGCAGAATTGAGTCAGCTTTTTACCTACCTGTGCAGTGGCCTGGGTGTTAGTTATTACATGCATTTTTAATTTACTCACTTTGTATTCTGCATGTATATGTATGTGACTACGACTTTATATTGAATAGATTATATTCTTGTCTACAATGTCCGGGCTTTTTTCTGTTTGCTTTCATTGCAGTTGTATCGCGAGGTTCGGATCATGAAAATGCTGGATCACCCTAATATCGGTAAATGCGAGCTGCTTTTGCCTGTGGGAAAAGTTCGGGTCGGGCGACTGCGGGGTGTGATGAAGTCTAACGGCTGTGAATGCTGGGGTGATGAATTTTATGGGTGTGGATATCTTGGCGTTGTGAATGGCAGGTGGTGAATGTCAGGTTGTGAATGTCGGGGTTGTGAATGGTCAGGGTCGTGAATGTCAGGGTGGTGAATGGTCAGGGTGGTGAATGTCAGTGCGGTGAATGTCGGGGTGGTGAATGTCAGGGTGATGAATGTCAGGGTGGTGAATGTCAGATAATAAATGTCAGTGTGGTGAATGTCAGGCTGGTGAATGTCGGATAATGAATGTCAGGGTGGTGAATGTCAGGCTGGTGAATGTCGGATAATGAATGTCAGTGTGGTGAATGTCAGGCTGGTGAATGTCGGATAATGAATGTCAGGCTGGTGAATGTCGGATAATGAATGTCAGGGTGGTGAATGTCAGGCTGGTGAATGTCAGGCTGGTGAATGTCGGATAATGAATGTCAGGGTGGTGAATGTCAGGCTGGTGAATGTCAGGCTGGTGAATGTCGGATAATGAATGTCAGGGTGGTGAATGTCAGGCTGGTGAATGTCAGGCTGGTGAATGTCGGATAATGAATGTCAGGGTGGTGAATGTCAGGCTGGTGAATGTCGGATAATGAATGTCAGGGTGGTGAATGTCAGGCTGGTGAATGTCAGGCTGGTGAATTATACAAAGTGTTCTGGCCTCACACAGTAAGTCAACAACAACAAATAATTTCAGTTAAACTATACGAAGTGATCACGGCTGAGAAGACGCTCTACCTAGTGATGGAGTACGCCAGCGGAGGTGAGCACACTCTGCTCTATTTCTCTCTCTTGAGCAGTGTGTCACAGAAGCGTTCCTCATAATCCCCACTCATAAATCCGATTTCCCCCAGGCGAAGTATTCGACTACCTGGTGGCGCACGGCCGCATGAAGGAGAAGGAGGCGCGGGTGAAGTTCCGTCAGATTGTGAGCTCGGTGCAGTACTGCCACCAGAAGCACGTGGTCCACCGGGATCTGAAGGCGGAGAACCTGCTGCTGGACGCCGATATGAACATCAAGATTGCGGACTTCGGCTTCAGCAACGAGTACAGCCCCGGCCAGCGGCTCGACACGTTCTGCGGCTCGCCGCCCTACGCCGCGCCCGAGCTGTTCCAGGGCAAGAAGTACGAAGGCCCCGAGGTGGACGTGTGGAGCCTGGGCGTCATTCTCTACACCCTGGTCAGCGGCTCGCTGCCGTTTGACGGCCAGAATCTCAAGGAGCTGCGGGAGCGGGTGCTGCGCGGCAAGTACCGGATCCCCTTCTACATGAGCACCGACTGCGAGGCCCTGCTCAAGCGGATGCTGGTGCTCAATCCTGCGAAACGGCACTCCTTGGATGCCGTGATGAAGGACAAGTGGATGAATATCGGCTTTGAGGACTCGCCTCTGGGTGAGAGTGGAAGTTTTAATTGCTTAATTCCCTAGCTTGAATACTTAATTCCCTAGCTTAGATACTTAATTCCCTAGCTTAGATACTTAATTCCCTAGCTTAGATACTTAATTCCCTAGCTTAGATACTAAATTCCCTAGCTTAGATACTTAATATCCTAGCTTAGATACTAAATTCCCTAGCTTAGATACTTAATATCCTAGCTTAGATACTAAGTTCCCTAGCTTAGATACTTAATTCCCTAGCTTAGATACTAAATTCCCTAGCTTAGATACTTAATTCCCTAGCTTAGATACTTAATTCCCTAGCTTAGATACTTAATTCCCTAGCTTAGATACTAAATTCCCTAGCTTAGATACTTAATTCCCTAGCTTAGATACTTAATTCCCTAGCTTAGATACTTAATTCCCTAGCTTAGATACTAAATTCCCTAGCTTAGATACTTAATATCCTAGCTTAGATACTAAGTTCCCTAGCTTAGATACTTAATTCCCTAGCTTAGATACTAAATTCCCTAGCTTAGATACTTAATATCCTAGCTTAGATACTAAGTTCCCTAGCTTAGATACTTAATTCCCTAGCTTAGATACTAAATTCCCTAGCTTAGATACTTAATTCCCTAGCTTAGATACTTAATTCCCTAGCTTAGATACTAAATTCCCTAGCTTAGATACTTAATTCCATAGCTTAGATACTTAATTCCCTAGCTTAGATACTTAATTCCCTAGCTTAGATACTAAATTCCCTAGCTTAGATACTTAATATCCTAGCTTAGATACTAAGTTCCCTAGCTTAGATACTTAATTCCCTAGCTTAGATACTAAATTCCCTAGCTTAGATACTTAATATCCTAGCTTAGATACTAAGTTCCCTAGCTTAGATACTTAATTCCCTAGCTTAGATACTAAATTCCCTAGCTTAGATACTTAATATCCTAGCTTAGGTACTAAATTCCCTAGCTTAGATACTTAACTCCCTAGCTTAGATACTAAATTCCCTAGCTTAGATACTTAATATCCTAGCTTAGATACTAAGTTCCCTAGCTTAGATACTTAATATCCTAGCTTAGATACTAAGTTCCCTAGCTTAGATACTTAATTCCCTAGCTTAGATACTTAATTCCCTAGCTTAGATACTTAATTCCCTAGCTTAGATACTTAATTCCCTAGCTTAGATACTTAATTCCCTAGCTTAGATACTTCATTCCTTAGCTTAGATACTTAATTCCATAGCTTAGATACTTAATTCCCTAGCTTAGATACTTAATTCCCTAGCTTAGATACTAAATTCCCTAGCTTAGATACTTAATATCCTAGCTTAGATACTAAGTTCCCTAGCTTAGATACTTAATATCCTAGCTTAGATACTAAGTTCCCTAGCTTAGATACTTAATTCCCTAGCTTAGATACTTAATTCCCTAGCTTAGATACTTAATTCCCTAGCTTAGATACTTAATTCCTTAGCTTAGATACTTAATTCCCTAGCTTAGATACTTAATTCCTTAGCTTAGATACTTAATTCCCTAGCTTAGATACTGTAAGAACAAGCGAAAACGAGAAATTGGCTTAAGGCGTAGACCAACTCTTGGCTGCCCAGGGCGCCAAGGCATTCACTTATATATTATCTTTGTACAGCGAGCAAATGTACATAAGAGCTAGTGAACGTGCGCACACGCAATCAACTAAGCAAACCATCTTACAATGCTCTCCTTCTTTAAAAAAAAAGTGTTCCACTCACTTTCTGCATTTTTCGTTGTGTTAAAAAAAAAGTTACGAGTATGAGGTCGACGAATTCTGATCGAATATTTGAACGAATAAATATTTGAGGGAAATAAAAGTGGAAATTAAAATGAACTTAAGCAATGCCAATGTTTAAAAAAAACTATCTAAGAAAATCTGCATTCAATGAGTATACACTTCACCAAAAAATTCTGGCGGGGCACGGGCCCTCTCACTTCGGCGCAATACAGGCTGTTCTGGATGCTCTGGAACATCAGCAGGGGCGCCGACTGGGGCGCCGGCTGGGTCGCCGGCTGGGGCGCCGGCTTGGTCGCCGGCTTGGGCGCCGGCTGGGGCGCCGGCTGGGGCGCCGACCGGGGCGCCGACTGGGGCGCCGGCTGGGGCGCCGGCTGGGGCGCCGGCTGGGGCGCCGGCTGGGGCGCCGGCTGGGGCGCCGGCTGGGACGCCGGCTGGGACGCCGTCAAATCTCAGGTCGTCCTCGTCAGGATTGTGCAGTTGCGCCGCTGGTTGCAATTGAGGTGCTGCAGCTGGACTGGCCGTGTTGCATGGCTTCAGGCGATTGAAATGCACCACCCTTCGCCGTCGTGCATTGGCCTCGTGCTGAATGCGGTAGGTGACGTCTGAGATCTGCTTTTTAACGCGCCATGGCCCAGTCCACCATCGATGAAATTTTCGGCTCTCGCCTCGCTTCAGCGCCGGATTGTGCAGCCAGACCAGATCGTTCTCGCTGAATGCCTCGCCGTGGCACCTCCTGTCGTACGCTGCCTTCTGGTGCAGTTGCGCTGCCTCCAAGTTTTGTCGCGCCCTCTCGTGCGATGTCTGCAGCCGGCTCCGCAGCTCGGCCACCCATTCACAAGGACGTTGCCTATCCGGCGCCAGACCTCCGTATGCCAAGTCCAGTGGTAGTCGCAGTTCCCGGCCGAAATGCATCGCCGAAGGTGTCTGACCAGTCGACTTGTGGACTGAAGTGCGGTAGCCCATCAGTGCAATCTGCAGATGAAGATCCCAGTCTCGCTGATTCTCGTTCACCCATGCTCGCAGCAGCTGCACCAGTGTCCGGTTCATCCGTTCGCAACCGCCGTCTCCTTCAGGGTGGTAGCCTGTCGTCCGAGTCTTGTCGATTTTCAGCAGCCGCATCGTCTCTTGAAACAGCTGTGACTCCCAGTTCCGACCCTGGTCGGTGTGCACCGACTGCGGGACTCCAAAGCGAGCCACCCACTCGTTGACAAACGTCCGGGCTGTGGTCTCAGCGTCTTGAGACGGCAGTGGAAAGGCCTCAGTCCACTTGCTGAAGGTGTCGATGACTACCAGGATGACTGAATTTCCACGATCGGTCCTCGGCAGGCCCACCATGAAGTCCATTTCCAGTCGCTGGCCAACGCTGCCGACCGCCATGCTCTGTAGAGGTGCCCGCCTGTGCTGGCCAGAATCTTTCAGTGTCGCGCATTCGAGGCACGCAGCACACCAGTCAGTCACATCTGCTGTCATTCCAGGCCAGTAGAGTCGCGCCCTGATCTTTTCAATGGTCTTCTGCGGTCCGCAGTGGCTGCCGCTCGTTCCAGCATGAGCTTCGACAAAAACATCGCGCTGTAGACTCTCTGGCACCAGTAGCTGCTGACAAAAGGCGCTGCCATCTTCGGATTCCCATCGGCGGCACAGCAGTCCGTTCACCAGTGTCAGCCGCTTAAACTCGGACAGCAGTTGCCGCTGCCGATTGCTCCAGCCGTCCGTCTCTGCCTTATCCGGTGGTTGCCCATCTCGCAAGCAGTTCGCCAGCTTCTGCATGCACCGATCCTCTGCCTGTGCTCGTCGAATCGCGCTGTCGTCATTGAACTCGACAGCGAGCGCAGAGCCACTGCACAGGCAAGGTCCTTTTCGACACGGTCGCCGACTAAGTGCGTCTGCATTTCCATGTTTCTCGCCCTTGCGATACTCCGTCTGGTAGTCGAATTCGCTTAGCTTATCCAGCCACCGTGCCAGCTGACCATCGGGATCTCGAAAGCGCAGAAGATGGATCAGCGAGGCGTGATCAGTACGTAGTGTGAATCTTTTTCCTAACAAGTAGCTGCGATAGTGACCGACGAAGTGCACAATTGCCAGCAGCTCACGCCTCGTTGTGCAGTAATTTCTCTCTGCTTTGGACAGAATGCGACTGCCGTACGCCACCACCTGCGTCCTGCCACCACGGCGCTCTTGAAGAACTCCGGAGATGGCCACGCCAGAGGCATCAGTATCTAGCACGAACTCAGCGTCTTCTGCGAAAGTCGGCATGATGAGGACTGGGCTGGAAGTAAGGCACTGCTTTAGGCGATTAAATGCTGCTGAGCATTCGAGAGTCCAGCTGAAGGTCACGTCCTTTTGCGTTAGCTTGTACAGCGGTTCAGCAATCTCACTGTAGTTTTTAACGAAATGACGATAGTAGCCACATAACCCCAGGAATTGTCGCACTTCTGAACGATCTTCGGGCGTTGGCCACTCCTGCACTGCTTTCACCTTGTCCGGGTCAGTGGTCACGCCATCTTTTGAGATTCGAAAGCCAAGAAATGAGATCTCCTGATAGCACAAGTGGCACTTGGTCGGCTTCAACTTCAGGTTAGCGGTTCTGAATTTCTGCAACACAAGCTCAAGACGCCGCAGATGCTCCTCGAATCCTTTCGAAAAGATGACAACGTCGTCAAGAAATGACAGGCACACTTCCCATCGGAGGCCCTATAGAACGAGTTCCATCAGCCTTGAAAACGTGGCAGGACCATTGCACACACCTTGCGGTAGTCTCTTGTACTGGAATAATCCTTGTGGCGCAGGAAATGCTGTTTTTGCGCGACTCTCTGAGTCCAGCATCACCTGGGTGTACCCGCTAGTGAAGTCGAGCGTTGAGAACATTGTGGATCCTGCGAGAGCATCGATCAGATCGCTGGTGTGAGGCAGTGGATGACTGTCTTTGACGGTCACGGAGTTGAGCAGTCTGAAGTCGTTCACGAAGCGCAAACTGCCGTCCTTCTTCTTCACCAGAATGACCGGGCTCGACCACGGAGAATTCGAAGGCTCTACGATGTCGTCTCTCACCATCTGCTCGACCATCTCTGACACAGCTCGCTGGTTCGGCGGCGACAATCTACGAGGAGGCACTCTGATAGGTTTCGCCGACCCGGTGTCAATTTTGTGGTCAAGGAGTGAAGTGCAGCCCAGGTCGTTTGGACTTTTCGAGAACACATCCTGGTACTGATGCAGAAGATCTTTGACACACTGAACTTGATTGGCTGTAAGATTTTTCTCATCAATGTGCACATTTGGTACATACTCGGCGATTTGACCTTTCACTGTCTCAACTTGCATTGACAACTCTGCATCGGCACCATCTGACATCGGCTCAAAAGTCCCCAGTCTTGTTCCGGGGTAAAATGTATGCGGCTTGGTGTCCGTATTGACATAGTGAACAGCGATGAGTCCTCCTCGCAACACCGAGAGGCTGCGCGCTCCACACATGACCGTGGAGATGTCCTTCGAATTGTCAGGCTCAAAAATGCCGCACTCACCATCAACAGCTGCATCTGACTCACTTGCCAATCTCGCTGGGAAGACGATTTCGTGACCAGCGGGCACGGTTGTCCTGTCTGCTACCTCAACGGCGAATACACAGCTACTTGCTGCCGATGACTCCATTTTTACTTGCTGACCGCACACAGTGAGCGTTTGGCGATTGCAGTCGATGACGCAGCCACAGTTTGCCAGGAAATCTGCACCCAGCAAAAAATCCTTGGCCAGATTGTCGACAACTAAAACTCTTTGTCGAACCGTTGCCACACCGAAACTTAGCTGCACTTCCTGCCAACCACAGGCAGCCAAATAGTTACCGTCTGCCAGCTTCAACTGCACCGGAGTCGTCAAAGGCAGGAGCCTCTCATTCAGCTTGCGAAACAGGGAACTTGACATCAAAGACTGGGAACACCCAGTGTCAACTAGACAGCTGGCAGGGATACACATTGGCAGGATGCGACAGTTTACCAGCATGTTGGCACCAGTGGCTGAGCAGGACACCTCTACGACTGGTTGCGCCGGGATTCTCACTTGCGGAACGGCACCCCGGCGGTCGCCGCTCCATCGAAGTTTCCCGACTTCTGAGTGCAAAATCTTTGAACATGGCCCGGCTTACCGCACTTCCAGCATGTCACAACTCTGCGTCTGTCGCCGCTCTGACGATGATCCTGGTCCTTTGACTCCCAGCGGCTGAGCTTGTTGGACAGCTCCTTCAGGGACCGTTGAATTCCGACTGCAAAGGCTTCGGGAACCTCAGCAGCTAGAGCCGTAGCAGTGCCTCCTTGCGACTGTATCGATTCCACGAATCGCGCTGTTTCAACTGTATCAGCGAATGTCGCCTTTGCCTGCATCTGCGTCTGCATTCGCACAGCTGGGTCCCTCAATCCGGATAGAAACCGACCTTTGAGAAGCTCGTCCTTCGCTGTCACCGACGTCTCCTGCTCGGCACATGCTTTCGTCTCCATCAGACTCGGGAACGCACGCTTTGCCGCAACGATCAGGACATCGGAATAGTCTGCAACCGACTGACCGTCCTTTTGAGTCAGATTGAAGAACTGCGCCTGCAGCTCAGCAGAGGATTTTGATGGCCGAAATCGATTTTTCAGAGCCTTCTCAAAGTCGTCGTAGGACAGGGCAGCATCCAAATTGTTGGCCGCTTGATATGATTTGTCGTCGAGGAATGACAGCAGAGCATTCTTGCGCTGATCCACAGGAAGAGATGATGCGAAATTGTTGAATCGTGCCAGCCAAAGTTCAAAGTCTTGTCCATGCTGGTATTGAGGCGGCCGCAAAAACATGTTGACAAAACTAGCTTGGGGCTGAGTCACCGCCACTGTAGGGCTCTCTGCACTGCCTTCATTTTCAGTCATAGCCGCCGCTGCCACCAATGTAAGAACAAGCGAAAACGAGAAATTGGCTTAAGGCGTAGACCAACTCTTGGCTGCCCAGGGCGCCAAGGCATTCACTTATATATTATCATTGTACAGCGAGCAAATGTACATAAGAGCTAGTGAACGTGCGCACACGCAATCAACTAAGCAAACCATCTTACAATACTAAGTTCCCTAGCTTAGATACTTAATTCCCTAGCTTAGATACTTCATTCCTTAGCTTAAACACTTAATTCCCGACTCCTTCGTTTTCAATTCCCTTTTCTTTGCTTCATATTACTCGTAAAAGTTTTGCCTGAAGCTCTAATTTTAAGTAAGCAAAATTTCAATCAACTTCTCAACCGCCACAGTTCCGTTCGTGGAGCCGCCCCAAGTATTCGACGATCCCGTGATCACCGAGATCATGGTCAACATGGGCTTCTCTCGCGACCAGATCAGCGACTCGCTGCACTCCGGCAAATTCGACAACGTCACGGCTACCTACCTGCTGCTGTGCCGGCGCAACAACCAGCTGGACCGGCGGCCCCCGAGAGCCGCTCCGCCAGCTCCCAGAGCCTCCGCAACCCGGCGCCTCCCCACTCGGCTGGTGCCGGAGGCGGCGCCCGTGGCGGCCCCGCTGGCGCCTCGGGCGTCGGCGGCGGAGTCGGCGGTCATGACGGCGCCGGAAAAGCGCCAGGTCGGTCGGCCTCGGCGAGCCAGGCGCCGCCGTCGACGTCCTCAGCGGCAGCGGCGGCTTCGTCTTCGGCAACAGCGGCACCTGCGGCGGCTACATCAGCGGCCGGCACGCCCAGCGGCACCGCGGGCCGCCGAAGCAGCGGAGCCAGCGGCGGCCAGCACCAGACGCCGCAGTACGACCAGCACCAGCAGCAGCAGCCGCCTCCACCGGCCTCGGCGCCAGACAGATTCCGCAGCGACTTGCCTAGCAGGAGCGGCGGTGGCAGCGGCGGCGGCGGTGTGGCTTCGTCCGGGTCCGGCGGCCCGTTCCAGCGCCACGACCCCCTGACCAGCGCCAGCGGTCGGGCCGCCCGTAACGGCGACCGTTTCGGCAAGACGTCGGCCGGCGGCGGTCACGCAGCGGCTCCGACAACGACAACGGCGTCCACAACAGCCGGTGGAGTTCGGCGCACGCAGACGCACGCTGCGGCAGACGCGGCCAGCGCGGGCCCCTACCGCCAGCGCTCAGCGGCTCCCTCCGCCGCTGGCGCCAGCGCCACCGCTCCCACCGACGCTGTTAACGCCGGCTCCTTCCGACAGCGTCAAGTGGGTTCCGGCGCCCCGTCGGCAGCTGTCGGCTCCGCATCCTCCAGGACGCCACGGCTGCAGATGCGGCCAACCGGGCCTTCAAACGCCGGCGGCGGGTCCGGCTATGGAGATGAGCCCGGCTCTGCTGCCGCTGGCGGGTTCAACGTCGGGTGAGCGGCTTTTGCGATTAGGGCTGCAGTATGGCTAACGCCCTCCCAGACCCTCAGTTGCTAAGCCGTCACCATCTCAGATACTCAGTTGCTAGGCCGTCACCATCTCAGACCCTCAGTTGCTAAGCCGTCACCATCTCAGATCCTCAGTTGCTAGGCCGTCACCATCTCAGATCCTCAGTTGCTAAGCCGTCGCCATCTGAGATCCTCAGTTGCTAGGCCGTCAGTATCTCAGATCCTCAGTTGCGCTTTTGCGGTTAGGGCTGCAGTCTGGCTACCGCCCTCCGAGACCCTCAGTTGCTAGGCAACCACAACCTCAAATCTTCAGTAGCTAGGCAACAAGCTACCCAGATCCTCCTCTCCTTATCTAAGCCAATCTCAGCTCTCATGTTCTGAAGGCTCTACCATCGTCAACTCATTCCTCCCTCTCATCCCTGAACCAGAACCGGCCGCGACACCTGGCTGCAGCAATCGATGCGGGAGAACCGAACCCGGCCTCTGTACGCGCCCACCTCGGCCGCCACAGCCGCCGCGGGTCCCGGGCCAACAGGCGGCACCGCCGGCGGCGTCGGCGGCCTGACGACCTCGCCGAGCGGCGGCACCGACTTCTTTCGCGGCGGCGCCGCTCGCAGCACAGTTCAGGGCACCGGCGGCCGGGAGCGGATGGCTCTGGAGCGGGACACCTACTCGGCCGCTCCGCCGGGCTCGGCCGCCGCGGCGAATGTTGTCGGCCTGTCCGCCGGCGGCGGCGCCACAGGCGGCGGCGGCACCAACGTGTCTCTGCTGAGCAAGCTGAGCAGAAAATTTCACGTTGGCAATGTTCGGTGAGACTCGGGATTCGGCACTGACTTCACAGTGTACACCCAGCCCTTCATTGTACACCCATTCCTTCATTGTACACCCAGCTCTTTATTGTACACCCATTCCTTCATTGTACACCCATTCCTTCATTGTACACCCATTCCTTCATTGTACACCCATTCCTTCATTGTACACCCATTCCTTCATTGTACACCCATTCCTTCATTGTACACCCAGCTCTTTATTGTACACCCATTCCTTCATTGTACACCCATTCCTTCATTGTACACCCAGCTCTTCATTTTACACCCATTCCTTCATTGTACACCCAGCTCACATTGTACACCCATTCCTTCATTGTACACCCAGCTCACATTGTACACCCATTCCTTCATTGTACACCCAGCCCTTCATTGTACACCCAGCTCTTCATTGTACACACATTCCTTCATTGTACACTCATTCCTTTATTGTACACCCAGCTCTTCATTGTACACCTAGCCCTTCATTGTACACCCAGCTCTTCATTGTACACCCATTCCTTCATTGTACACCCATTTCTTCATTGTACACTAATTCCTTAATTGTACACCCATTCCTTCATTGTACACCCAGCCATTCACTGTACACTTGACGCTCCATTGTACACTCGGCCCCGAACTGTACACTCAGTCATAGGCTTTATTCTCTACCTTATTTCTCCTCCAGAGGACCTGGCGGAGTGCCGATGCCGCCAACGCAAGGAACTCCTTTGTCGGCAGCTTCAACTGGTGTCGGCGGTGGCGTCGGCAGCAGCGGCGCCGCAGCGGTTAGCGCGTCGCCATCAATTGGCGCCGGCGCCGGCGTGGGAGCGTCGACACAGGGCTCCTCCGGCGCCGTCGACGACAGCGGCGCCAGCGGCGGTGGCGGAACAGCTGGCGGCGTGAAGCCGCGCTCTCTGCGGTTCACCTGGTCGATGAAAACCACCTCCTCCATGGAGCCGAACGCCATGATGTCGGAGATCATCAAGGTGCTGGAGCGGAACCAGTGCGACTACGAGCTGAGGGAGAAGTACCTGCTGTTCTGCGTCCACGGCGACCCGCACACCGACAGCATCGTGCAGTGGGAGATGGAGGTCTGCAAGCTGCCGCGGCTGTCTCTGAACGGCGTCCGGTTCAAGCGGATTAGCGGCACTTCGATCGGGTTTAAGAACATCGCCAGCCGCATTGCCAACGAGCTCAAACTGTGATTATCGTGAGTACACTGACTACAGACCATCAACACACTGACAACAGACCAACAACACACTGACTACAGACCAACAACACACTGACAACAGACCGAAAACACACTGACTACAGACCAACAACACACTGATTACAGACTGCCAACACACTGACTACAGACCAACAACACACTGATTACAGACTGCCAACACACTGACTACAGACCAACAACACACTGACTACAGATTAACAACACACTGATTACAGACTGCCAACACACTGACTACAGACCAACAACACACTGACTACAGATCAACAACACACTGACTACAGATCAACAACACACTGACTACAGATCAACAACACACTGACTATAGATCAACAACACACTGACTACAGACCGAAAACACACTGACTACAGATCAACAACACACTGACTACAGATCAACAACACACTGACTACAGATCAACAACACACTGACTACAGACCGAAAACACACTGATTACAGACCAACAACACACTGACTACAGACCAACAACACACTGATTACAGACTGCCAACACACTGACTACAGATCAACAACACACTGACTACAGATCAACAACACACTGACTACAGATCAACAACACACTGACTACAGATCAACAACACACTGACTACAGATCAACAACACACTGACTATAGATCAACAACACACTGACTACAGACCGAAAACACACTGACTACAGATCAACAAGACACTGACTACAGATCAACAACACACTGACTACAGATCAACAACACACTGACTACAGATCAACAACACACTGACTACAGATCAACAACACACTGACTACAGATCAACAACACACTGACTACAGATCAACAACACACTGACTACAGACCGAAAACACACTGATTACAGACCAACAACACACTGACTACAGACCAACAACACACTGATTACAGACCAACAACACACTGACTACAGATCAACAACACACTGATTACAGACCAACAACACACTGACTACAGACCAACAACACACTGACTACAGACCAACAACACACTGATTACAGACCAACAACACACTGACTACAGACCAACAACACACTGACTACAGACCAACAACACACTGACTACAGACCAACAACACACTGACTACAGACCAACAACACACTGACTACAGATCAACAACACACTGACTACAGACCAACAACACACTGACTACAGACCAACAACACACTGATTACAGATCAACAACACACTGACTACAGATCAACAACACACTGACTACAGACCGAAAACACACTGACTACAGATCAACAACACACTGACTACAGATCAACAACACACTGACTACAGACCGAAAACACACTGATTACAGACCAACAACACACTGACTACAGACCAACAACACACTGATTACAGACCAACAACACACTGACTACAGACCAACAACACACTGATTACAGACCAACAACACACTGACTACAGACCAACAACACACTGACTACAGACCAACAACACACTGATTACAGTCCAACAACACTGATTACAGACCAACAACACACTGATTACAGACCAACAACACTGATTACAGACCAACAACGCACTGACTACAGACCAACAACACACTGATTACAGACCAACAACACACTGACTACAGACCAACAACACACTGATTACAGTCCAACAACACACTGATTACAGACCAACAACACACTGACTACAGATCAACAACACACTGATTACAGACTGCCAACACACTGACTACAGACCAACAACACACTGACTACAGATCAACAACACACTGACTACAGATCAACAACACACTGACTACAGATCAACAACACACTGACTATAGATCAACAACACACTGACTACAGACCGAAAACACACTGACTACAGATCAACAACACACTGACTACAGATCAACAACACACTGACTACAGATCAACAACACACTGACTACAGACCGAAAACACACTGATTACAGACCAACAACACACTGACTACAGACCAACAACACACTGATTACAGACTGCCAACACACTGACTACAGATCAACAACACACTGACTACAGATCAACAACACACTGACTACAGATCAACAACACACTGACTACAGATCAACAACACACTGACTATAGATCAACAACACACTGACTACAGACCGAAAACACACTGACTACAGATCAACAAGACACTGACTACAGATCAACAACACACTGACTACAGATCAACAACACACTGACTACAGATCAACAACACACTGACTACAGATCAACAACACACTGACTACAGATCAACAACACACTGACTACAGATCAACAACACACTGACTACAGATCAACAACACACTGACTACAGATCAACAACACACTGACTACAGACCGAAAACACACTGATTACAGACCAACAACACACTGACTACAGACCAACAACACACTGATTACAGACCAACAACACACTGACTACAGATCAACAACACACTGATTACAGACCAACAACACACTGACTACAGACCAACAACACACTGACTACAGACCAACAACACACTGATTACAGACCAACAACACACTGACTACAGACCAACAACACACTGACTACAGACCAACAACACACTGACTACAGACCAACAACACACTGACTACAGACCAACAACACACTGACTACAGATCAACAACACACTGATTACAGACCAACAACACACTGACTACAGACCAACAACACACTGACTACAGACCAACAACACACTGACTACAGACCAACAACACACTGACTACAGACCGAAAACACACTGACTACAGATCAACAACACACTGACTACAGATCAACAACACACTGACTACAGACCGAAAACACACTGATTACAGACCAACAACACACTGACTACAGACCAACAACACACTGATTACAGACCAACAACGCACTGACTACAGACCAACAACGCACTGACTACAGACCAACAACACACTGATTACAGACCAACAACACACTTATTACAGACAGCAGTTATTTGCCTCAGCTTCCCCACGCCATTCGCAGATCCACCTGCCTGGCCTCCCGAGCCGAGCCGAGGCCAGCTGTCCCTGCCCTGATCAAACCGTTTCCCCTTCAATTGGCAATCTTCTGACTGCTTCAAATTTCCCCGTTTTCAATAATTTTCTAGTTTTTTTCCTTCTCTGTTAAATTTGCTTCAATATAGGATAACGCGTGCGCACTAACGCGTCCTTATCAACTACTACTAGTAGCTAACCTGCCCTTGGATTTTTGCAAATCATTTTTAAAAATATAATTGCGCACCCGTTCTATAGGCTGTTATAGAGAATTTATGCGGGACTGCCGCTTGAGGATTTCTGATGCGTCCTGCCAGCTAACTGTATTGAATATTTTATTTTCTAGAGGACCAGCTCGTTTTAGATATCTGTCTGCCGGTACATGTGCACTTTTTCATCCGGCAGTCTGTGCGGCCCCTGGCTTCCAGTCTATGGGAAACCAGGATTCAGGATTAGCCGGGTGAAGCCAGTGCACGCCCGGTTGTCGCAAAGTCTGTTTTTATGAGCAACAAAATTCGGCAATCTGTTGACCATGCAGCCCAAGTTGCAATCAGCCAGTGTGCCCAGATCCCAGACTGCACTTCCCCTCCGCCTGTGTGTAAATGCAATTAATTATGCTTCTTACTCACTATCCCATGCTAATTATACTACTGTTCAGTAGGCGCTCTCGTCTGTCTCTGTTGCACTTCTTTTGTTAACTAGCGGTACCTGTTGAACAAAGCTGACGGCAAGCCCCCCCCTCAGCCTGGCCAATCATAGCGGGCCGGTACATCGGCAGTATTAAAAAGTACTTTTTGGCTGGCTGCCCCGAACTGTAAATTGGAACCGCTCTGTCAGCGTGTCGTTTCTTCGCTCATTTCCCTCTCCTCACTGCGAGAACTAAATTAAAATTTGTTTTAATATATATCCTACTACTCATCGATTTTGTTAGTAGTATCGTAAATTTAATAAATAATATTTTGGCTATACTACTGACCTTTATAGCTCTATAGTAGTGTCCTCGTCAAAATGCTAGCAAAGTTTTGTGTTCAAGTTTATTCTTTTTTATAGGCTCGCCCAGCGGCGCTTGTTGACGCTATAAATTACCGTTGCTAAGGCACCGGTTGAGCTTTTGTTTTAATCGAAATTATGCCGGATCTCTTGCACCGATAGATGCGCGTTCACTGCTTTGCAGCTCTTGTTTTACACCTCCTGTGTACACCAAATCTAATTTAATTATAGTTAGCACACGTGCCCTTCTCCGTTAGCTGTTGTACACACAGAACCAGCTGTCAGTGAGCGAGCTCTGCCCTCCCCATCTTTCTACATGTACTTGAGTTCGCCTCCGGCCAATGCGAGATCGGAACTGCGATGCCGCACAGACCATCGCAGTTCTCCACCTGTAATCCTGTTGCTTGCCTGTGCTTTGCAAAGATTCTATATCAGCACTGATTTTATCAATTATTATAGCAAACTTCTTGATGCCTCACCCGTGCTGTTTTTAATAATTTAACTGAAAAATAAATCAATCCATATTTCTGATGCGAGCGTCTCTGCCGCCACCCTTCGTTGTCTCGATGCGTGTGAAATTCAACTGAATGCAATTTCCTGACTGGCGGCTTTGTTGCCTTCTGCTTTTTTCAAGAGTTTCAGTTGCGTTTGGGTGTTGCTTGGGTGTCAGATCGGAGATGCTTGGGTGTCAGATCGGATATGCTTGGGTGTCAGATCGGATATGCTTGGGTGTCAGATGCGAGATGCCTGGGTGTCAGATGCGAGATGCTTGGGTGTCAGATGCGAGATGCTTGGGTGTCAGATGCGAGATGCTTGGGTGTCAGATGCGAGATGCTTGGGTGTCAGATGCGAGATGCTTGGGTGTCAGATGCGAGATATTTGGGTGTCAGATGCGAGATGCTTGGGTGTCAGATCGGAGATGCTTGGGTGTCAGATGCGAGATGCTTGGGTGTCAGATGCGAGATGCTTGGGTGTCAGATGCGAGATATTTGGGTGTCAGCTCGGAGATGCATGGGTGTCAGATCGGAGATGCTTGGGTGTCAGATGCGAGATATTTGGGTGTCAGATGCGAGATGCTTGGGTGTCAGACGCGAGATGCTTGGGTGTCAGCTAGAAGGTAGAAAGTGAGTCATAGCATTTGTACTACAACACAGTATTTACTGCATGCAGTCTAGAAGCGAACTCGCCCGTATGCAACTCTGCTGCCCAGCAGTCTTTGGATTCCAGCAACAAGTCCACCTGCCAATCATTGCTGGTGCTTTTTCAGTTTTCCTAAGTTTTTAAAAGTTTTATCGTTGCTGATAATGTATTTATAATTCTGCTGGAAAGCCTGATAGTGCAGCTTTAAGAGACCGACAGTCAGGCTGTCGGGTGCATAATCTTTAGTTGCGATCTTTCGGGTGCGGTCTAGGTTCGGACTGAGGGTGGAGAGAGAGCGCTATTAGTGTATCAGACCCAGCATTGTTTGCGTGAATTGTGCTACAGAAATATCTCTGTTTTTTTATCTGCGGTCTGAGGTGAGCAGGCAGAGAGAGAGTCTGTTATGGGGTGACCAGGGCTGGCCTGCTCTATTAAAACGGCGATGAGTTTTGAGCTCAGTTTGATGAGGCAAAAACAACCGGCGAAGAAGATATGCAGGCGGAGGCTGAGCTGCTGCCAAATCAGCCGGCTCAGTCTAGTCGGCAGGAGCTGCTGCTGCTGGCTGACGATGAGGCGCAGAGGCTGGATCGAGGAGAGGACGAAGAGCTCGTCAGCGGCGACGACGATGGCGAGGAAGCTGGGAAAGCTGCCGATGAAGAATCGGACGAGGAGTCTGAACAGGAAGAAGAGGATGAGAAGTGCTTCACCCTGCTGCTGCCGCACAAGATGCAGATTGGAAAGCAGCAGAAGGGCAGCAAGGGCGGCCCGTCTGCAGCGGCGGCGGTGAGTCTGACCGGCATGGCGTTCAGCTCCACGGTCGAGGCGCTGCTGGTCACCACTAAACTGTCTGGCACTGGTGAGCTGCGGTCTGGGGGGACTGGGACTGGAGCTGCGCATCTGAGCACAGTTTATGCAGTCTTGAGAAGGGTGTGAGTTTCCTCAGAATGCTGTCAGTATCCTCAGAATGATGTCAGTTTCCTCAGAATGATGTCAGTCTCATCAGAATGATGTCAGTTTCCTCAGAATGGTGTCAGTTTCCTCAGAATGGTGTCAGTCTCATCAGAATGATGTCAGTTTCCTCAGAATGATGTCAGTTTCCTCAGAATGGTCTCAGTTTCCTCAGAATGGTGTCAGTCTCATCAGAATGATGTCAGTTTCCTCAGAATGGTGTCAGTTTCCTCAGAATGGTGTCAGTTTCCTCAGAATGATGTCAGTTTCCTCAGAATGGTGTCAGTTTCCTCAGAATGATGTCAGTTTCCTCAGAATGGTGTCAGTTTCTCCAGAATAATGTCAGTTTCCTCAGAATGATGTCAGTTTCTCCAGAATAATGTCAGTTTCTCCAGAATGATGTCAGTTTTCTCAGAATGATGTCAGTTTCCTCAGAATGGTGTCAGTTTCCTCAGAATGATGTCAGTTTCCTCAGAATGGTGTCAGTTTCCTCAGAATGGTGTCAGTTTCTCCAGAATGATGTCAGTTTCTCCAGAATGATGTCGGTCTCATCAGAATAATGTCAGTTTCCTCAGAATGATGTCAGTTTCTCCAGAATAATGTCAGTTTCTCCAGAATGATGTCAGTCTACCACAATCTACAAATCACGGACACCCATTGCGCCGCAGGCGGCCAGGAGGCCTACGCTGTGACGCAGCTGCACCCGACGACCTCCAGTTCGCGGCACCAGCAGCAGCAGCGCCACACCCGGCACTACCGGCCGGCCGGACTGGAGCACCGCGGCCCGCTCGGCCTGGCCAGCCGCGGCCGGGACGCCCCCGGCCAGCTGGTGTGCGCAGGCGCCGGCCCCGCCATCCACGGCGTCTTTCTGCTGCAGGCGCTGGCCGGGGCTGGCAGCCAGCCGGTGCTGTCCAGGTGCTGCGGCCCGCCGGGCTCCCGGCTCGGCCAGTTCAACCGGCCCGCCGGCTGCGCCGTGGACGCCGACAGCGTCTGGGTGGCCGACCAGCTCAACCACCGCCTGCAGCGGCTGGCGCTGCCCACCTTGGCGCCGCTGGCCGAACTGCGGCATCCGCGGCTGCTCCGGCCGAATCACGTGACCGTGCTGGCCGATCCGCACTTTGCGGTGCGGCTGCTGCTGGTGGCGCACGAGCGCGGCGTGCTGGCATTCGACCTGCTGACGGCTCGGCACAGTGCTGACGGGTGCTGACTGATTTGCATGTACATGTAGCCTCTCAGTCTACCAGGCTTCTACCCTCTCAGTCTACCAGGCTTCTACCCTCTCAGTCTACCAGGCTTCTACCCTCTCAGTATACCAGGCTTCTACCCTCTCAGTCTACCAGGCTTCTACCCTCTCAGTATACCAGGCTTCTACCCTCTCAGTCTACCAGGCTTCTACCCTCTCAGTCTACCAGGCTTCTACCCTCAGTCTACCAGGCTTCTACCCTCTCAGTGTACCAGGCTTCTACCCTCTCAGTCTACCAGGCTTCTACCCTCAGTCTACCAGGCTTCTACCCTCTCAGTCTACAAGGCTTCTACCCTCTCAGTCTACCAGGCTTCTACCCTCAGTCTACCAGGCTTCTACCCTCTCAGTCTACCAGGCTTCTACCCTCTCAGTCTACCAAGCTTCTACCCTCTCAGTCTACCAGGCTTCTACCCTCTCAGTCTACCAGGCTTCTACCCTCTCAGTGTACCAGGCTTCTACCCTCTCAGTCTACCAGGCTTCTACCCTCTCAGTCTACCAGGCTTCTACCCTCTCAGTCTACCAGGCTTCTACCCTCTCAGTGTACCAGGCTTCTACCCTCTCAGTCTACCAAGCTTCTACCCTGTCAGTCTACCAGGCTTCTACCCTCTCAGTGTACCAGGCTTCTACCCTCTCAGTCTACCAAGCTTCTACCCTCTCAGTCTACCAGGCTTCTACCCTCTCAGTCCCTTAGGCTTCTACCCACTATCAGACGTGTACCCACCTACACGGACAATATAGAAATATGCACAATAATATCCAACATGACAAATCACCCAGCAGCAAAAATCATTCGCAGACAACCACAACCAGCCCGCAGCCGTCGGCGGTCACGGAATTTGCCAGAAGCCGCTCGCCAATTCGCCGCTGGGGCGGCCTCTGCGTCCACTGGGGCGCCGTCCTGCTGGCAGACCAGGCGGCCAACTGCCTGAGTGTCTATCGCTACCGACCTGCGGCCCCGCTGCCCGAGTCCAGCTGCCTGCCTCATCCTGCCGCCAGCTTCAGCCTGGTGCAGCGAATCCCTCTGGCTCCGCTGGGCCTGTGCCTGCCCAGACACCTGGCCACTCACCGGTGGCTGGACCTGTTGTACCTGGCCGCTCACGATACCAGAGACAGCGGCGGCGAGATGTGCCTGCTCACCGCCCAGATGGTCCGCGTTCAGCAGAAGCAGCAACAATCTGATGTTGCAGAAGCTGATAAATGAATTATTTTATCTGATCTGTAGCTTTACCTGTATCTGAATCCGGTATGTAGACATGGCGCCAATCTTGATTTTGTAAAAGTGGCGCCAATCTGGATTTTGTAAAATGTGGCGCCAATCTGGATTTTGTAAAATGTGGCGCCAATCTGGATTTAGTAAAATGTGGCGCCAATCTGGATTTTGTAAAATGTGGCGCCAATCTGGATTTTGTAGAATGTGGCGCCAATCTGGATTTTGTAGAATGTGGCGCCAATCTGGATTTTGTAAAATGTGGCGCCAATCTGGATTTTGTAAAATGTGGCGCCAATCTGGATTTTGTAAAATGTGGCGCCAATCTGGATTTTGTAAAATGTGGCGCCAATCTGGATTTTGTAAAATGTGGCGCCAATCTGGATTTTGTAAAATGTGGCGCCAATCTGGATTTTGTAAAATTTAGCGCCAATCTGGATTTTGTAAAATGTGGCGCTAATCTGGATTTTTTAAAATGTGGCGCCAATCTGGATTTTGTAAAATGTGGCGCCAATCTGGATTTTGTAAAATGTGGCGCCAATCTGGATTTTGTAAAATGTGGCGCCAATCTGGATTTTGTAAAATGTGGCGCCAATCTGGATTTTGTAAAATTTAGCGCCAATCTGGATTTTGTAAAATTTTGCGCCAATCTGGATTTTGTAAAATGTGGCGCTAATCTGGATTTTTTAAAATGTGGCGCCAATCTGGATTTTGTAAAATTAAGTGCCGATCTTGATTTTGTAAAATTTAGCGCCAATCTGGATTTTGTAAAATTTGGCGCCAATCTGGATTTTGTGAAATGTGGCGCCAATCTGGATTTTGTGAAATGTGGCGCCAATCTGGATTTTGTGAAATGTGGCGCCAATCTAGATTTTGTGAAATGTGGCGCCAATCTGGATTTTGTGAAATGTTTGTGAAATCTAGCAAATCTCAAGTAAACGTTGCAGTTGCAGATGATTTATTACTATACAAGTACACCATGCAATGTAATCATGTAAATTACACACAGTACCAAGTTTCCAGAGCTTCATTTTCTAAACAAACTATAAACAAGTTGGAAACCAGTCTTGTCTGACCGATATGTATCGAAAGTAACTTAGTTTTATTTAGTTCCACACAGCAGATCAGCAATTGAACGAAAATATTACTGACAGTAGTAACACTGTCCATAAAAAGCATCTATTACTAAAATGCAGAAAATCGAAAATTATTATTAATAAAGTAATAAAAGCGGCGAAAGGAGAGACTGATCAAGATGACAAATTATTGATAAAGTTGTTAAAAATCAACAGCGACCGAGATTAAAAATAAAAGTACATCGACAGTCACTGACGTAAAAAAGCAAATAAAAAATCGATTCCCTCAATAATTTTGAAGACTGTTGGCCAGGGCCAGCCGAAGTGACACTCGGCGATTATTGCCGGAATTTTCCTTGTCCTCAGCCTTGACCCCCGGCTCGGCCTTGACCCCCCGCTTGGCCTTGGCCCCTGGCTCGGCCTTGACCTTGGCTTCGGCCCTGACCGCGGCAACCTTTTTCTTACGCCGAGAATTTTTCTCAGACAGCGGAGCCTTCGGCGTCTCGGGGGCCGGTCTGGGCTATACCGGTAGAAGTCTACCAGGCTTCTACCCTCTCAGTCTACCAGGCTTCTACCCTCTCAGTCTACCAGGCTTCTACCCTCTCAGTGTACCAGGCTTCTACCCTCTCAGTCTACCAGGCTTCTACCCTCTCAGTGTACCAGGCTTCTACCCTCTCAGTCTACCAAGCTTCTACCCTGTCAGTCTACCAGGCTTCTACCCTCTCAGTGTACCAGGCTTCTACCCTCTCAGTCTACCAAGCTTCTACCCTCTCAGTCTACCAGGCTTCTACCCTCTCAGTCCCTTAGGCTTCTACCCACTATCAGACGTGTACCCACCTACACGGACAATATAGAAATATGCACAATAATATCCAACATGACAAATCACCCAGCAGCAAAAATCATTCGCAGACAACCACAACCAGCCCGCAGCCGTCGGCGGTCACGGAATTTGCCAGAAGCCGCTCGCCAATTCGCCGCTGGGGCGGCCTCTGCGTCCACTGGGGCGCCGTCCTGCTGGCAGACCAGGCGGCCAACTGCCTGAGTGTCTATCGCTACCGACCTGCGGCCCCGCTGCCCGAGTCCAGCTGCCTGCCTCATCCTGCCGCCAGCTTCAGCCTGGTGCAGCGAATCCCTCTGGCTCCGCTGGGCCTGTGCCTGCCCAGACACCTGGCCACTCACCGGTGGCTGGACCTGTTGTACCTGGCCGCTCACGATACCAGAGACAGCGGCGGCGAGATGTGCCTGCTCACCGCCCAGATGGTCCGCGTTCAGCAGAAGCAGCAACAATCTGATGTTGCAGAAGCTGATAAATGAATTATTTTATCTGATCTGTAGCTTTACCTGTATCTGAATCCGGTATGTAGACATGGCGCCAATCTTGATTTTGTAAAAGTGGCGCCAATCTGGATTTTGTAAAATGTGGCGCCAATCTAGATTTTGTAAAATGTGGCGCCAATCTGGATTTAGTAAAATGTGGCGCCAATCTGGATTTTGTAAAATGTGGCGCCAATCTGGATTTTGTAGAATGTGGCGCCAATCTGGATTTTGTAGAATGTGGCGCCAATCTGGATTTTGTAAAATGTGGCGCCAATCTGGATTTTGTAAAATGTGGCGCCAATCTGGATTTTGTAAAATGTGGCGCCAATCTGGATTTTTTAAAATGTGGCGCCAATCTGGATTTTGTAAAATGTGGCGCCAATCTGGATTTTGTAAAATGTGGCGCCAATCTGGATTTTGTAAAATGTGGCGCCAATCTGGATTTTGTAAAATTTAGCGCCAATCTGGATTTTGTAAAATTTTGCGCCAATCTGGATTTTGTAAAATGTGGCGCTAATCTGGATTTTTTAAAATGTGGCGCCAATCTGGATTTTGTAAAATTAAGTGCCGATCTTGATTTTGTAAAATTTAGCGCCAATCTGGATTTTGTAAAATTTGGCGCCAATCTGGATTTTGTGAAATGTGGCGCCAATCTGGATTTTGTGAAATGTGGCGCCAATCTGGATTTTGTGAAATGTGGCGCCAATCTAGATTTTGTGAAATGTGGCGCCAATCTGGATTTTGTGAAATGTTTGTGAAATCTAGCAAATCTCAAGTAAACGTTGCAGTTGCAGATGATTTATTACTATACAAGTACACCATGCAATGTAATCATGTAAATTACACACAGTACCAAGTTTCCAGAGCTTCATTTTCTAAACAAACTATAAACAAGTTGGAAACCAGTCTTGTCTGACCGATATGTATCGAAAGTAACTTAGTTTTATTTAGTTCCACACAGCAGATCAGCAATTGAACGAAAATATTACTGACAGTAGTAACACTGTCCATAAAAAGCATCTATTACTAAAATGCAGAAAATCGAAAATTATTATTAATAAAGTAATAAAAGCGGCGAAAGGAGAGACTGATCAAGATGACAAATTATTGATAAAGTTGTTAAAAATCAACAGCGACCGAGATTAAAAATAAAAGTACATCGACAGTCACTGACGTAAAAAAGCAAATAAAAAATCGATTCCCTCAATAATTTTGAAGACTGTTGGCCAGGGCCAGCCGAAGTGACACTCGGCGATTATTGCCGGAATTTTCCTTGTCCTCAGCCTTGACCCCCGGCTCGGCCTTGACCCCCCGCTTGGCCTTGGCCCCTGGCTCGGCCTTGACCTTGGCTTCGGCCCTGACCGCGGCAACCTTTTTCTTACGCCGAGAATTTTTCTCAGACAGCGGAGCCTTCGGCGTCTCGGGGGCCGGTCTGGGCTATACCGGTAGAAGTCTACCAGGCTTCTACCCTCTCAGTCTACCAGGCTTCTACCCTCTCAGTCTACCAGGCTTCTACCCTCTCAGTGTACCAGGCTTCTACCCTCTCAGTCTACCAGGCTTCTACCCTCTCAGTGTACCAGGCTTCTACCCTCTCAGTCTACCAAGCTTCTACCCTGTCAGTCTACCAGGCTTCTACCCTCTCAGTGTACCAGGCTTCTACCCTCTCAGTCTACCAAGCTTCTACCCTCTCAGTCTACCAGGCTTCTACCCTCTCAGTCCCTTAGGCTTCTACCCACTATCAGACGTGTACCCACCTACACGGACAATATAGAAATATGCACAATAATATCCAACATGACAAATCACCCAGCAGCAAAAATCATTCGCAGACAACCACAACCAGCCCGCAGCCGTCGGCGGTCACGGAATTTGCCAGAAGCCGCTCGCCAATTCGCCGCTGGGGCGGCCTCTGCGTCCACTGGGGCGCCGTCCTGCTGGCAGACCAGGCGGCCAACTGCCTGAGTGTCTATCGCTACCGACCTGCGGCCCCGCTGCCCGAGTCCAGCTGCCTGCCTCATCCTGCCGCCAGCTTCAGCCTGGTGCAGCGAATCCCTCTGGCTCCGCTGGGCCTGTGCCTGCCCAGACACCTGGCCACTCACCGGTGGCTGGACCTGTTGTACCTGGCCGCTCACGATACCAGAGACAGCGGCGGCGAGATGTGCCTGCTCACCGCCCAGATGGTCCGCGTTCAGCAGAAGCAGCAACAATCTGATGTTGCAGAAGCTGATAAATGAATTATTTTATCTGATCTGTAGCTTTACCTGTATCTGAATCCGGTATGTAGACATGGCGCCAATCTTGATTTTGTAAAAGTGGCGCCAATCTGGATTTTGTAAAATGTGGCGCCAATCTAGATTTTGTAAAATGTGGCGCCAATCTGGATTTAGTAAAATGTGGCGCCAATCTGGATTTTGTAAAATGTGGCGCCAATCTGGATTTTGTAGAATGTGGCGCCAATCTGGATTTTGTAGAATGTGGCGCCAATCTGGATTTTGTAAAATGTGGCGCCAATCTGGATTTTGTAAAATGTGGCGCCAATCTGGATTTTGTAAAATGTGGCGCCAATCTGGATTTTGTAAAATGTGGCGCCAATCTGGATTTTGTAAAATGTGGCGCCAATCTGGATTTTGTAAAATGTGGCGCCAATCTGGATTTTGTAAAATGTGGCGCCAATCTGGATTTTGTAAAATTTAGCGCCAATCTGGATTTTGTAAAATTTTGCGCCAATCTGGATTTTGTAAAATGTGGCGCTAATCTGGATTTTTTAAAATGTGGCGCCAATCTGGATTTTGTAAAATTAAGTGCCGATCTTGATTTTGTAAAATTTAGCGCCAATCTGGATTTTGTAAAATTTGGCGCCAATCTGGATTTTGTGAAATGTGGCGCCAATCTGGATTTTGTGAAATGTGGCGCCAATCTGGATTTTGTGAAATGTGGCGCCAATCTAGATTTTGTGAAATGTGGCGCCAATCTGGATTTTGTGAAATGTTTGTGAAATCTAGCAAATCTCAAGTAAACGTTGCAGTTGCAGATGATTTATTACTATACAAGTACACCATGCAATGTAATCATGTAAATTACACACAGTACCAAGTTTCCAGAGCTTCATTTTCTAAACAAACTATAAACAAGTTGGAAACCAGTCTTGTCTGACCGATATGTATCGAAAGTAACTTAGTTTTATTTAGTTCCACACAGCAGATCAGCAATTGAACGAAAATATTACTGACAGTAGTAACACTGTCCATAAAAAGCATCTATTACTAAAATGCAGAAAATCGAAAATTATTATTAATAAAGTAATAAAAGCGGCGAAAGGAGAGACTGATCAAGATGACAAATTATTGATAAAGTTGTTAAAAATCAACAGCGACCGAGATTAAAAATAAAAGTACATCGACAGTCACTGACGTAAAAAAGCAAATAAAAAATCGATTCCCTCAATAATTTTGAAGACTGTTGGCCAGGGCCAGCCGAAGTGACACTCGGCGATTATTGCCGGAATTTTCCTTGTCCTCAGCCTTGACCCCCGGCTCGGCCTTGACACTCCGATTGGCCTTGACCCCCGGCTCGGCCTTGACCCCCGCTTGGCCTTGGCCCCTGGCTCGGCCTTGACCTTGGCTTCGGCCCTGACCGCGGCAACCTTTTTCTTACGCCGAGAATTTTTCTCAGACAGCGGAGCCTTCGGCGTCTCGGGGGCCGGTCTGGGCGAGAGAGCAAGTAGAAATTCGAATGTAAAATGCGTTGCACACTACTGACTGATGTAAGGAAAAAGTAGATTATGGTACTCGTAGAGCAAGGATGAATGACAATTGAGCATCGAAATTAATTCAGTCTTCTACCAATTAACCCGTCATAGAATCTTCCAACCTACCTTTTCGAGATGTCCACTAAGTAATCTACCACAGAATCTACCAATATATCCAATGCACCATAGAATCTACCAATCTACCATAGAATCTACCAATCTACCATAAAATCTACCTATCTACCATATAATCTACCAATCTAGCAAATAATCTACCTATCTTCCATAGAATCTACCAATTTACCATATAATCTACCAATTTACCATAGAATCTATCAATTTACCATAGAATCTACCAATCTACCATAGAATCTACCAATCTACCATAGAATCTATCAATTTACCATAGAATCTACCTATCTATCATAGAATCTACCAATCTATTATACCACAGAATCTACCAATCTACCATAGAATCTACCAATCTACCATAGAATCTACAAATTTACCATCGAATCTAATAATCTACCAATCTATTATACCATAGAATCGATTCTACCAATCTACCAAAGAATCTACCTATCTACCATAGAATCTACCAATCTAGCATAGAATCTACTGCAGAATATACTAAAGAAAAAAAGCTACTCACTTTCTCTTAATCGGACAAAAGCTCTCGTCCAGCAGCACTGGATCTTCATCGTTCTTGCCAGCAGGAGTCGTCACCACGGCGCCGATGTCGCGCATCCACCAGGGCGGCGGCTCGTCGGCCATCAGTTTCGCTGCCGCGGCGCACGCATCGCCGCTAGACTGACGCGACCGACGGCCGGGCAGGCGGCGCAGCAGCTCCCGATCGCGCTGGCGTCCGCGCTTACAGGGCGGGGTGGCAGCGGCGTCAGCAGCTTTGGACAGGCCCAGCAGAGGAACGGGCAGGTTCAGACACGGCAGGTCGTCAAGGAGCTCCTGAAAGCAGAAGTTTTTGTTCATTGTATGTTTTGAGCATCTGCTGATCCTGAAGCAGAATCTTCCATTGATAATTCAATTGACACAGAATCTGCCAAATCTAACTGACACAGAATCTGCCAAATCCAACTGACACAGAATCTACCAAATCTGACACAGAATCTGCCAAATCTAACTGACACAGAATCTGCCAAATCTGACACAGAATCTGCCAAATCTGACACAGAATCTGCCAAATCTGACACAGAATCTGCCAAATCTGACACAGAATCTGCCAAATCTGACACAGAATCTGCCAAATCTGACACAGAATCTGCCAAATCTGACACAGAATCTGCCAAATCTGACACAGAATCTGCAAAATCTAACTGACACAGAATCTGCCAAATCTGACACAGAATCTGCCAAATCTGAAACAGAATCTGCAAAATCTAACTGACACAGAATCTGCCAAATCTAACTGAAACAGAATCTGCCAAATCTAACTGAAACAGAATCTGCCAAATCTAACTGACACAGAATCTGCCAAATCTAACTGACACATAATCTGCCAATTCTGACACAGAATCTGCCAATTCTGACACAGAATCTGCCAATTCTGACACATAATCTGCCAATTCTGACACAGAATCTGCCAAATCTAACTGAAACAGAATCTGCCAAATCTAACTGAAACAGAATCTGCCAAATCTAACTGACACAGAATCTGCCAAATCTAACTGACACATAATCTGCCAATTCTGACACAGAATCTGCCAAATCTAACTGAAACAGAATCTGCCAAATCTAACTGACACAGAATCTGCCAAAGCAAACTGCTAAACTTGCTAATTTGGAAACTCCTGAGACAGGAGTTTCCAAATTATTCAATTTTCCAAAAAGCACACGTTCTGCATACGCAGAGAGAATGAAACTTGAAATTCCAAGAGACCATAACTGAAAATGGTTGCACTGGACAAGCGGGTTTGCTTATCAAACTTATATTTATATGAGTTATATTTACAATCAGCATTGACAACGGAAATTACTACCATATTAACTGTTTTTTTACTACTACCAATTCTGCCGATTTTTTTAAATCTACCAGCCTTTCTACCGAATCTTTCAGTTTACACCCGAATCTGCCTATTTTACTACCGAATCTGCCATTTTTCTACAGATTGCGTTATGACACCCGAATCTGCCACTTTTCTACCGAATCTACCAGCTTTACATGTACTATTGAATCTTCCAGTTTTACACCCGAATCTGCCTATTTTACTACTGATTTTACCAACTTTACTGCCGAATCTGCCATTGTTCTACAGATTCTGTTAATTTGACACCCAAATCTGCTAATTATACTACTGAATCTGCCATTTTCTACAGAATCTACCAGCTTTACTACCGAATCTTTCAGTTTACACCCGAATCTGCCTATTTTACTACCGAATCTGCCATTTTTCTACATAATGTTAATTTGACACTCAAATCTGTTAACTTTACTGCCGAATCTGCCATTTTACTACCGAATCTACCATTTTCGCAAATTTCAATACCGAATTCAAAACTCAACGTGTCGCTCAACGGATCAATCAATCAGTCAATCAAGCAGTTCAACGCGGAGCACCCAGCGCGTCCGGCATCCGCTCGACCGTGACCCGCCTGGCGTGCACGTACATGATGGGCACGCCGGGCACCCGGCGGAGTCGCCTGCGCAGGTCGCGATCGCAGGTGGCCACAATGTAGAATTTGTGATCGGTGACGCGGCGAACCAGACAGTCGTCAGCGTAAGTGCCCTTGTGCAGGCAGGACAGCCGGCGCACCCGGGGATCGTGCAGAATCTTCAAGGCCACCCGGTACTTCTCGCCCATCTTCTCCATCTCGGCCAACACGCAGTCGGTGACGTACAGGACGCACTTGCCGTACAGGCAGTCCATGGCCGACTGAAACACGTCCAAGCGATTCTTAATAGCAAAGTTGACGTAGTTGGTGTCCAGCAGGATGTGATAGGGCGGCCCAATCTGGGTGTTGTAGTGCAGAAACATTGCGGAACTGACTGCGGTCTTGTGCCGAACAGGCAGTGGGTCGCTGTTGGTCTCGGCTGGCTTCCGCTTCTTGCCGGCCGGCTTGTCCCGGTCGCGCTTGTGGATCCGGCCATCGTTAAGGCTGATCATGCGCTTCACCGCGGCGAACCGCTTCGCCTGCTTGCGCTTGGACTGAGGGGGTTTGTTCGGTGCGGACAGGATAACCTTGGGTGTCTGCTGGGTAGCGATTCCACTATTGGGTAGGGGTGTCCACTGCCTGATTGGGGTGTCCACTGCATGATTGAGGTGTCCACAGCAAGATTGGGGTGTCCACTGCCTAATAGGGGTGTCCACTGCCTGATTGGGGTGTCCACTGCATGATTGGGGTGTCCAATGTTTTCTAGGGGTATCTAATGTTTTCTAGGGGCGTCCAATGTGTTTCTAGGGGTGTCCAATGTGTTTCTAGGGGTGTCCAATGTGTTTCTAAGGGTGTCCACAGTCTGATAAGGGTGTCCACTGTCTGATAGGGGTGTCCACTATCTGATAGGGGTGTCCATTGTCTGATAGGGGTGTCCACTATCTGATAGGGGTGTCCACTGTCTGATAGGGGTGTCTACTATATGATAGGGATGTCCACTATATGATAGGGATGTTCATTGTCTAGTAGGGTGTCTGTTGCAAGATAGGGTATCTATCTCTAGATATTTAATTTAATAAGATATCTACTGGTAGATAGGCTGTTTACTGCCTAAGTGTCTAATTAGTATAATTCATTGAGGGTGTCTCAATTATAATATAGGATTATACCTATCTAATTCCAAATATTCACTAGAAAACAATAGTAGCCTTATCTACTTTAAGATAAGTGTAAAAAACAATTTAGAAACCATAAAAAATGTTTTAAAAATAATTAAAAAGTATTTAATATCATCTTAATAAGGGCACTAGATAAGAAATTATATATCTATAGATTGTCTAATTGTATTATAAGGTATCTTAGTAGCATTCTTTGTATTACCATTTGTTGAATTTTTAATGCTTCTAATCAAAAAAAACTTTTGATATGTTGAATTATATCTATTATTATTAAATAAACATGCAAATAAATACTAGTTACAAAAAATAGCCTAGCAAAAAATTTCTATAGTCCTTTTATATATTTAGGCTTATCCCCTCTATGGATAAGTTTTATAAGTACTAGGCCTTATAGCAAGGCTTTTGGTTATTCTAGCTAGATTAAATTAATTTTTATCATGAAATAAAAGATAAAAAGAAAATATATATTGGTAGGGTCAGGGACTTAAGTGAGGGTCCTGGGCTTATAAACCATAGTCCAAAAGAGAGGTGGTATGCTAGATTAATCTGGTATACACTCACAACTTTGGCATACACTTGGTATACTATCTAGCATATAAAAATGGATAGTAAAAAAGTGTAGGAATTGTAGGAACATATATGTAAAAAAGCAAAAAAGCAAAAAAGTGAAACAAAGGAGCAAAAAAGGTCATTTAGTGCACTGCAACATTAGAAATGAGGTTTGTTTTTTCTGGGATTATAATTTTGGATTGGAAAAAAATTTGGCATACACTGGCATACCAAAAAAATTGTAGGAGATTTTTTGTCTGACATATATTCAGGGTGTTCCACACTATGGCTTATAAATTGCCAATAGGCTATTAAATGCTAAAGGCAAATTTGAATATATAGTAAGCCTAGGTTTTCTACAATGGAAAAGCTTGCAAAATATCACTATTAATTTAAATATAACTACAAAATATTTATGTTTTTGTTTTGTTTTGTTTTTTTGTTTGGGGGGATGCTTAGGCCTACTATCTGGCCTCTAGGAAGATGCTTGCTATCTGGGTAGATACTTGCTATCTATTTTGCTATTTGCTATTTAAGAGGATGCTTGCTTGCTTATCTTGGGGATGTTTTCTATTTAGGGGGAATGTCTATTAGGCCTCTATTCGTGAAAACTATATTTTGTTTTATTTCTATTAATTTTAGAAAAAAAGAAAGAGATTTCATAGTAAACATATTTTTCTATGACAATTTAATTTTACTTGAATAAGATTATTTATAAAACTGAAGAAGGAAATATGCTTAAGAAAAGAAAATGAGCTTTTTTAAATATTTTTCATGAACAATTTTTGCTCTTAGCTTATTGTACACCCCAAAGGGGGCACTAGAATGACTAGATTGCTAGTCTATGTCTATAAATAGACCTAGATATATTTTATTGATACAAAGGTACAAATTTCAAATTTAAACTGTGTGGCATAGCTTTAAACCAACTACTGGGGCTGGAGCATAAAGGATAGGGGCCTAGGGGTAAGGGGGTTTCAGGCCTAGGAAGGTTCCTTGACTTTATAATAGGGGATTCATTCATTTTATAGACCTAGGGCCTATCTAATCTTAAAAAATAGATATGTGTCCCTATTGAAGTTGAGTGATATTGAGTTAATCCTTGATCTTAGACTTAGGCCATTAGGACCATCTAGCCACTAGAGTTAAAACCTACGACTATTCACTGGCACAATGATCGGATCGGCCTAGGTAGGCTAAGCAGTTGTTACTCAAATGAAAAGAACAAATTGACTCTGCGGCCTGCGCAAACTACTGTGCCAACACTAGTTTTAAAATTTCTCACATGTCTTTCAGGCACCCAGGTACTTTACAATAAAATTTCCCTGCGATTAGAGTCACTGTCTAGCGATCAGAACTGGCACAATAAGTGAAACACGTGAAACTAAAAACGTTCGTCCTATTAAATCCAATTCGAATTCGTACCTAAAAAATACAGTTCAACAACCTAAATAACTACATAATACCTTAAAAACACTTGCGTTTTAAAAACAATTACAGGATTTCAGCTTTAAATTCGCTTTCTTCAATTCATTTTGGCGCTTTTCTCCTTCGTTTTCAACTATGATCACTTCATGACTAAGATTATGGTTCTCTATTTATTATTGCATGGGGTGTACGTATACACCCCAGAAAATGAACATTTTGTTCGAAGAGGACAATTCAGCGATCAAGTTCATAATGCAGTCAACCAGTTTTGCGCAATTCGAGTCTTGAAAGCGTAGTCCCTCCTGGGTAAGCCCTAAGGAGGCCATTTGTAAGCCTACATCCAATTAATCACTAACTAAAGCAACTTGGATTAGCTACAAGGTATAAAACTGTGGTATGTATGCTCGCACAGGGATCTAGACCTTGAAAAACAAAAGCTTCGATTTGAACAGCCAAAATCCTCGCTGCTTGCCAAAAATGGCTGCCTCCAGTTATAAAAAATCAATGCTGATCGAGTCAACAATCAGCTTTCTTTTTTACTCGTCTGCAGCTGTTCATCAAAAAATGAAATACAAATGTATGATACTTTACAAATTCATGCTCATATACAAACTCATACAGTAGGCTTCGCTGCAAGTTACTTGCGACAGGTATTGAGATAAATACTAACTATATACGATTGAATCTGATTCGCTGCAGCTCTGCAGCTCCGCCACTGTGCCGCGGATGTGACGCACGCACGACTCCAAGCTCTTCGTTAGCGTGAGCAGCGACTGCGACATGGAGTCGATGATTTTCGCCTCCCGGCGCTCCCGCTGAGTTGCGGTCGAATGGTCGATAAGAGGCTGCACAGATGGCTCTGCAAGACCGTCATTGCACTGATAGTCGCCTTCGCAGCAACAAGTTCTAAAGTTGCAGCTGCAATATTGAGTGTCGTAGGCACAGAACTCATCGCTGCAGTCGTTGTCTTCGAAATTCGACTGGTTTCCGTCGAGTACCTGCGTGTTCTCAAGCTCAGACTCCTCGACATCTTCGTCTTCAATCTCCTCATTTCTATCATGTTCGCTGCCAAAATCGCAGATTGCAGGGCATGTCTGAAAGCTGCACGCCTTGCTCTGCTGCCTCCGGCGACGTCGTCCACTACCCGTCCCTGGACACGAGAAAGTTGCAGAGACAGCAGAGCCGCTGTACCGCAGTCTCGCCCTCTCCAGCGTCTGCAGAAGGTGGTCGAATCCGCCTCTTGCAATGGCCGTATGCAGTACGGCTGATTCGGTCTCTGCTGAGTGAGTTGAGACCGCCGAAGCTGACGGTGAATCCAAGGGAGCTCGCCGACGCTGCCGCCATCTCTTGTCTCCACGTCGTTCTGGTGCTGAGTGCACATTTGAGTAGCCAACTGATGTGCAGCAGTCGCTGTCGCGAGTTCGATGTGATGAATGTGGATCAGGTGCAGGCGGCCACTGAAGCTTCATTTGTTGACAGTCGGTAGTGCAGCCGCAGTCGCCAGTACTGGCTCCACTTGAGTAATGCAAAGCCGGACACAGGACCTCAGTGAGAGGTTCGCACTGTGGCTCGTTGCACTGTATGCGCCACTGCTCCATTCGCCAATCAGCTGACGCAGTCGGTTTCTCCCTGATGCAACGTGCAGTCATGGGGTGACATTGCAGCTTGTAAAATGCAGCCATCTGCCAGTCCGTCACAGTCTCGTCACAGTCGGAAAGCTCACAGTAGAAAAGTACTTTTTCTCGCCGAGAAACAGCCGGTTGTAGGTTAATTGACTCGCTTGTAGACTCTGCACAGCTTTGACAGCTCTGTGGTTGCTGGTACAGCAGCTCCAGCTGAAGGTTGAATTCCTCCTTGAATTCTACGGCCAAGACAGGTGATGGGTCGTCAGAGACGCAGGATGTAATTGGATGCTCGAGAGAATATTGAAAGCTGCGGTTGACGCGGCGTGTCATTGAACTGCACTTCTGCAGAATGTTTTGTTCACTCGATGGCCATTCGATGGCGTCTCCAGTCGGACAGTCAATGCAGCGAAGGTTGCAGGGACAGTCGAGATTCGACGGGACCAAGTACGACCTTGGCGATGGTAGCACCTGTGCCGGAGTTGAGCTACAAAACACGATGCACCAATGCTTCCTCACTGTCTTGATTACTGATCTGTCTGCCTCCACTGGCGTTGGCATAGGTGTGCAGGACTCGAGCAGCAAATTGTGAGATACTTCCCTAGCTGGAGTAACCGGCAGACTCCTGAGGAATATACTCTCGAAGAAGCAGTGAGTCCTCCTGCTTGCAGTCGCTTTCTCGTTCAGTGACGATACAACTGAACTCTCTGAGAGAGGCCTTGAATCCACAGCTGACCGTGACCTGCCAACCGCCTGCTGCAAGTCCGGGGTCAGGCAAATTTCCGCAGTGATGACTCGAGTAAGCTTATAGGTCTTTCTGCTTCGATCTGGGGACCGTTTGTAGCTCAACGGGGTGTCAGCGTTGAAGGCGTCGACAGAGGAGCTTCCGTCATCCGGTGGAAGCCGGAAATGCGCATCGCCAGCGGCTGCACAGCGTCGAAAGTCGCACAGACTAGGCGATGATGCGGCTTCGCTGATGCCTTCGCTGTTGAAGTACATCTTTTAAGCACTGCATAACGTCAGCTTTGCTGTGTAAATTTAACTTAATTTTAGAGCATTCTTGGATACGTGTCAAAGTTGAACCCTAAACTATATAAACAACCAGAATCCTCGCTCATCTGATGTTTTACAAGCTAGGGTCCCAGTTGTCACAGAAGTTTTTGCATTGTAGCCAGCACAGTCCTAAAAAGCAATCTTTTTTCTGAAGGAGAGCCTTAAAAAGAACAAATTACAGTTCTACGTACGTAGCTCATTCAGTGTTTAGATCAGGTGATCGTACAACGCTGTTTATATTTTCTGTCGAAGATTGTCGAAGATGTCTAAAGAAATTTAAGCTGGGGTAACGCCGGCGTGAACGCAATCACAGACCCTTTGCAGGCCTGAAACAGCAGTGGCAATGAGATAGCTCATGGGATATTTCCCAAGCCAAAAATACAATGTAGGGCTGAAACTCAGTGAAGAAGCGAGCGAAGCTACGGGGTCGACTAAGATCTATCCAATCAGCAAGCAACGACTGATGTTGAGGATGAAATTAATAGGGACCAAGCCATGCAAGAGCCAATCAGAATTGGAGAGGGTTAAAGCGAGCTCAAAAATGATTTCTATTTAAGCGCAAACGGCGTAAAACGAAAGCTGAGGGTAAGGAAATGGCAGGAAAAGGAAATGCTGGAGATGAAAAACTCAACACAAGCAGCCGCCGAGAGGTTAGTCTAAATATACTAAATCCATATACTAAAAATGGTTTATCGGTATCTATCTATGTCGGTATGTGATCGTTTTTTTCTGAAAATAGAAAAAAGAAAACTGATATGATGGTTAAAGCTAACGGTTAATTTTCCAGCAGTCAAATATACCTCAGGTCTCTGTTATGCCTTATGATCCGTTAATGCAGCCAATACGTATGTGCTTAAACTGTGTCTATGTCCAAACTTTGTTAATCCTTCGAGTTGTAAGCGAGTATATCAATACCATCTTTCTGTGTCTATGCCTTCTTTCAGTTCTAAAATACAAGCGCTCGATTTGGCTTGGCCGCAAGCACGACCATGCCCCTAAACTCTCATTGACTGACAACTAAATAACATTGTGCTCCACATAATTAGCCATCATGACAATGGCGTCGCATCTTGGCAACCTGGACCTGAGCAACGCTGAGCGAGCACTGACATGGCTGAAAGCATTCAAGGCTCCGGCCCGCGCCAAGAAGTGGATGGATTCAGCGGAATCGAAAACCATCGCAGACAACTTTGTGGCCTCCTGTGGACTAGTCAGCCTTGAGAAGATTACGCACCTGGTGGCTCCAACTGAAATTGAGAATTTATCGTTCCAAGAGCTGGAGACTGCGATCACTGCCTACCTGCAGCCCAAGAAGCGCCTGGTGGTGGCTGAACGGACGAAGTTCTTTGCCCTCCGTCAGAGCAAAGACGAATCTATCGCAGATTTTCTTTCTTGCCTGAGGAAGGCGGCGGCCCATTGCGAGTTTGATAAACTGAAGGATTGCCAAAGCCCGGAGGAAGAAATGGTACGGCTGGCACTATTGGCGGGGATGTGCAACGTGGATCATCAACGGCGTGTGCTCGGCACGATGCAGGATACGGCTAAAGAGTTGTCAACCTCGGACATCGTCGATCACGTCCGGAACCTGGAGCAGGTGGCAAAATTCGTGGAGCGTAACGAGACATCCGGAATGCCACCGACTACAGAGAATGTCGGCGGCCGTGGAGTCGAAGAAGTTGTGCATTTTGCCAAGGCCGGTCATCCACCGAACGCTGCGAACACTCAGGCTCGTAAAATCCTTGATTGCAAGTACTGTGGCAAATCTCACATCGCAGGCATGTGCCCTGCCTACGGAAAGACATGCACAAAATGTAACAAGCGCAACCATTTCGCCTCGGTGTGCCGCTCCAAAGTTTCATCGGGGAAAGGTGTTCATCATGCAGAGGCTACGTTCAACGATTCGAACTCTGATTGCCCCGATCTTCTCCATCTCTCTGCTGCGGGCCAAGTACACGCTATTTCAGAGGCCTCCGAGACCATGCTACTCGATGGAGTCAAGATCCCCATGCAGGTGGACACTGGTGCCTCCGTCTCTGTGCTGTCATCAAAGATATGGGACGACCTGAATCAGCCGAAGCTGGAAAAGTGCAATCGGCGGCTAGAAGCGTACGATGGGCACAGCCTGAAGACGCTGGGAAAGCTTGTAGCGGTTGTCGAACTGCGTAAACGCCTGCACCCGGTAGAGCTTATGGTTGTTTCATCCTCAAAACCATTCGGCCTTTTGGGGAGAGACTTGCTAGGCTCGGATGCCCTCTTCCACGCATCCGCCGTTCCGGAACCGCCTAAAGTGGAGCTCCTGCCAACAATCAAGGGTGTTAAAGCTCACATGGAGCTTGTTGAGGGGGCCAAGCCCCAGTTCTGCCGCGCTCGTCCTATCCCACTAGCTATGGAGGAGCAGATCAATGCTGAGCTGGACAAGCTGCAGCAGCTGGGTGTTATCGAGCCTGTGGAAGGGCCGGTAAGTAATGCGTCTCCCGTGGTATGGGTGAAAAAGTCCGATGGTTCGCTCAGAATGTGTGCTGATTACAAGGTGCATGTAAATGCAAAGATTAAGTCCGAGTCTTATCCTATTCCTTCCACTGAGCACCTTTTTGCAAAACTGAAAAATGCTAAGAAATTTGCCAAAGTGGATCTGCGATCAGCGTATTGGCAGATCGCTCTTGACGAGGATGCGCAAGAGCTTTCAACAATAAACACCTCCCGCGGACTCTATCGAGTCAAGCGATTGCAAATGGGCATGAAGAATGCCTCGTTCATATTTCAAAGGGCAATGGAGAACATCCTGGCGGACTTAAAAGGCATCCTCATCTACCAAGATGACGTCCTTGTATTTGCTGAGAACGCTGACTCGCTTGGCAAGAGGCTGAGCGCAGTCAAGACCAGGCTGGTAGAAAAGAAAGTAAGCATCAATGAGAAAAAGTGTATCGATTTATGCGACGAGATCACCTTCCTCGGCTTCAAGATCTCGCCAGCCGGAATTTGGCCTGATGACAAGCTGGTGGAGAAGATTCGGCACGTTGCCCAACCGACATCCAGAAAGGAAATCGAGCAGTTTCTGGGTCTTGTCAACTTTTTTGGACGCTTGATCCCGGAGTTCTCTTCCAAGGTTGCGCCTCTGAATCGGCTGCGAAAGCCAAACACTCCTTTTGTCTGGTCGGGTGACTGCACTCAGGCCTTCGAGAACTTGAAGAAGGAAATTTCAACGAGACCAGTGGTACAACCCTACAGCCTTGAGAAAGAGGTTACGTTGACAACAGATGCTTCCAAAGGGGCGCTGGCTGGTGTTCTGACACAAGAAGGGCACCCAGTTATCTTTATATCCAGGACACTTTCACAGGCGGAGGAGAATTATTCGAACATCGAGAGGGAGGCCCTTGCCATTTTTTGGGCTGTGTGCCGGCTAAAGCACTACCTTCAGGGCCGGAGGTTCACGATCCAGACAGACCACCAGCCACTGCTGCGGCTCTTTGGAGGTGCGATTCCTACGAGCACTTCGGCAAGAATTAGCCGATGGGCTTTGTATTTGATGCAGTTCGACTTCACGATTAAGTATGTTCCAGGAGCAAGAATCCCGCATGCCGATGCTCTATCGCGGCTCCCGTTCACCGATACAGAACCTGAGCCGAAGGCAACTTTCACTGAGATTAACTGTGTATCATTCGAGTCCCCTAAGCTAGACCCTCAGCGCATTGCATTCGAGCTATCCGCTGACTCTCTGGCCCAACGGGTACTCAGGCGGGTCCGGTCAGGCAACTGGAAAAACTGCTCAGAAGCCGAGCTGCCTTTCAAAAAGGTCTCCGAGTGCCTGACAATCGAGGATGGTATGTTGCATATGAAGAGGCGTGTCTTCATCCCGCCCCGTTTGCGGTTAGAGGCATTCAATTCGGTCCACGATACTCACTCAGGGGTTTCCGCAACCTTTAATCTGCTGTCACTGACCTGCTGGTGGCCTGGCATGCACCAGGACGTTGAAAAGTTTGTACACCAATGTTCAGCCTGCGCGAAACTAAGACCGCGTCTAATGAAATCACGTGACACCTGGCCCCAAACCTCGGGCCCATTCCAAAGGATTCACATCGACTGGGCCTTTGTGCCTGAAGCAGGAAACATTCTAATAGTTGTGGATGCTTTCTCCGGATGGATCGAGGCATTACCTACCAAGGACAGGTCTGCGAACAGTGTCGTGAAGTGCCTCCGAACCGTTTTTAGCCGATTTGGGGTTCCAGAGGTAGTTGTGTCCGACAACGGTGCCGAATTCACATCCGAAACGCTGTTGAGCTGGCTGCAGGCCAACGGAGCGCGAAAATTAGAAACGCCACCTTACTCACCGCAATCGAACGGCGCGGCCGAGCGTGCCGTGCAGACAGTGAAGCGAGCCCTACGGGCATGGACGCAGCGCCTCACGCATTGCGACTTCATTTCCTATTTACAGAAAGTGCTCCTGCACCACCGCAACTCCTCACTGTGGCGCGGAAAGCGACCGGCTGAGCTACTCTTCGGACGCCCTCTCCGGGTCCCGGTCGTGTCTGCGTTTCAGCAGGGTGACTTTGTGGTCTACAGGCCTAACGCTGACACTCCGCCCTCCAAGGCCGAGTTTCTAATGTCGCGCGGGCACAACACCTCCTGGCTGCTGGACGAAGACAAGCTGCGACTGGCCAGCAACAATCAACTCGCACCTTTTTCGGTGGCTGAGGAGGAGGAGGAGGGCGCTACCGGAGATCCTGAACAAGGTGAGCAGCAGCAGCCCGCGGAAGATCACCAGGAAGCTGCGGCGCTGCGAAGGAGCACCCGCACCCGCCGCGTGCCCGACCGCTTCCTTCCCTGATTTACTGATGCAAAGTTCCTGATTGCTCTGAACTTTTATAAGCGCTTTTTGTAATTCCTGTTGCTCATAATGTTCTACGTTTTGAATCCAATCTCGTTCACCTAAGGGGGGACATGTTATGCCTTATGATCCGTTAATGCAGCCAATACGTATGTGCTTAAACTGTGTCTATGTCCAAACTTTGTTAATCCTTCGAGTTGTAAGCGAGTATATCAATACCATCTTTCTGTGTCTATGCCTTCTTTCAGTTCTAAAATACAAGCGCTCGATTTGGCTTGGCCGCAAGCACGACCATGCCCCTAAACTCTCATTGACTGACAACTAAATAACATTGTGCTCCACATAATTAGCCATCATGACAGTCTCATAAACAAAAATATCCCTGGTTCTTCCCCTCCGCTCTCTCTCTCTCATGCAATCCTACCCTCCGCTCTCTCTCATGGAGTCTTCCCCCCGCTCTCCCTCCTGGAGTCTTCCCCTCCGCTCTCTCTCCTGGAGTCTTCCCCTCCGCTCTCTCTCTCTCTCCTGGAGTCTTCCCCTCCGCTCTCTCTCTCTCTCTCTCTCTCCTGGAGTCTTCCCCTCCGCTCTCTCTCCGGGAGTCTTCTCCTGCGCTCTCTCTCCGGGAGTCATCTCCTCCGCTCTCTCTCTCTCTCTCCGGGAGTCTTCTCCTCCGCTCTCTCTCCGGGAGTCTTCTCCTCCGCTCTCTCTCCAGGAATCTTCTCCTCCGCTCTCTCTCCGGGAGTCTTCTCCTCCGCTCTCTCTCATGGAGTCTTCTCCTCCGCTCTCTCTCCGGGAGTCTTCTCCTCCGCTCTCTCTCCGGGAGTCTTCTCCTCCGCTCTCTCTCCGGGAATCTTCTCCTCCGCTCTCTCTCCGGGAGTCTTCTCCTCCGCTCTCTCTCATGGAGTCTTCTCCTCCGCTCTCTCTCCGGGAGTCTTCTCCTCCGCTCTCTCTCCGGGAGTCTTCTCCTCCGCTCTCTCTCCAGGAGTCTCCTGGAGCCTAATAAATGGAACTCACCCAAGTCATTTCATTGGCCGAGAGAGGCCATAGACAAGACACCTCCATATATATTAAGTAACATTTCCACGAAAAAAAAATTTCTCTCAGCCAATTAAAGCGCGCGGGAAAACGCGGAACTTGAATTTGAATTTCCTACACTCTGATTATTTCATCTGTGTCACGGAATCCAGATCCTTTTGGTAGTTTTTGGTTTATGGCTTAACCCGCTTCTTCAACTACTGAAGTCTCAGAGTCTAGAGTCAGCTAAGAGTCTCAAGCGAAGCTAGCCTTAAAGCTTGTAAATAATTTTTGACAGCAAAGCCACCAAAGGCATGGCAGCTGAGAGCCACTACCGAGACGTCAGCCACATGCGACTGCACCTGTCGAGCTCCCTGGCTAGCCTGGCCAATCGCGATGCCTCCTACCGGTCGGCTCTGCCGGGCATCGCCGAGATCCACGCCGACTGCTTGCAGCTGGCCGCCGATGAAATCGATTGCGAATCGCTGAGAGCGGCCCACTCAACCGTATCCATCCAGGCCGAGTCCGCCGATGCCGATCGAACTCGTCGATGGCGCCGGATGCTGGCGGACACCTCCCAGCTGTGGCTGCAGCGCAGCCGAGCAGTTGAACGGCTGGTCTGCCGACTGGAGGCCGCCTTCCTGCGTCACGTGATCAAGTTTGCCGACGAAGTCGACCGCGGCGACCCGGATGTTGAAACTGAGTGAGTCGCAACCGAAGCAAAGATCAATAAATTTTGCAAGAACTTGGCATTGGCGTTCATTTAAGTCCATTTATTCATGTTCTAGATGCTAATTGAACTCACTGTTAGTAATTTCACACGGATCTTTTCAACAGGGCTCGTCGACTCGGTCAGCTGGCGGAGACTCTGGGTGCACTGGCCGACAGGCTGGACTACTCACTGAGCTGCGAGTTTGAACTGTGCCAGAGCCGAATTTGCCAATTTCTGGCCTCTAAGGACGGGCAGCAGCACAGGACTGCAATTGGTGAGTTCGAAGCTGTATGCTGAATCGCTATATGGGTTATAAACACTGAATCACTATAAAACATTTTACTGTCTTCTGCTAAACTTACTAGCAGGCTCCATGCAGAGGCGAGAGCAACAACAACAGCAACAGCAGCAGCAACAGCAACATCAGCCACTGCCGCCCCAGGCGATGCCTGGTCAGTACTGGCCGGCCACTGCCAGCGGCCTGGAGATCTCTCAGCAACCTTGGGAGCAATTTTTACCCGCTGGTCGGTGGCTTTTATGGCTCGTTGTGGTGGCAATTCTGGTGGCAGCTGCACTCAAATTGTGGAGCATCTTTCGAACCGAATCCTGCGGCTGGACATTCGATTGGCAGGTGCTGAACGAGCGTGATGGTTACCGGCCCTACTGAGCAGTTTTTGGCTTGTTAGCGTGCTCAATCCAGCTGCCCTGTTTATTGTGCTGAATACACTTTGCTGATCTCTGCATGGCTAATAAGACTGCCGCTTAATTCATTGTTAATCTAATCAGTGATAACTAGCTGTTGGCCGAAAAGTCCCTTGATTTTTTGTTTTGTACAAAAATCACTTCGTAAATATGCAACCCATACGTCTCCTTCTAAAAGTGTACATGCTTGCCTCGCGTTCTACCTTCAGGCATGCTCGTTTGCATCGCCAATTGACAGGCAAGCCCTTCTAGAGAATATTCGAATCATTCGTCACTTGCTATGTGGGGTGCTAGAGCACTCATGCAGAGTGACTTGCTCTAATTTTCCATTCTGTAGCGTTCAAAAACGCCTGAGATTCGTCAATTGTCCCACTGACCACTGTTCATCGGGAGCACTCTATAATTTGTCCTTTTACATGCTGGACCATCCCGTGATGGCAATTTGTCACGCTTTCGGATGATTTTCAAGATCTCGGTTGATTTTTCGTGTTACACGACTGTCAATGCCGCAGTTTGTGTTTGGCACTCGGTCCTTAAATACATGTATGTAGTGTAGACCCATGCTACACCTGTCGTAACCCCTGTACAATAATTGAAATGAAAAATAGTTGCACTGTTGCCAATTATTAGATGCATTCCCATAATTGCACGCATAATGCGTTGCATTTGCATATTAGCTCGAAATCCTCCCGAGAAGTAAAAATCTCGCTATACATATTTAATTATGATTGACATTAAAATTTGTTGTTCTGTCGTTATCTTCCACATGGCAAAATTTTGACTTTTCTATATTCTTGGAAGTCGGTCCACGTGCGTGCGTGCAGAGAGAAGGCCAACTGTATGTTGGTGTTATGCCTTATGGGCTCCAAGTCCTCAATGGTTAATTATTAAATTAATAATCGCCGATGTAGATTATAGCTAGAGATCCCGGTAGGGTTGCTCGCTTGACAACAATTAAGTAGAGGAAACTCAAAATCAACATTTTAGTTTCTTAGACTTTTGCCAATGCATTTCGACCGCAATAGCTAGAGAGTAGGGCTTATGTTTAATAATTCAGTATTTGAGTCAGCTAGATCTAGTTTAAAATATATATGAATAGGCCTATGAACTGCTTCATTATTCTTGATTTTATGTGTAGAACTTGCTATTTTGTTATTTCCCATGCTGTCAATACAATCTTGACTTTAGTTAAACTTAAATTTATATTTTCTTTTAACACGGTTTAAGGCTTTTTAAAATGCCATTCATTGACATACTCAAGTGGATAGGCCTATTTCCTATTATAGTATTAGGCTCTATCTATTGGTACTGACTCACCAGTCTGACCTTTGTCTGGGAGACTGGCCAGGTCAGGTTTACAACACATGTTTAGTACTAGGGCCTATATAAAATATATATCTAGTAGCATTCTTTAAGTTGGTTTAAACATTTAAATTATGGCAGCTGTTATTTGTCCGGTGACTGGACAAATAGCAATGTGGTTATTTGTCCGGTTACTGGAATCAACTGGATCCTGACCATGCTTTCCCTATTCATCCGGTTAATACTAGACAAATAGACATTTTGTTATTTGTCCAGTTAAATTGATAATGCTAAAATATCTAGTTCATAAAAACCACAAGGGTAAATATTCTTAGACTTCAAAGACTTCTTACTTGTATCTTGATTATTATATTGTTATATTAATATGTGTCTTATATATCAAATTATGCCAAATTGAATACACTGTTTTGCTTACACTCTAGTATACAAGAAAATATTAATCAGTATATGAGAAAAGGTCTTAAAAATCTAGAATAATCATCACAAAACAAATAAGATACTTGTGTTAGCAATTTAACTGGACAAATAGCAAAAAGGCTATTCGTCTGGTCACTGGACAAATAACAACTGCCTTAAATTATATATACTGGTATAGCCTAGAAAATGCAAAATAGTCATAAAACTAGCAATTTGATAAGGCAAATAATTCTTATATGGTTTCAACCCTAGCCCTAGGTCTTAGGTCTAGGAAAGCATTAATATCTAGGCTTAAACTATGGGTTGGCTTGGCAACTCTACCCTATGGGTCCTATGTGGCCCACAAAGCCTCTTTTTCTAGTCCTTGGGTCTATTAAACTACAATAGTAATCTAGTCCACCTAAGGCTTATGTCTTATCTTATAGCTTCTTTCTCTTTTCTTTTTCCCCTCTTCTTTCCTCTCCCCTCTCCTCTCTTCTTCTCCCTTCTTCTTTTTTCCTTTCTTTTCTATTCTCCATTCTCCTCTTCTGGGCCCTTAGTCTTATAGTTAAAAAGTTAGCCAAACATTGGCTTAAACTAAATGTTATAAAATCCTTTATTATAAAAAGCTTTTATTATTTAAGACCTTTAGTTCTTAGCTAAAAATATTTTTAGATAGCAACAATAATCTAATACCTTGATACCTATGGGACTTATTATTTATAAGCACATGAATGAATCTAGAATCTACTTTAATTGTTGGGCCTATGCTAAATATATCCAAGCCACAATTTTATCAATAGCCTTCTCTAGATAGAGCCTAAATTTCACGAAAAAAACATTTCAAATAGCAAAAGCATAGGTATAAAACTTTTGGATTCACTTGGCTATTTCTATTAGTATATATATATAGGTCACTATAGCCAAACTTTAAATACAAATCACTAATAGCAACATATGTAATAGGCCTATACAAGTCAATTCAGGCAACATTTACATACAAGTAACTTGAAACATAAGTCACTATTGGAAAAAGCATGTTTATTGCTTGTTTTCAAAGCAAGAAAATCAGCTTGTTTACTTACTACAGACAAACAGATTCGGCCTATTTGTAAGTTTTTGAAGCTTACTTATCATGATATAACTAATCTATAGTTCATAATACTACTCATAGGTACTATGAGTAGATAGAGCAATATTTTTATTTTCTACATGGGAATTTTTTAGAGCCAATATTTTCAACATTCAGTCTTTTGAAAGACTTAACAATGAGAACATGCATGTTGGATGCCTCTTGTTCATAATGTTGCATATTGCAGTTCTGTGAATTCAACCAAGCAGTGCTGTCTGTGCATTCGATTGAAATGTGTCTGTGCCGTGCTTTGCTCTGCTCATCACTAGTTTTCTGCGCGATAGCATTTTAGCCGCTATTTGCACCTTAATGAATCCCCCCTGCTGTACGAAGGCTCGATCTAATAAGGCTCTGGCCACGACCGCTGGCCTCGCTGTGGTGGGTTTCCGTTCAAGCCTCTGAATACTCGAGGCTGGAACAGCATTAAAAGGCTCTGTAGTGCCCAGCCAGCTGCCCATATAATGGCCACGTGTGAGGCTGCTACGTAAACTCGCCAGCAATTAAGAAGCTCTGGTAGTTAGAAAAACATCTGTGTACCGGGTATGCTGTGTTTTCGGTTGGTTTGCCGCGTTCATTTAATCAGGAACTGCGGGGCATGCACCATTGTAGAGGATGCTTGGATTAGAACTAGTAATTCAAGCTACATGTTCAGATTATTCTTGACTGCATCTAAAATGCATCGTTTATAAATTTACTAATGTTCATTCAACAAGCTGACACAGACAGACAGACAGCCAGACAGACAGACAGACAGACAGACAGACAGACGGACAGAAAGACAGACAGAGAGACAGACAAACAAACAGACAGACAGACAGACAGACAGACAGAAAGACAGAGAGACAGACAAACAAACAGACAGACAGACAGACAGACAGACAGAAAGACAGAAAGAGACAGACAGACAGACAGACAGACAGACAGACAGACAGAGAGACAGACAAACAAACAGACAGACAGACAGACAGACAGACAGACAGACAGACAGACAGACAGACAGACAGACAGACAGACAGACAGAAAGACAGAAAGAGACAGACAGACAGACAGACAGACAGACAGACAGACAGACAGAGAGACAGACAAACAAACAGACAGATAGACAGACAGACAGACAGAGGCAGACAGACAGACAGACAGACAGACAGACAGACAGAAACAAAGAAGATAAGCAATCAAAGGCTGAAGCCTGTTTAGTTGGCAGAGTTCGCCTATCTCTGCTCTCATCTTGTCTAGTGCGCAGAAGTCTCCAGTCTCGTCGGCTCTTCGTTGGTTGCCAAGTGGCGCGCCCTCGTTTGAGAGGGCACTCGACGGAATCTTGCGGCTCTTCTACATAGACGCTTCAAAGCGTGAGCCGCCTTGAATCTGATATTTGAATGCGTCACGCCTCTGCCGAAGCCCCCGGTCATTAAGAATTCTAGAGATCGTTGCGGGTGACAATTTGAATTGAAATTGAACGAGGGGGGGGGGGGCAGGTGAGCGACCGACTGACGGTCAAATTGAATTAGCGATCTCGCTATTTCAGTTGAGTCCGGCTGGAAAAATAAAATGTTCCCATCCAGTGCCTGGCCGCTAGCACGAGGTTTTCAGAATTGCAAAGCAAACGAAGACTTTCCTTGTTTTTTATTATCGTTTTCAACTGTTTTTTTCTCTCTTCTTTGTTGCAAAAGAATTTGAAACGGAGATGAATTTTTGGGTCTAAAAAGAGTCGCGGAAATGGGATCGGGCTTCGCTAGTCTATTCACCGGGGCTGCTGGGGACACGCAACGGGGGAGGGGGAACAGCGGAGGGGCAGTAATGACCCTAGCGCGGTTACGTCACGCCCCGTCCGCCAGCGATGGAGGACTGGAGATTCTGTGGGCGCCTGACTGCCTGTCTTTCTTTTTCTGCATTTAACTTTGTGTATCCCTTTTCTAAGGGAGGATTTTTTTACTGGCATGCCTGAATTCTATTTTTTCTGCTAAGAATTCTTTGATAATTCGTTAATTGCAGAGGTCAGTTAAGCTCTAACTGAAAACATTTTGGCTTCTAAAAGAGCGAATTTCAATTCGTAAGCAGGCGTAGCAAGATTTCTAGTTAATTAACGTGGAGACTGAAATCTGAGCTTGCCTATCGAGATTCGATTACAATTACGTAATCACCAGGAGTTTTGCCTCTGCAGAATCCTCGAGTTCTTAGCCAGTTTTCAGTTGCCGCGGCAAAGCGCCCTGATTGAGTTTCTTCTACGACTAACAAAATTTGCCTCCAAAATTTTGGCTATTTGATTTCGAATGATGTCCTCCCCCGCGAGAGCTGAGGGAACTTAACATGTATCTAGGGGTGGCAGATGCAAGCTGGATCACCGGGAATTCCCAGGGTGACAAAGATGCAAGCTGGATCACCGGGGAATTCCCAGGGTAACAAAGATGCAAGCTGGATCACCGGGAATTCCCAGGGTAACAAAGATGCAAGCTGGATCACCGGGGAATTCCCAAGGTGACAAAGATGCAAGCTGGATCATCTGGAATTCCCAAGGTGACAAAGATGCAAGCTGGATCACCAGGAATTCCCAGGGTGACAAAGATGCAAGCTGGATCACCGGGGAATTCCCAGGGTGACAGAGATGCAAGCTGGATCACCGGGAATTCCCAGGGTGACAAAGATGCAAGCTGGATCACCGGGGAATTCCCAGGGTGACAAAGATTTAAGCTGGATCACCGGGGAATTCCCCAAGGTGACAGAGATGCAAGCTGGATCACCGGGGAATTCCCAGGGTGACAAAGATGCAAGCTGGATTACCGGGAATTCCCCAAGGTGACAAAGATGCAAGCTGGATCACCGGGAATTCCCCAAGGTGACAGAGATGCAAGCTGGATCACCGGGAATTCCCCAAGGTGACAAAGATGCAAGCTGGATCACCGGGAATTCCCAGGGTGACAGAGATGCAAGCTGGATCACCGGGAATTCCCAGGGTGACAAAGATGCAAGCTGGATCACCGGGGAATTCCCAGGGTGACAAAGATGCAAGCTGGATCACCGGGAATTCCCAGGGTGACAAAGATGCAAGCTGGATCACCGGGAATTCCCAGGGTGACAAAGATGCAAGCTGGATCACCGGGGAATTCCCAGGGTGACAGAGATGCAAGCTGGATCACCGGGAATTCCCAGGGTGACAGAGATGCAAGCTGGATCACCGGGGAATTCCCAGGGTGACAAAGATTTAAGCTGGATCACCGGGGAATTCCCCAAGGTGACAGAGATGCAAGCTGGATCACCGGGGAATTCCCAGGGTGACAAAGATGCAAGCTGGATCACCGGGGAATTCCCAGGGTGACAAAGATGCAAGCTGGATCACCGGGAATTCCCAGGGTGACAAAGATGCAAGCTGGATCACCGGGGAATTCCCAAGGTGACAGAGATGCAAGCTGGATCACCGGGGAATTCCCAGGGTGACAAATATTTAAGCTGGATCACCGGGAATTCCCAGGGTGACAAAGATGCAAGCTGGATCACCGGGGAATTCCCAGGGTGACAAAGATGCAAGCTGGATCACCGGGAATTCCCAGGGTGACAGAGATGCAAGCTGGATCACCGGGAATTCCCAGGGTGACAAAGATGCAAGCTGGATCACCGGGGAATTCCCAGGGTGACAAAGATGCAAGCTGGATCACCGGGGAATTCCCAGGGTGACAAAGATGCAAGCTGGATCACCGGGGAATTCCCCAAGGTGACAAAGATGCAAGCTGGATCACCGGGAATTCCCAGGGTGACAAAGATGCAAGCTGGATCACCGGGGAATTCCCAGGGTGACAAAGATGCAAGCTGGATCACCGGGGAATTCCCCAAGGTGACAAAGATGCAAGCTGGATCACCGGGGAATTCCCAGGGTGACAAAGATGCAAGCTGGATCACCGGGGAATTCCCAGGGTGACAAAGATGCAAGCTGGATCACCGGGAATTCCCAGGGTGACAAAGATGCAAGCTGGATCACCGGGGAATTCCCAGGGTGACAAAGATTTAAGCTGGATCACCGGGGAATTCCCAGGGTGACAGAGATGCAAGCTGGATCACCGGGAATTCCCAAGGTGACAAAGATGCAAGCTGGATCACCGGGAATTCCCCAAGGTGACAGAGGTTTAAGCTGGATCATCTGGAATTCCCAAGGTGACAGAGGTGCCAGCTAGATCAGTGTTGCGGTGTTGCATGAATAGGATTTTTGAATTAGGAAATGAGTAGCAACTCACTTTTTACCAAGCTCTTTTGCAATCTTCCAAGCTCTGAATATTTTCTCTAGAATTCCGCACAGTTCTGACGGTGATAAAAAAGTCTAGCTAGTTCGCAATTTCGCTCTCTATTCTTCCTTACTCAAGGATGTTTGAAAAAAATCACTCGGGATTCGCTACAGAGCTCCCTCCCATCTGGAATAAGCTCGCGTTTTCCTCTCACTGCGCTCTGCTCTCAGACTCTCATGGCGAGCGGTGTTGTGTGTGATTGAGGAGGCTTGCTTAGCCGCAAAATCGGAAGCTGAGTAATCCCTCCTCCTGATCTCGCCTCTTCCTCAGTTCCACCTCTCCCTCTCGCGTCTTTGAATTACAGAGCAGGCGGGAGGGGCGGCTGCTGCGGCCCGGGACCTCGGCAGTTCCCCCCGATCGACCCAATCAGTAGGCACTGTTCGTCACTCTGTCTGTCAGTCTCCGGTAGCCAAGCGAAGCCTTCGAGTCCTAAATGTGATTCCCCCTGACCCCAATCTTATCTATCGCTCGCTTGCCTCGCTCGCCAAAGTCGCAAAAGAGTAGAGGGGCAGAAATGAGCTCTAGCTGAGCAGCAGATGAAGATGTAGACAGGGGTTGTACAGGCAGTCTGGCTCTCCTCTCGCACACTCGCCCCAGAGGGCTAGTAAGGTGACGAATGAATCGAACGAGAATAAGTTTTCTGCCTCAAGCCTTTCTGATTGGCTCTGCCGCCGATCCGTGTGGGCGCCAATCCCTGACGCACTGCCGGCCCAACCGTGGGGCTATTAAGTCATTCTCGGGCCCGCCCCTGTGTTCCAGCGGTTTGACTGTCGGCAACTTGCTGGCATGGCATGACACTCTGACGCACTATGCTGCCGCTGCTGTTGCTGCTGCCGCTGCTACACTCGCCCCCTGGCGCTAGCGGCCAGGCCAGCAACTTCACCTTCCATGTTGAGGAGAACGGAGACCGGCCGGACCTGCTTGTTGGCTCTGTGAACTCCGGCGACTGTGGCGGCGGCGCCGGCGCCCAGGTGTACAACTCCTTCAGCATCCCGCGCGACCGCTTCAGCTTGGACTCGCGCACCGGCCAGATTCGAACTCTGGCAGCCCTGGACCGCGAGGCCCAGGCTTCCTACAGCTTCGACTTCATCTGCGGCAGCCAGGTCGGTCACGTGACCGTGCTAATCGACGACAAAAACGACTGCGCCCCAACCTTCTCCAACTCCAGCCTGTGGCTGCGGCTGCTGGAGACGGTCGCTGTCCCCACCGAGCTGTCCTTGGGCTTCGTGGAGGACGCTGACTCTGCGGAGAACGGCCTCGACCGAGTGGAGATCACCGCTGGTAACGCCGAGCACCGGTTCCGCCTCCGGCTCCGCCAGCAGCCCGCCAGGCCGGCCCGCTCCGACTTGCTGCTGGAGCTGCTCGCCCCGCTGGACTTCGAGTCGGCAGCTGAGCACCGCCTGCGGCTGGTTGCCACGGATAAGCGCGGCCTGACCGGCTCGGCCGGTGTCACTGTGATCGTGGAGAACGCCAACGATGAGCGGCCGGTGTTTGAGCAGACTCGCTACAGCCTGGACGTGCTGGAGAACGCCACTGTTGGCTCCCGGCTGCTCCAGGTGCGGGCCACCGATCGGGACGCCGGGGTGTTCGGCATTGTGAGCTACAGCATCGAGCACGGGGTGTCCGAGTCTAGCCGCCTGTTCTCAGTGGAGCCGGACACCGGGATTGTCCGCCTGGCCGGCCAGTTAGACTTCGAGACCAAGCGCGCCCACTCGCTGGTCCTGCTGGCGTCGGATGGCGCCAATTCCAACAGCGCCAACCTGCTGGTGCGCGTCTTGGACGTCAACGACCGGCCGCCATCGATTTCGGCCACCAGACTGGGCAGCGCCGACCTGACCCAGGTGACACCAGTGGGTCAACCGGTGTTCCGAGTGCAGGCGGCCGACCCGGACAGGCCCGGAGAACCAGTGAAATTGACGCTGGCCTGCCAGCTGGCGGGTGGCGCCGCCCAGTGTCCGGAGTACTTCAGGCTGGCGCCTCTGGATGTCAACCTCTATGTGCTGCAGGTGAGAACCGCAATGGGCCTGACGTCTCGCTCAATGAACTGACATCTTATCAAATGAGCTGACACCTCAATACCTCGATCAATGATCTGACACCTCGATCAATGATCTGACACCTCGATCAATGATCTGACACCTCGATCAGTAATCTGACACCTCGATCAATGATCTGACACCTCGATCAATGATCTGACACCTTGATAAATGATCTGACACCCCGATCAATGATCTGACACCTCGATTAATGATCTGACGCCTCCATCAATGATCTGACACCTCGATCAATGATCTGACACCCCGATCAATGATCTGACACCTCGATTAATGATCTGACACCTCGATTAATGATCTGGCACATCGATCAAAGATTCTTGTCATTGATTGTGTTGTTGCTCAATAGATTTATTTCAATTTTCTCGGGGCAATTGCTTAACACATACTCAACCACACAAAAAGTATCTGTGCACCTATCAAACAAAGGTATACCAGCTGCTGTATAAAAAGTTTATAACCGGTCAAACTGTTTTGATGCAGCATAGGAACCCTCCCGAAAGTCATTGCCACTCGGAAATCAGCACTAGTCATACAACGCTGGCGCTCTTGTCTGCCAAGTTTTATGTATTTTATTGGGATTCGCGTCCTTGCAAAGCATTTTAAGGCGAAGTCAAGTGCGTGCTTAAACTAAACAACTCTCGATTCCAGGTAGAGCAAGTCAAGTCAAGGGGGGGGGGAGCATCACAAACCCAAAAAATCGCAACTCCAAAAACAAAAATAGCATTGCCCATCATAAACCCGAGATATCAAAACTCCGAAAGTTCTAGCAATGTCCAAAAATATTTTGGTTTTCGGAGTTATTATATTTCGCCTTTGTGATATTTCGGGTTTATGATGGGCGTTGCTAACGCTTTCGGAGTTATGATATTTCGGGTTTGGGATATTTCGAGTTAATGATGGGAATTGCTTTCAGGGTTGTGATTTTTCGGGTTTATGATGGCGACCCAGTCAAGAAAATCGGACTGAATTCGGCCTCATTAAAAAGCTTAAGAGGGCAGTTCAGCTTTGAATATCTCATCGGCAGCTCTTTTATTTATAAAGGTAGAGAAAATGACTATACCGTACTGCAACAAACAATATGTAAAGCTCATGTAAGTGGACTTATTGGTAAATAAATTTGTAGCAGTGGGTCTAATATCTATAATGCGGAATCAGAGTCGCTGCAGCTCCGCCACTGTGCCGCGGATGTGACGCACGCACGACTCCAAGCTCTTCGTTAGCGTGAGCAGCGACTGCGACATGGAGTCGATGATTTTCGCCTCCCGGCGCTCCCGCTGAGATGCGGTCGAATGGTCGATAAGAGGCTGCACAGACGGCTCTGCGAGACCGTCATTGCACTGATAGTCGCCTTCGCAGCAACAAGTTCTAAAGTTGCAGCTGCAATATTGAGTGTCGCAGGCACAAAACTCATCGCTGCAGTCGTTGTCTTCGAAGTTCGACTGGTTTCCGTCGAGTACCTGCGTGTTCTCAAGCTCAGACTCCTCGACATCTTCGTCTTCAATCTCTAATTCATTTCTGTCATTTTCGAGGCCAAGATCGCAGGTTGCATGGCATGTCTGAAAGCTGCACGCCTTGCTCTGCTGCCTCCGGCGACGTCGTCCACTACCCGTCCCTGGACAGGAGAAAGTTGCAGAGACAGCAGAGCCGCTGTACCGCAGTCTCGCCCTCTCCAGCGTCTGCAGAAGGTGGTCGAATCCGCCTCTTGCAATGGCCGTATGCAGTACGGCTGATTCGGTCTCTGCTGACTGAGTTGAGACCGCCGAAGCTGACGGTGAATCCGAGGGAGCTCGCCGACGCTGCCGCCATCTCTTGTCTACACGTCGTTCTGGTGCTGAGTGCACATTTGAGTAGCTAACTGATGTGCAGCAGTCGCTGTCGCGAGTTCGATGTGATGAATGTGGATCAGGTGCAGGCGGCCACTGAGGCTTCATCTGCTGACAGTCGGTAGTGCAGCCGCAGTCGCCAGTACTGGCTCCACTTGAGTAATGCAAAGCCGGATGCAGGACCTCAGTAAGAGGTGCGCACTGTGGCTCGTTGCACTGTATGCGCCATTGCTCCATTCGCCAATCCGATGACGCAGTCGGTTTCTCCCTGATGCAACGTGCAGTCATGGGGTGACATTTCAGCTTGTAAAATGCAGCCATCTGCCAGTCCGTCACAGTCTCGTCACAGTCGGAAAGCTCACAGTAGAAAAGTACTTTTTCTCGCCGAGAAACAGCCGGTTGTAGGTAAATTGACTCGCTTGTAGACTCTGCACAGCTTTGCCAGCTCTGTGGTTGCTGGTACAGCAGCTCCAGCTGAAGGTTGAATTCCTCCTTGAATTCTACGGCCAAGACAGGTGATGGGTCGTCAGAGACGCGGGTTATTTGTTGCTGGAGAGCATACCGAAAGCTGCGGTTGACGCGGCGTGTCATTGAACTGCACTTCTGCAGAATGTTTTGTTCACTCGATGGCCAATCGATGGCGTCACCAGTATGACAGTCAATGCAGTGATGCTTGCAGGGACAGTCGAGATTCGACGGGACCAAGTACGACCTTGGCGATGGTAGCACCTGTGCCGGAGTTGAGCTACAAAACACGATGCACCAATGCTTCCTCACTGTCTTGATTACTGGTCTGTCTGTCTCCACTGGCGTTGGCATAGGTGTGCAGGACTCGAGCAGCAAATTGTGAGATACTTCCCTAGCTGGAGTAACCGGCAGACTCCTGAGGAAGATACTCTCGAAGAAGCAGTGAGTCCTCCTGCTTGCAGTCGCTTTCTCGTTCAGTGACGATACAACTGAACTCTCTGAGCGAGGCCTTGAATCCACAGCTGACCGTGACCTGACAACCGCCTGCTGCAAGTCCGGGGTCAGGCAAACTTCCGCAGTGCTGAATCGAGTAAGCTTATAGGTCTTTCTGCTTCGATCTGGGGACCGTTTGCAGCTCAACGGGGTGTCAGCGTTGAAGGCGTCGACAGAGGAGCTTCCGTCATCCGGTGGAAGCCGAAAATGCGCATCGCCAGCGGCTGCACAGCGTCGAAAGTCGCACAGACTGGGCGATGATGCGGCTTCGCTGATGCCTTCGCTAGTCAAGTCCATTTCAGATTTTGCACGGAAAAAATTGTGTGAAATTTGTTTGGCTGTTATCAATAGGTTGCAAGTTCTAGTTTCGCAATTTTTGCCCTAGACGAAATGTAACTCTAGTGCTCATTCGACAAGTTAAGACAAAATTTACAAGTAGTTGTCTCTGCTAAGAAAAGCATCTGCTCTTCTAGGAAACCACTGAAAAGGCTGAAATATATTGACTCCCTATGTGATTTTAAGCTGATCTGAGTTCAATAAGTCCATACAGTTCATACTAAGGGGACAGATCATCTCTCGTAGTGGCCTGAGTCCCAGGAGGTGCGCTATGGAGTGCGGATGCTTACGGAGACACAGCACAAGCAACTTTTGCCATCCTCATCAACAAGCAAAGTACACTCATCTATGAAGAGAGATTAGCCCTCAGATTTGGGTCGCAAGACAAGCCGGGGCTGCAATCATTTTCCAGAAACAATCCTTAGCTACTCGTACTTAAGCACGGGAGCTTAGACGCGTCGCAGAGCAAGGCTGACTTTAATCCTTCAGCATTTGACCACTCAATGAGTCATCAAACAGTATCAATGTGTTTGGCGCATCAGTCAATGATCTGAATTCTCCTCTCACTATCCTGACGCCCCTCAGGTGGCCTCGCGCCTGTCGCCCGGCCAGTTCACCCTCTCGCTCACGGCCACGGACTCCGGTGCGCCGCCGCTGTCGGCCAGCCTGCTGCTCAACCTGACCGTCCAGCTGCGCAACGAGCGCGCCCCGGTGTTCGCGCGGCCCGCCTACCAAGCCGCCGTCACCGCCGCATCGACCAGCGACGGGACCGGCGCCAGGCGTCTCTTGCAGGTGTCGGCTGTCGACCCGGATGGCGACCCGGTGACCTACGCCATCCTGAGCGGCGGCGGTGGCGCACTGGAGATCGACTCTGCCACCGGTTGGGTGTCGCTGGCCGACGGCGCCGGTGGCAGCTGGCTGCTGTGCGGCAGCCTCTCAGTACTGCTCGGCGCTACCGACTGCGGCAGGCCGCCGCTGACTGGGAACGCCACTCTGACAGTCACTGTCAGCAGCTCGGCCGCCTTCCCGCCCGCTTCCACCGCCCGGTGTTCACCGCTGCCGTCTCCCTCGCCTCGCTCACCGACGGCGCCTGCGTCGCTCGGGTATCGGCCTTCGACCCAGACTGCGGCTCCGTGCTGAACTTTGACTTCGCCGTCAACCCTACAGCCAGCTGGTACGGTCGCGAGTTCGAATCCGCTTTTCGGCTGGAGCCGCGCACCGGCCAGCTGTGCGTCCTGAACGGCACGGCAGCGGGCCGGCTGATGGCGCGGGCTGGCGGCCGCCTGGACCTGTCGGTGCGAGTCACGGATCCGTCAGGCATGCAGAGCTTCGCCTTGCTGATCCTGCGGCTGCCTAGCAACGGCCTGGCAACCGAAAGCGCCTCCGCTGGCCATGGATTTTTTCCTATTGACAAGTTAGTTTGGGTAGTTAGTTTTTTTCAGATTCAATTGCGTTTCCGGATCTTTGGGATTAAAATATGAGGTTCTATGAGCTTAAAATTTTAATCAGTGTGGGATTCGAGTCGGTGTGGGATTTGAGTCAGTTTGGGATTTGATTTAATGTGGGATTCGAATCTGTGGGATTCGAGTTAATGTGGAATTCGAATCTGTGGGATTCGAGTCAGTGTGGGATTCGAGTTAATGTGGGATTCGAGTCGGTGTGGGATTCGAGTTAATGTGGGATTCGAGTCAGTGTGGGATTCGAGTTAATGTGGGATTCGAGTCGGTGTGGGATTCGAGTTAATGTGGGATTCGAATCTGAGGGATTCGAGTCAGTGTGGGATTCGAGTTAATGTGGGATTCGAGTCAGTGTGGGATTCGAGTTAATGTGGGATTCGAGTCGGTGTGGGATTCGAGTTAATGTGGGATTCGAATCTGAGGGATTCGAGTCAGTGTGGGATTCGAGTTAATGTGGGATTCGAGTCGGTGTGGGATTCGAGTCAGTGTGGGATTCGAGTTAATGTGGGATTCGAATCTGTGGGATTCGAGTCAGTGTGGGATTCGAGTTAATGTGGGATTCGAGTCGGTGTGGGATTCGAGTTAATGTGGGATTCGAATCTGTGGATTCGAGTCAGTGTGGGATTCGAGTTAATGTGGGATTCGAGTCGGTGTGGGATTCGAGTTAATGTGGGATTCGAATCTGTGGGATTTCGAGTCAGTGTGGGATTCGATTTAATGTGGGATTCGAATCTGTGGGATTCGAGTCAGTGTGGGATTCGAGTTAATGTGGGATTCGAATCTGTGGGATTCGAGTTAGTGTGGGATTTTAGTCAGTGTGGGATTTTAGTCAGTGTGGGATTTGAGTCGGTTTGGGATTTGAGTCGGTTTGGGATTTGAGTCAGTGCGGGATTTGAGTAGTGGGATTCGACCAAGGCTAAATCTCCAGTCCCAACTCGTGCCCCCAGACTCCAAGTGGACGTCAGCGAGTGGCAACCGCCAGGCCGGGAGATTTTCACCGTGGCGGCGGTCGGCGGCTGCCCCTCTGGCTACCGGCTTCTGGAGCCGCGGCCGCCCTTCCAGCTGCTGCCCAACGGCAGCCTGCTGCTGCAGCCGCCCGGCCTGGACTTCGAGACCGGGCCGCGAACTCGCGACCTTCGAGTCAGCTGCGACGGCATTGCTAGCTCCTCCGTCCTGCTGGTGAGCATCGGCCTGTTGAACGAGAACGACAACCCGCCCGACTGCGGCCGGCCCGCATCCGCCGCCGCCGCTTCCGGCCAGTCGGTGCCGGACAACCTCCGGCCGGGCGACCGAATTGACAGCCTCGCCTGCGAGGACCCGGACGGCGGCCCGGTCGGCCTCACCTACGAGCTGGCGGGCCCCGCCGCCGAGCGGCTGTCGCTGGCGCCGTCCACCGGCCTGCTGACCGTCCGCCGAAGCATCAGCGACCTCGCCGGCAGCGGCATCGACCTGTCCGTCAGGGTGTGCGACTCCGACCTGCTGTGCTCGAACTTCACCCGCCGCCTGCTGGTGCGGGACACCAACGATCACCGGCCCGCGCTGTCCCAGCCGGCGGGCTACTGGTTCCTGGTCAGCGAGGCCGCCCCCGTCGGCTCGGTGGTCGGCCGCGTGGCAGCCTCCGACCCGGACCTCGGCGACAACGGGCGCGTCCGATTCCGATTTACAACGCCCAGCGACTACTTTGGCATCGACGCGGTGGACGGCGCTGTCCGAGTTCTGCAGCCGCTGGACAGGGAGGCCCAACCGGAGCATCTCCTGACTGTCGAGGCGGCCGACGCTGGCACACCCAAGTCTCTCAGCGCTATCGCCCCTCTCAGCGTGCTCGTCTCCGATGTCAACGACGCCGCGCCGACATTCGGACAGCCGGCCTACCGTCTGCTTGCGGCCGGCCACTCGCCGCTTGGTGCCGCTCTGGCGACTGTGTCCGCCACAGACGCTGACGCACCCGAATCTGGAGGCGGCGGCAACGGCGACACCCGATTTGCCGTGTCCGGTCCCGCGGCCGCTTTCCTGACCGTCCATCCGGTGACCGGCGTTGTCTCTGTAGCTGGCCAACTGGCGGACCTGGACAGTGGCGGCGTGTCCGGCCAGCTGACGGCCACCGATGGGGGCGGCCTGACCGGCTCGTCGTCCATCAGCCTGCAAACTGTGCCGTTCGACAATGTCGATGCCGATAATGACAATGTCGGTGGCGATGACCGTTCGGACGGCTGGCGCAACAGCAGCGTCAGTTTGGCCGTGAGCGAGTCCGCCAGCGTTGGTCACGTGATCGGCCGGATCTTCACGGAGTCGCAGGCGGCGGCCTACTTCACTGTGGTGCGGCCGGCTGACTCGGCGGTGGCGGTGGCCATCGACAACGGCCGGGTGCTGGTGAACCGCCGCCTAGACCGGGAGTCGGCCCCAGTCCACGCCTACCAGGTGCTGGTGACCGAGGCGGCTCAGCGAGGCCCCGGCCGGCCCCGCTCCTGCTGGGTGGCACTCGAGGTCCGCGTTCTGGACGAGAACGACAACTGGCCGGTGTTCGCCGATGCCGCACCCGCGGTGACCGTGCCGGAGTCACTGCCCGCTGGCTCCCCGCTGTACCGCTTCTTTGCCGCCGATCCCGACACTGGACCCAACGGCACCGTCCGGTTCCGCCTGGCATTCGACCGACTTGCCGACTTTCTCTGGCTGCACCCGGTGTCCGGTCAGCTGTACACCAAGCGCAGCCTGGTTAGCATGGCAACCGCTAACAACAGCTTCGAGGTGGCCGCGGTGGCCACCGACCTGTGCGCCGGCCCGCCCGATTGTCGCAGGCGGCGTCACGCGGTGCTTCGCGTCCAACTCGTCCGCGATGTTAACAACTGGGCGCCGCAGTTCCGGCTGGCGAGGGCGCCTTCTTCCTGCCCAGCGACCCGGCCGGCCGCATCGTGGGCCACCTGGAGTTGGCCGACCCGGACCCGGGCCCGGCCGGACTGGCTGCTCGGTTCCGCTGGAAGGCGGACGCTTCGGCCGGTCGGGCAGTCAGCATCGACTCGCTCGGCCTGGTGCGGCTTGCCGTGCCCGGCTCCGAGGCGGCTGCTGCGGCGGCGGCTGCAGCGGCCGCGGCTGCGTCTTCAACGGTGCAGCATCGGCTGCAGCTGCGACTCAACGTCAGCGTCGAGGACGCCGGCGCGGTGCCCCGCTCGGACTGGCGCCTTGTCGGCCTGCCACTGCTGCCCGACGGCTCCGAGTCCGACTCGGCCGGCTTCTCCCAGCCCGCCTACCTGGCCAGCCTGTCCACTGCCGCGCCGCCCGGCCAGGAAGTCGCCCAACTAGCTGCCAGGAGCCGCTCCGCCCGAGTGTCCCGCCTGCAGCAGTCGGCCGCGGACCGGTTCGGCCTGCCTCCGGCCTGTTCGACGACCTGTTCCTGGTTGACTCGGCCACCGGCCAGGTTCGGTTGTCCCGGACACTGCATCCGGACAGCAGGGATTTCTACTCTGTGACCGCGCTGCTGCGCGAGCCCGACGGCCAGCTGGCGGACACCTGCCTCATCACCGTGAGCCTGCAGGACGAGAATCTGCACTCGCCGGAGTTCGCCGAGCTCGAGTACTTCACCGAGGTGCCGAGGGCCAGGCCTTCGCCGACTTGATCACCGTGACGCGCACGACCCCGACCGCGGCCCCCGCCGGCCGGCTTGTCTACTCCATCGACGGCGATGACGCTCTGAGCCGCTTCATCCTCGACCCGAGCAGCGGCCGCCTGTCCTGCTCGGCGCTCGACTACCCGAGGCCGCCGCGCGCCCGGCTAGCCCGCGCTATCATCATCGGATTCGCGTCGTAGCCACGGACGGTGGCGGCCGCACCGGGACCGCTCTGGTGCTGGTCCGGGTTCTGCCGGCCAACCGGTTCGCCCCGGTGTTCCGGGAGAGCCGCTACTCGGCCCGCCTGCCCGAGCTCGCCCCGCCCGGCCACCTGCTGCTCGCCGTGTCCGCCTGGGACCGCGAGGACGGCGACCGGCTCGCCTATCGCGTCGTATCGCAGTCCGGAGGTGCGGCGGCCGGTCTGTTCAGCGTCCACCCGGCCACTGGGAGCTGCGGCTGGCCATTCCGGTCGATCGGGAGAAACTGGCCTTCGTGTCCATCACTGTGGCCGCCACCGACTCCAGCGAGGTGCGCACTGGTTTTCATAGTGACCCCCTATCCACCCATACAATCGCCCCTATCCTCCCATAGAATCTCTTCCTATCCGCCCAAAGAATCGCCCTTTCCGCCCATAGAACCACCCCCTATCCGCCCATAGAATCTCTTCCTATCCGCCCAAAGAATCGCCCTTTCCGCCCATAGAACCACCCCCTATCCGCCCATAGAATCTCTTCCTATCCGCCCAAAGAATCGCCCTTTCCGCCCATAGAACCACCCCCTATCCGCCCATAGAACCGCCCCCTATCCTACCATAGAATCTCTTCCTATCCGCCCAAAGAATCGCCCCTTTCCGCCCATAGAACCACCCCCTATCCGCCCATAAAATCGCCCCTTTCCGCCTATAGAATTGCCCATAGAATAGCCCCCTTCCAATGATCGCATTGCCTAGTATTTATCCGGAGTCTTTGTCCCCGCATACTGCGCGCAGGTAAACCCGATGTCCGCCCTGGTGAGCGTTGACGTCGAGATTGTGGACCAGAACGACCACCGGCCCGAGTTCGCGTCGGCCTTCTACTCGGCGCGGCCGGCCGGCCCCGGCCCCCTGCTGACCCTGCGCGCCACTGACCGGGACTCGAGCGCCGCGAACAGCCGCCTGACCTACAGCCTGGCCGAGCCGGACAGCGCCAGCCACGCCGTCACTGTGGATCCGGATAGCGGCCTGGTCAGTCTCGGACAGTCGGCCTTGCCAAACTCCCGACTGATTCGAGTGCGCGCGTCCGACTCCGGCCTTCCGGCTGCCCTGACGGCCGAGACCGCCATTTCTGCTGCTGCCGGCGACATCCAAGCCGGCGCTGCTGTTCGACCGAAACTTTACCGGCAGCATCGCCGAGAACTCCGCAGCGGGCACCTGCCTGACTGCGGCCGGCACTGCTCAGTGCCTGATGGTGACAGCTCGGGTTGAAGGTGGCGACGCTGAGGATGTTCTCTACGACATCGTTGGTGGCAACGAGGACGGCCTGTTCTGCATCAACTCGGAGTCTGGTGAGGCTTCTTGCTGACACATTAGTGTTACAGAGTGTTGAAACAGTAGTGTTACAGGGTGCTGACAGTAATATTACAGGGTGCTGACACAGTTGTGTTACAGGGTGCTGACACAGTAGTGTTACAGGGTGCTGACACAGTAGTGTTACAGGGTGCTGACACAGTAGTGTTACAGGGTGCTGATACAGTAGTGTTACAGGGTGCTGACACAGTAGTGTTACAGGGTGCTGACACAGTAGTGTTACAGGGTGCTGACACAGTAGTGTTACAGGGTGCTGACACAGTAGTGTTACAGGGCGCTGACACAGTAGTGTTACAGGGCGCTGACACAGTAGTGTTACAGGGTGCTGACACGGTAGTATTGCAGGGCGCTGACACAGTAGTGTTACAGGGTGCTGATACAGTAATATTACAGGTGCTGACGCAGTAGTGTTACAGGGTGCTGACACAGCAGTTTAAAGCTCGTACTTTTACTTCATTTCAATTGTATTTGGCAAATTTTCAATTTGCTTTCCAAGTTTCGCCCGTCTATATTTCAGAGTGCAATTTATTTACTATAAAGGCCCCTGAGTGAGTCGCTTCTTTCTGCCTGAGCACACTGCAGCCCCCGCCCATATCCTGCCCAAGTTTCCCAGCGCTCTGTTCCCCGCTCCTGCAGCTTATTGAAAAAGGGCTGCATTATCCCGCCCCGATTCCGCAGCCCAGTGGTTTCCCACGCCTCATAAGCTCTCCGGGCTTCTCAAGTTTCCCCTCCCCCGTCTCTGTCTGTTGCTCAGACAAAGACTATTAAAAAAAAGCTCCTAGTCTGAGCCAAGGACGCCTTAGGCTAGAAATCTGGATTGGAAGTAATTAATCGCCGGTTAAGAATTTTTATCTAGCTAGTTAATATTTTAGGGTCTGCTTCTTCACTGAGTTGAACTGGATAGTGGATAGTCTTGTATAAGGTTTGTGCCTGTCTGTATTTCTCTGTTTGTGTTTGTGTTTATCCAAAGTGGGGTGGTGGGGAGTCGGATGAGCCGGGCTCGCACTGCTGTGTGTGTGGGCCTGTTCATTAATTTGTCATGTATCCAGCTGAGAGACGGACTCAAAATACTCAAAACAACAGTTGCAACCTTGGGGCTGATCTGAGAAAATGCCTGCGAAGTTTCGTAGTCACGCAATGTAGTGAGTGAACTCAGAGATCTAACTGCCTACTCAACTATGCTAGGCATATGGCTGCAACCCGAAAGTTGAGAACTACTGCTCACTATTTCTCAGGTGGCTGGTAGAGATTGTGGCCAGAGTGAGTCAGGCAGTTTCAGCTTGGAAAGAGAGGAGCTGAGAAACCTGAGCGGATGCTGGGTGGACAAAAATGGAGGAACTTGAAACCACTTCAAACAGGAACTTAAGGCGGTGGGTTGGGTAGGGCTTGACTGACTGAATGACTCCATGCTGGTGGAACATTGGCAAGGGTCATTCTGTGGCTCCCTTTGGCTGTAGGACTTGATGTTAGATTAAGAATAGAAAATAGAAATAAAAAAATAATTTCATTCTATTTAAATTAAGTTTAACCAGGGTTAAACATTCATTTAGGGCTTGTGTTTACGAAAATTGGCCAGCCGCAAGGGTCTGAGGGTCTGCGGGCTGAGGGTCAGCCCGCAAGGCCAGGGTTCGGCAAACTCCGGCCCGCTCAAGGTTGGTGTCTCTTCTAAGTTCTCTCCTCTCATCTCATCTCATCTTATCTCCTCTCTCCTCTCATCTCCTCTCTTCTCTCTCCTCTCATCTCCTCCTCTCATCTCCTCTCTCCTCTCATCTCATCTCCTCTCTCCTCCAATCGCATCTCATCTCCTCTCTCCTCTCATCTCCTCTCTTCTCTTATCTCATATCATCTCCTCTCTCCTCTCATCTCCTCTCTTCTCCTCTCTCCTCTCATCTCCTCTTCTCTCTCCTCTCATCTCCTCTCTCCTCTATCTCCTCTCTCCTCTCATCTCCTCTCTTCTTTCTCCTCTCATCTCCTCTCTCCTCTAATCGCATCTCATCTCCTCTCTCCTCTAATCGCATGTCATCTCCTCTTTCCTTTCATCTCCTCTCCTCTCCTATAATCTCCTCTCTCATCTCATCTCATCTCATCTCTCTTATCTCCTCTCATCTCTCCTCACTTCTCTCTCTTATATTTTATCTCATCTCTCAAACTATTTTGTCATCTCTAATCTCCCCTTTCTTCTCTCTCCCCATTCCATCTCCTTTCCACTCTCATCTGGTCCGCAGCAATCATCAAGACTTTATCTGGCCCTTAAGGTAAAAAGTTTGCGACAACTGCTGTAGTCGGTGGGTGACTAATGAATCATGATCACAGATGGGCACAGCCAACATCATTAGTACCGTGTAAATAGCTAACTAATGATGCTCGGAGCAACCGAGCGAGCCACCTGCCAAGGTGAACAGGATGAAATTGCAGCCGGCGTGCATTCAGAATCATCCCACAAATTTCTGTGATCCGCGAGGCAGTGCAAATGCAGATGACCATGCACAATTAGCCTATGAAGCCGCTTGGCTTAGCAGCCAGGATAATAAGATGCGGTTTTACAATGCCGATATTCGGCCTGCCTGTCGTAAGAGGCGTCGACTTTCGCGCCACGACCCCTGGTGCGCAGGCCACATTCATTTGGGGCTTGTGTTCACGAAAATTGGCCAGCTATGAGGCCAGCCCCAAGGCGCAGGGAGTGAACATGCCTGACGATA
>NIVC01001230.1:97500-189538 GCA_002269645.1 Macrostomum lignano | reverse complement strand
TCAAGCCCTACCCCAACCCAGCCCCCAGTTCCTGTTTGAAGTGGTTTCAAGTTCCTCCATTTTTTGTCCACCCAGCATCCGCTCAGGCTTCTCAGCTCCTCTCTTTCCAAGCTGAAACTGCCTGACTCACTCTGGCCACAATCTCTACCAACCACCTGAGAAATAGTGAGCAGTAGTTCTCAACTTTCGGGTTGCAGCCATATGCCTAGCATAGCTGAGTAGGCAGTTAGATCTCTGAGTTCACTCACTACATTGCGTGACTACGAAACTTCGCAGGCATTTTCTCAGATCAGCCCCAAGGTTGCAACTGTTGTTTTGAGTATTTTGAGTCCGTCTCTCAGCTGGATACATGACAAATTAATGAACAGGCCCACACACACAGCAGTGCGAGCCCGGCTCATCCGACTCCCCACCACCCCACTTTGGATAAACACAAACACAAACAGAGAAATACAGACAGGCACAAACCTTATACAAGACTATCCACTATCCAGTTCAACTCAGTGAAGAAGCAGACCCTAAAATATTAACTAGCTAGATAAAAATTCTTAACCGGCGATTAATTACTTCCAATCCAGATTTCTAGCCTAAGGCGTCCTTGGCTCAGACTAGGAGCTTTTTTTAATAGTCTTTGTCTGAGCAACAGACAGAGACGGGGGAGGGGAAACTTGAGAAGCCCGGGAGAGCTTATGAGGCGTGGGAAACCACTGGGCTGCGGAATCGGGGCGGGATAATGCAGCCCTTTTTCAATAAGCTGCAGGAGCGGGGAACAGAGCGCTGGAAACTTGGGCAGGATATGGGCGGGGCTGCAGTGTGCTCAGGCAGAAAGAAGCGACTCACTCAGGGGCCTTTATAGTAAATAAATTGCACTCTGAAATATAGACGGGCGAAACTTGAAAGCAAATTGAAAATTTGCCAAATACAATTGAAATGAAGTAAAAGTACGAGCTTTAAACTGCTGTGTCAGCACCCTGTAACACTACTGCGTCAGCACCTGTAATATTACTGTATCAGCACCCTGTAACACTACTGTGTCAGCGCCCTGCAATACTACCGTGTCAGCACCCTGTAACACTACTGTGTCAGCGCCCTGTAACACTACTGTGTCAGCGCCCTGTAACACTACTGTGTCAGCACCCTGTAACACTACTGTGTCAGCACCCTGTAACACTACTGTGTCAGCACCCTGTAACACTACTGTGTCAGCACCCTGTAACACTACTGTATCAGCACCCTGTAACACTACTGTGTCAGCACCCTGTAACACTACTGTGTCAGCACCCTGTAACACTACTGTGTCAGCACCCTGTAACACAACTGTGTCAGCACCCTGTAATATTACTGTCAGCACCCTGTAACACTACTGTTTCAACACTCTGTAACACTAATGTGTCAGCAAGAAGCCTCACCAGACTCCGAGTTGATGCAGAACAGGCCGTCCTCGTTGCCACCAACGATGTCGTAGAGAACATCCTCAGCGTCGCCACCTTCAACCCGAGCTGTCACCATCAGGCACTGAGCAGTGCCGGCCGCAGTCAGGCAGGTGCCCGCTGCGGAGTTCTCGGCGATGCTGCCGGTAAAGTTTCGGTCGAACAGCAGCGCCGGCTTGGATGTCGCCGGCAGCAGCAGAATGGCGGTCTCGGCCGTCAGGGCAGCCGGAAGGCCGGAGTCGGACGCGCGCACTCGAATCAGTCGGGAGTTTGGCAAGGCCGACTGTCCGAGACTGACCAGGCGCTATCCGGATCCACAGTGACGGCGTGGCTGGCGCTGTCCGGCTCGGCCAGGCTGTAGGTCAGGCGGCTGTTCGCGGCGCTCGAGTCCCGGTCAGTGGCGCGCAGGGTCAGCAGGGGCCGGGGCCGGCGGCCCGCGCCGAGTAGAAGGCCGACGCGAACTCGGGCCGGTGGTCGTTCTGGTCCACAATCTCGACGTCAACGCTCACCAGGGCGGACATCGGGTTTACCTGCGCGCAGTATGCGGGGACAAAGACTCCGGATAAATACTAGGCAATGCGATCATTGGAAGGGGGCTATTCTATGGCAATTCTATAGGCGGAAAGGGGCGATTTTATGGGCGGATAGGGGTGGTTCTATGGGCGGAAAGGGGCGATTCTTTGGGCGGATAGGAAGAGATTCTATGGTAGGATAGGGGGCGGTTCTATGGGCGGATAGGGGGTGTTCTATGGGCGGAAAGGGCGATTCTTTGGCGGATAGGAAGAGATTCTATGGCGGATAGGGGGTGGTTCTATGGCGGAAAGGGCGATTCTTTGGGCGGATAGGAAGAGATTCTATGGGCGGATAGGGGGTGGTTCTATGGGCGAAAGGGCGATTCTTTGGGCGGATAGGAAGAGATTCTATGGAGGATAGGGGCGATTGTATGGGTGGATAGGGGGTCACTATGAAACCAGTGCGCACCTCGCTGGAGTCGGTGGCGGCCACAGTGATGGACACGAAGGCCAGTTTCTCCCGATCGACCGGAATGGCCAGCCGCAGCTCCCCAGTGGCCGGGTGACGCTGAACAGACCGGCCGCCGCACCTCCGGACTGCGATACGACGCGATAGCGAGCCGGTCGCCGTCCTCGCGGTCCCAGGCGGACACGGCGAGCAGCAGGTGCCGGGCGGGGCGAGCTCGGGCAGGCGGGCCGAGTAGCGGCTCTCCGGAACACCGGGGCGAACCGGTTGGCCGGCAGAACCCGGACCAGCACCAGAGCGGTCCCGGTGCGGCCGCCACCGTCCGTGGCTACGACGCGAATCCGATGATGATAGCGCGGGCTAGCCGGGCCGCGCGCGGCCTCGGGTAGTCGAGCGCCGAGCAGGACAGGCGGCCGCTGCTCGGGTCGAGGATGAAGCGGCTCAGAGCGTCATCGCCGTCGATGGAGTAGACAAGCCGGCCGGCGGGGCCGCGGTCGGGTCGTGCGCGTCACGGTGATCAAGTCGGCGAAGCCTGGCCCTCGGCGGCACCTCGGTGAAGTACTCGAGCTCCGGCGAGTGCAGATTCTCGTCCTGCAGGCTCACGGTGATGAGGCAGGTGTCCGCCAGCTGGCCGTCGGGCTCGCGCAGCAGCGCGGTCACAGAGTAGAAATCCCTGCTGTCCGGATGCAGTGTCCGGGACAACCGAACCTGGCCGGTGGCCGAGTCAACCAGGAACAGGTCGTCGAACAGGCCGGAGGGCAGGCCGAACCGGTCCGCGGCCGACTGCTGCAGGCGGGACACTCGGGCGGAGCGGCTCCTGGCAGCTAGTTGGGCGACTTCCTGGCCGGCGCGGCGCGGCAGTGGACAGGCTGGCCAGGTAGGCGGGCTGGGAGAAGCCGGCCGAGTCGGACTCGGAGCCGTCGGGCAGCAGTGGCAGGCCGACAAGGCGCCAGTCCGAGCGGGGCACCGCGCCGGCGTCCTCGACGCTGACGTTGAGTCGCAGCTGCAGCCGATGCTGCACCGTTGAAGACGCAGCCGCGCCGCTGCAGCCGCCGCCGCAGCAGCCGCCTCGGAGCCGGGCACGGCAAGCCGCACCAGGCCGAGCGAGTCGATGCTGACTGCCCGACCGGCCGAAGCGTCCGCCTTCCAGCGGAACCGAGCAGCCAGTCCGGCCGGGCCCGGGTCCGGGTCGGCCAACTCCAGGTGGCCCACGATGCGGCCGGCCGGGTCGCTGGGCAGGAAGAAGGCGCCCTCGCCCAGCCGGAACTGCGGCGCCCAGTTGTTAACATCGCGGACGACGAGTGACGCGAAGCACCGCGTGACGCCGCCTGCGACAATCGGGCGGGCCGGCGCACAGGTCGGTGGCCACCGCGGCCACCTCGAAGCTGTTGTTAGCGGTTGCCATGCTAACCAGGCTGCGCTTGGTGTACAGCTGACCGGACACCGGGTGCAGCCAGAGAAAGTCGGCAAGTCGGTCGAATGCCAGGCGGAACCGGACGGTGCCGTTGGTCCAGTGTCGGGATCGGCGGCAAAGAAGCGGTACAGCGGGGAGCCAGCGGGCAGTGACTCCGGCACGGTCACCGCGGGTGCGGCATCGGCGAACACCGGCCAGTTGTCGTTCTCGTCCAGAACGCGGACCTCGAGTGCCACCCAGCAGGAGCGGGGCCGGCCGGGGCCTCGCTGAGCCGCCTCGGTCACCAGCACCTGGTAGGCGTGGACTGGGGCCGACTCCCGGTCTAGGCGGCGGTTCACCAGCACCCGGCCGTTGTCGATGGCCACCGCCACCGCCGAGTCAGCCGGCCGCACCACAGTGAAGTAGGCCGCCGCCTGCGACTCCGTGAAGATCCGGCCGATCACGTGACCAACGCTGGCGGACTCGCTCACGGCCAAACTGACGCTGCTGTTGCGCCAGCCGTCCGAACGGTCATCGCCACCGACATTGTCATTATCGGCATCGACATTGTCGAACGGCACAGTTTGCAGGCTGATGGACGACGAGCCGGTCAGGCCGCCCCCATCGGTGCCGTCAGCTGGCCGGACACGCCGCCACTGTCCAGGTCCGCCAGTTGGCCAGCTACAGAGACAACGCCGGTCACCGGATGGACGGTCAGGAAAGCGGCCGCGGGACCGGACACGGCAAATCGGGTGTCGCCGTTGCCGCCGCCTCCAGATTCGGGTGCGTCAGCGTCTGTGGCGGACACAGTCGCCAGAGCGGCACCAAGCGGCGAGTGGCCGGCCGCAAGCAGACGGTAGGCCGGCTGTCCGAATGTCGGCGCGGCGTCGTTGACATCGGAGACGAGCAGCACGCTGAGAGGGGCGATAGCGCTGAGAGACTTGGGTGTGCCAGCGTCGGCCGCCTCGACAGTCAGGAGATGCTCCGGTTGGGCCTCCCTGTCCAGCGGCTGCAGAACTCGGACAGCGCCGTCCACCGCGTCGATGCCAAAGTAGTCGCTGGGCGTTGTAAATCGGAATCGGACGCGCCCGTTGTCGCCGAGGTCCGGGTCGGAGGCTGCCACGCGGCCGACCACCGAGCCGACGGGGGCGGCCTCGCTGACCAGGAACCAGTAGCCCGCCGGCTGGGACAGCGCGGGCCGGTGATCGTTGGTGTCCCGCACCAGCAGGCGGCGGGTGAAGTTCGAGCACAGCAGGTCGGAGTCGCACACCCTGACGGACAGGTCGATGCCGCTGCCGGCGAGGTCGCTGATGCTTCGGCGGACGGTCAGCAGGCCGGTGGACGGCGCCAGCGACAGCCGCTCGGCGGCGGGGCCCGCCAGCTCGTAGGTGAGGCCGACCGGGCCGCCGTCCGGGTCCTCGCAGGCGAGGCTGTCAATTCGGTCGCCCGGCCGGAGGTTGTCCGGCACCGACTGGCCGGAAGCGGCGGCGGCGGATGCGGGCCGGCCGCAGTCGGGCGGGTTGTCGTTCTCGTTCAACAGGCCGATGCTCACCAGCAGGACGGAGGAGCTAGCAATGCCGTCGCAGCTGACTCGAAGGTCGCGAGTTCGCGGCCCGGTCTCGAAGTCCAGGCCGGGCGGCTGCAGCAGCAGGCTGCCGTTGGGCAGCAGCTGGAAGGGCGGCCGCGGCTCCAGAAGCCGGTAGCCAGAGGGGCAGCCGCCGACCGCCGCCACGGTGAAAATCTCCCGGCCTGGCGGTTGCCACTCGCTGACGTCCACTTGGAGTCTGGGGGCACGAGTTGGGACTGGAGATTTAGCCTTGGTCGAATCCCACTACTCAAATCCCGCACTGACTCAAATCCCAAACCGACTCAAATCCCAAACCGACTCAAATCCCACACTGACTAAAATCCCACACTGACTAAAATCCCACACTAACTCGAATCCCACAGATTCGAATCCCACATTAACTCGAATCCCACACTGACTCGAATCCCACAGATTCGAATCCCACATTAAATCGAATCCCACACTGACTCAATCCCACAGATTCGAATCCCACATTAACTCGAATCCCACACCGACTCGAATCCCACATTAACTCGAATCCCACACTGACTCGAATCCCACAGATTCGAATCCCACATTAACTCGAATCCCACACCGACTCGAATCCCACATTAACTCGAATCCCACACTGACTCGAATCCCACAGATTCGAATCCCACATTAACTCGAATCCCACACTGACTCGAATCCCACACCGACTCGAATCCCACATTAACTCGAATCCCACACTGACTCGAATCCCTCAGATTCGAATCCCACATTAACTCGAATCCCACACCGACTCGAATCCCACATTAACTCGAATCCCACACTGACTCGAATCCCACATTAACTCGAATCCCACACTGACTCGAATCCCTCAGATTCGAATCCCACATTAACTCGAATCCCACACCGACTCGAATCCCACATTAACTCGAATCCCACACTGACTCGAATCCCACATTAACTCGAATCCCACACCGACTCGAATCCCACATTAACTCGAATCCCACACTGACTCGAATCCCACAGATTCGAATTCCACATTAACTCGAATCCCACAGATTCGAATCCCACATTAAATCAAATCCCAAACTGACTCAAATCCCACACCGACTCGAATCCCACACTGATTAAAATTTTAAGCTCATAGAACCTCATATTTTAATCCCAAAGATCCGGAAACGCAATTGAATCTGAAAAAAACTAACTACCCAAACTAACTTGTCAATAGGAAAAAATCCATGGCCAGCGGAGGCGCTTTCGGTTGCCAGGCCGTTGCTAGGCAGCCGCAGGATCAGCAAGGCGAAGCTCTGCATGCCTGACGGATCCGTGACTCGCACCGACAGGTCCAGGCGGCCGCCAGCCCGCGCCATCAGCCGGCCCGCTGCCGTGCCGTTCAGGACGCACAGCTGGCCGGTGCGCGGCTCCAGCCGAAAAGCGGATTCGAACTCGCGACCGTACCAGCTGGCTGTAGGGTTGACGGCGAAGTCAAAGTTCAGCACGGAGCCGCAGTCTGGGTCGAAGGCCGATACCCGAGCGACGCAGGCGCCGTCGGTGAGCGAGGCGAGGGAGACGGCAGCGGTGAACACCGGGCGGTGGAAGCGGGGCGGGAAGGCGGCCGAGCTGCTGACAGTGACTGTCAGAGTGGCGTTCCCAGTCAGCGGCGGCCTGCCGCAGTCGGTAGCGCCGAGCAGTACTGAGAGGCTGCCGCACAGCAGCCAGCTGCCACCGGCGCCGTCGGCCAGCGACACCCAACCGGTGGCAGAGTCGATCTCCAGTGCGCCACCGCCGCCGCTCAGGATGGCGTAGGTCACCGGGTCGCCATCCGGGTCGACAGCCGACACCTGCAAGAGACGCCTGGCGCCGGTCCCGTCGCTGGTCGATGCGGCGGTGACGGCGGCTTGGTAGGCGGGCCGCGCGAACACCGGGGCGCGCTCGTTGCGCAGCTGGACGGTCAGGTTGAGCAGCAGGCTGGCCGACAGCGGCGGCGCAGCGGAGTCCGTGGCCGTGAGCGAGAGGGTGAACTGGCCGGGCGACAGGCGCGAGGCCACCTGAGGGGCGTCAGGATAGTGAGAGGAGAATTCAGATCATTGACTGATGCGCCAAACACATTGATACTGTTTGATGACTCATTGAGTGGTCAAATGCTGAAGGATTAAAGTCAGACCTTGCTCTGCGACGCGTCTAAGCTCCCGTGCTTAAGTACGAGTAGCTAAGGATTGTTTCTGGAAAATGATTGCAGCCCCGGCTTGTCTTGCGACCCAAATCTGAGGGCTAATCTCTCTTCATAGATGAGTGTACTTTGCTTGTTGATGAGGATGGCAAAAGTTGCTTGTGCTGTGTCTCCGTAAGCATCCGCACTCCATAGCGCACCTCCTGGGACTCAGGCCACTACGAGAGATGATCTGTCCCCTTAGTATGAACTGTATGGACTTATTGAACTCAGATCAGCTTAAAATCACATAGGGAGTCAATATATTTCAGCCTTTTCAGTGGTTTCCTAGAAGAGCAGATGCTTTTCTTAGCAGAGACAACTACTTGTAGATTTTGTCTTAACTTGTCGAATGAGCACTAGAGTTACATTTCGTCTAGGGCAAAAATTGCGAAACTAGAACTTGCAACCTATTGATAACAGCCAAACAAATTTCACACAATTTTTTCCGTGCAAAATCTGAAATGGACTTGACTAGCGAAGGCATCAGCGAAGCCGCATCATCGCCCAGTCTGTGCGACTTTCGACGCTGTGCAGCCGCTGGCGATGCGCATTTTCGGCTTCCACCGGATGACGGAAGCTCCTCTGTCGACGCCTTCAACGCTGACACCCCGTTGAGCTGCAAACGGTCCCCAGATCGAAGCAGAAAGACCTATAAGCTTACTCGATTCAGCACTGCGGAAGTTTGCCTGACCCCGGACTTGCAGCAGGCGGTTGTCAGGTCACGGTCAGCTGTGGATTCAAGGCCTCGCTCAGAGAGTTCAGTTGTATCGTCACTGAACGAGAAAGCGACTGCAAGCAGGAGGACTCACTGCTTCTTCGAGAGTATCTTCCTCAGGAGTCTGCCGGTTACTCCAGCTAGGGAAGTATCTCACAATTTGCTGCTCGAGTCCTGCACACCTATGCCAACGCCAGTGGAGACAGACAGACCAGTAATCAAGACAGTGAGGAAGCATTGGTGCATCGTGTTTTGTAGCTCAACTCCGGCACAGGTGCTACCATCGCCAAGGTCGTACTTGGTCCCGTCGAATCTCGACTGTCCCTGCAAGCATCACTGCATTGACTGTCATACTGGTGACGCCATCGATTGGCCATCGAGTGAACAAAACATTCTGCAGAAGTGCAGTTCAATGACACGCCGCGTCAACCGCAGCTTTCGGTATGCTCTCCAGCAACAAATAACCCGCGTCTCTGACGACCCATCACCTGTCTTGGCCGTAGAATTCAAGGAGGAATTCAACCTTCAGCTGGAGCTGCTGTACCAGCAACCACAGAGCTGGCAAAGCTGTGCAGAGTCTACAAGCGAGTCAATTTACCTACAACCGGCTGTTTCTCGGCGAGAAAAAGTACTTTTCTACTGTGAGCTTTCCGACTGTGACGAGACTGTGACGGACTGGCAGATGGCTGCATTTTACAAGCTGAAATGTCACCCCATGACTGCACGTTGCATCAGGGAGAAACCGACTGCGTCATCGGATTGGCGAATGGAGCAATGGCGCATACAGTGCAACGAGCCACAGTGCGCACCTCTTACTGAGGTCCTGCATCCGGCTTTGCATTACTCAAGTGGAGCCAGTACTGGCGACTGCGGCTGCACTACCGACTGTCAGCAGATGAAGCCTCAGTGGCCGCCTGCACCTGATCCACATTCATCACATCGAACTCGCGACAGCGACTGCTGCACATCAGTTAGCTACTCAAATGTGCACTCAGCACCAGAACGACGTGTAGACAAGAGATGGCGGCAGCGTCGGCGAGCTCCCTTGGATTCACCGTCAGCTTCGGCGGTCTCAACTCAGTCAGCAGAGACCGAATCAGCCGTACTGCATACGGCCATTGCAAGAGGCGGATTCGACCACCTTCTGCAGACGCTGGAGAGGGCGAGACTGCGGTACAGCGGCTCTGCTGTCTCTGCAACTTTCTCCTGTCCAGGGACGGGTAGTGGACGACGTCGCCGGAGGCAGCAGAGCAAGGCGTGCAGCTTTCAGACATGCCCTGCAACCTGCGATCTTGGCCTCGAAAATGACAGAAATGAATTAGAGATTGAAGACGAAGATGTCGAGGAGTCTGAGCTTGAGAACACGCAGGTACTCGACGGAAACCAGTCGAACTTCGAAGACAACGACTGCAGCGATGAGTTTTGTGCCTGCGACACTCAATATTGCAGCTGCAACTTTAGAACTTGTTGCTGCGAAGGCGACTATCAGTGCAATGACGGTCTCGCAGAGCCGTCTGTGCAGCCTCTTATCGACCATTCGACCGCATCTCAGCGGGAGCGCCGGGAGGCGAAAATCATCGACTCCATGTCGCAGTCGCTGCTCACGCTAACGAAGAGCTTGGAGTCGTGCGTGCGTCACATTCGCGGCACAGTGGCGGAGCTGCAGCGACTCTGATTCCGCATTATAGATATTAGACCCACTGCTACAAATTTATTTACCAATAAGTCCACTTACATGAGCTTTACATATTGTTTGTTGCAGTACGGTATAGTCATTTTCTCTACCTTTATAAATAAAAGAGCTGCCGATGAGATATTCAAAGCTGAACTGCCCTCTTAAGCTTTTTAATGAGGCCGAATTCAGTCCGATTTTCTTGACTGGGTCGCCATCATAAACCCGAAAAATCACAACCCTGAAAGCAATTCCCATCATTAACTCGAAATATCCCAAACCCGAAATATCATAACTCCGAAAGCGTTAGCAACGCCCATCATAAACCCGAAATATCACAAAGGCGAAATATAATAACTCCGAAAACCAAAATATTTTTGGACATTGCTAGAACTTTCGGAGTTTTGATATCTCGGGTTTATGATGGGCAATGCTATTTTTGTTTTTGGAGTTGCGATTTTTTGGGTTTGTGATGCTCCCCCCCCTTGACTTGACTTGCTCTACCTGGAATCGAGAGTTGTTTAGTTTAAGCACGCACTTGACTTCGCCTTAAAATGCTTTGCAAGGACGCGAATCCCAATAAAATACATAAAATTTGGCAGACAAGAGCGCCAGCGTTGTATGACTAGTGCTGATTTCCGAGTGGCAATGACTTTCGGGGAGGGTTCCTATGCTGCATCAAAACAGTTTGACCGGTTATAAACTTTTTATACAGCAGCTGGTATACCTTTGTTTGATAGGTGCACAGATACTTTTTGTGTGGTTGAGTATGTGTTAAGCAATTGCCCCGAGAAAATTGAAATAAATCTATTGAGCAACAACACAATCAATGACAAGAATCTTTGATCGATGTGCCAGATCATTAATCGAGGTGTCAGATCATTAATCGAGGTGTCAGATCATTGATCGGGGTGTCAGATCATTGATCGAGGTGTCAGATCATTGATGGAGGCGTCAGATCATTAATCGAGGTGTCAGATCATTGATCGGGGTGTCAGATCATTTATCAAGGTGTCAGATCATTGATCGAGGTGTCAGATCATTGATCGAGGTGTCAGATTACTGATCGAGGTGTCAGATCATTGATCGAGGTGTCAGATCATTGATCGAGGTGTCAGATCATTGATCGAGGTATTGAGGTGTCAGCTCATTTGATAAGATGTCAGTTCATTGAGCGAGACGTCAGGCCCATTGCGGTTCTCACCTGCAGCACATAGAGGTTGACATCCAGAGGCGCCAGCCTGAAGTACTCCGGACACTGGGCGGCGCCACCCGCCAGCTGGCAGGCCAGCGTCAATTTCACTGGTTCTCCGGGCCTGTCCGGGTCGGCCGCCTGCACTCGGAACACCGGTTGACCCACTGGTGTCACCTGGGTCAGGTCGGCGCTGCCCAGTCTGGTGGCCGAAATCGATGGCGGCCGGTCGTTGACGTCCAAGACGCGCACCAGCAGGTTGGCGCTGTTGGAATTGGCGCCATCCGACGCCAGCAGGACCAGCGAGTGGGCGCGCTTGGTCTCGAAGTCTAACTGGCCGGCCAGGCGGACAATCCCGGTGTCCGGCTCCACTGAGAACAGGCGGCTAGACTCGGACACCCCGTGCTCGATGCTGTAGCTCACAATGCCGAACACCCCGGCGTCCCGATCGGTGGCCCGCACCTGGAGCAGCCGGGAGCCAACAGTGGCGTTCTCCAGCACGTCCAGGCTGTAGCGAGTCTGCTCAAACACCGGCCGCTCATCGTTGGCGTTCTCCACGATCACAGTGACACCGGCCGAGCCGGTCAGGCCGCGCTTATCCGTGGCAACCAGCCGCAGGCGGTGCTCAGCTGCCGACTCGAAGTCCAGCGGGGCGAGCAGCTCCAGCAGCAAGTCGGAGCGGGCCGGCCTGGCGGGCTGCTGGCGGAGCCGGAGGCGGAACCGGTGCTCGGCGTTACCAGCGGTGATCTCCACTCGGTCGAGGCCGTTCTCCGCAGAGTCAGCGTCCTCCACGAAGCCCAAGGACAGCTCGGTGGGGACAGCGACCGTCTCCAGCAGCCGCAGCCACAGGCTGGAGTTGGAGAAGGTTGGGGCGCAGTCGTTTTTGTCGTCGATTAGCACGGTCACGTGACCGACCTGGCTGCCGCAGATGAAGTCGAAGCTGTAGGAAGCCTGGGCCTCGCGGTCCAGGGCTGCCAGAGTTCGAATCTGGCCGGTGCGCGAGTCCAAGCTGAAGCGGTCGCGCGGGATGCTGAAGGAGTTGTACACCTGGGCGCCGGCGCCGCCGCCACAGTCGCCGGAGTTCACAGAGCCAACAAGCAGGTCCGGCCGGTCTCCGTTCTCCTCAACATGGAAGGTGAAGTTGCTGGCCTGGCCGCTAGCGCCAGGGGGCGAGTGTAGCAGCGGCAGCAGCAACAGCAGCGGCAGCATAGTGCGTCAGAGTGTCATGCCATGCCAGCAAGTTGCCGACAGTCAAACCGCTGGAACACAGGGGCGGGCCCGAGAATGACTTAATAGCCCCACGGTTGGGCCGGCAGTGCGTCAGGGATTGGCGCCCACACGGATCGGCGGCAGAGCCAATCAGAAAGGCTTGAGGCAGAAAACTTATTCTCGTTCGATTCATTCGTCACCTTACTAGCCCTCTGGGGCGAGTGTGCGAGAGGAGAGCCAGACTGCCTGTACAACCCCTGTCTACATCTTCATCTGCTGCTCAGCTAGAGCTCATTTCTGCCCCTCTACTCTTTTGCGACTTTGGCGAGCGAGGCAAGCGAGCGATAGATAAGATTGGGGTCAGGGGGAATCACATTTAGGACTCGAAGGCTTCGCTTGGCTACCGGAGACTGACAGACAGAGTGACGAACAGTGCCTACTGATTGGGTCGATCGGGGGGAACTGCCGAGGTCCCGGGCCGCAGCAGCCGCCCCTCCCGCCTGCTCTGTAATTCAAAGACGCGAGAGGGAGAGGTGGAACTGAGGAAGAGGCGAGATCAGGAGGAGGGATTACTCAGCTTCCGATTTTGCGGCTAAGCAAGCCTCCTCAATCACACACAACACCGCTCGCCATGAGAGTCTGAGAGCAGAGCGCAGTGAGAGGAAAACGCGAGCTTATTCCAGATGGGAGGGAGCTCTGTAGCGAATCCCGAGTGATTTTTTTCAAACATCCTTGAGTAAGGAAGAATAGAGAGCGAAATTGCGAACTAGCTAGCTAGACTTTTTTATCACCGTCAGAACTGTGCGGAATTCTAGAGAAAATATTCAGAGCTTGGAAGATTGCAAAAGAGCTTGGTAAAAAGTGAGTTGCTACTCATTTCCTAATTCAAAAATCCTATTCATGCAACACCGCAACACTGATCTAGCTGGCACCTCTGTCACCTTGGGAATTCCAGATGATCCAGCTTAAACCTCTGTCACCTTGGGGAATTCCCGGTGATCCAGCTTGCATCTTTGTCACCTTGGGAATTCCCGGTGATCCAGCTTGCATCTCTGTCACCCTGGGAATTCCCGGTGATCCAGCTTAAATCTTTGTCACCCTGGGAATTCCCCGGTGATCCAGCTTGCATCTTTGTCACCCTGGGAATTCCCGGTGATCCAGCTTGCATCTTTGTCACCCTGGGAATTCCCCGGTGATCCAGCTTGCATCTTTGTCACCCTGGGAATTCCCCGGTGATCCAGCTTGCATCTTTGTCACCTTGGGGAATTCCCCGGTGATCCAGCTTGCATCTTTGTCACCCTGGGAATTCCCCGGTGATCCAGCTTGCATCTTTGTCACCCTGGGAATTCCCGGTGATCCAGCTTGCATCTTTGTCACCTTGGGGAATTCCCCGGTGATCCAGCTTGCATCTTTGTCACCCTGGGAATTCCCCGGTGATCCAGCTTGCATCTTTGTCACCCTGGGAATTCCCCGGTGATCCAGCTTGCATCTTTGTCACCCTGGGAATTCCCGGTGATCCAGCTTGCATCTCTGTCACCCTGGGAATTCCCCGGTGATCCAGCTTGCATCTTTGTCACCCTGGGAATTCCCCGGTGATCCAGCTTGCATCTTTGTCACCCTGGGAATTCCCGGTGATCCAGCTTAAATATTTGTCACCCTGGGAATTCCCCGGTGATCCAGCTTGCATCTCTGTCACCTTGGGAATTCCCCGGTGATCCAGCTTGCATCTTTGTCACCCTGGGAATTCCCGGTGATCCAGCTTGCATCTTTGTCACCCTGGGAATTCCCCGGTGATCCAGCTTGCATCTTTGTCACCCTGGGAATTCCCCGGTGATCCAGCTTGCATCTCTGTCACCTTGGGGAATTCCCCGGTGATCCAGCTTAAATCTTTGTCACCCTGGGAATTCCCCGGTGATCCAGCTTGCATCTCTGTCACCCTGGGAATTCCCGGTGATCCAGCTTGCATCTTTGTCACCCTGGGAATTCCCCGGTGATCCAGCTTGCATCTTTGTCACCCTGGGAATTCCCGGTGATCCAGCTTGCATCTCTGTCACCCTGGGAATTCCCGGTGATCCAGCTTGCATCTTTGTCACCCTGGGAATTCCCGGTGATCCAGCTTGCATCTTTGTCACCCTGGGAATTCCCGGTGATCCAGCTTGCATCTTTGTCACCCTGGGAATTCCCGGTGATCCAGCTTGCATCTTTGTCACCTTGGGGAATTCCCGGTGATCCAGCTTGCATCTCTGTCACCTTGGGGAATTCCCGGTGATCCAGCTTGCATCTTTGTCACCTTGGGGAATTCCCGGTAATCCAGCTTGCATCTTTGTCACCCTGGGAATTCCCCGGTGATCCAGCTTGCATCTCTGTCACCTTGGGGAATTCCCCGGTGATCCAGCTTAAATCTTTGTCACCCTGGGAATTCCCCGGTGATCCAGCTTGCATCTCTGTCACCCTGGGAATTCCCGGTGATCCAGCTTGCATCTCTGTCACCCTGGGAATTCCCCGGTGATCCAGCTTGCATCTTTGTCACCCTGGGAATTCCCGGTGATCCAGCTTGCATCTTTGTCACCCTGGGAATTCCAGATGATCCAGCTTGCATCTTTGTCACCTTGGGAATTCCCCGGTGATCCAGCTTGCATCTTTGTTACCCTGGGAATTCCCGGTGATCCAGCTTGCATCTTTGTCACCCTGGGAATTCCCGGTGATCCAGCTTGCATCTTTGTCACCTTGGGGAATTCCCGGTGATCCAGCTTGCATCTCTGTCACCTTGGGGAATTCCCGGTGATCCAGCTTGCATCTTTGTCACCTTGGGGAATTCCCGGTAATCCAGCTTGCATCTTTGTCACCCTGGGAATTCCCCGGTGATCCAGCTTGCATCTCTGTCACCTTGGGGAATTCCCCGGTGATCCAGCTTAAATCTTTGTCACCCTGGGAATTCCCCGGTGATCCAGCTTGCATCTTTGTCACCCTGGGAATTCCCGGTGATCCAGCTTGCATCTCTGTCACCCTGGGAATTCCCCGGTGATCCAGCTTGCATCTTTGTCACCCTGGGAATTCCTGGTGATCCAGCTTGCATCTTTGTCACCTTGGGAATTCCAGATGATCCAGCTTGCATCTTTGTCACCTTGGGAATTCCCCGGTGATCCAGCTTGCATCTTTGTTACCCTGGGAATTCCCGGTGATCCAGCTTGCATCTTTGTTACCCTGGGAATTCCCCGGTGATCCAGCTTGCATCTTTGTCACCCTGGGAATTCCCGGTGATCCAGCTTGCATCTGCCACCCCTAGATACATGTTAAGTTCCCTCAGCTCTCGCGGGGAGGACATCATTCGAAATCAAATAGCCAAAATTTTGGAGGCAAATTTTGTTAGTCGTAGAAGAAACTCAATCAGGGCGCTTTGCCGCGGCAACTGAAAACTGGCTAAGAACTCGAGGATTCTGCAGAGGCAAAACTCCTGGTGATTACGTAATTGTAATCGAATCTCGATAGGCAAGCTCAGATTTCAGTCTCCACGTTAATTAACTAGAAATCTTGCTACGCCTGCTTACGAATTGAAATTCGCTCTTTTAGAAGCCAAAATGTTTTCAGTTAGAGCTTAACTGACCTCTGCAATTAACGAATTATCAAAGAATTCTTAGCTGAGAAAAATACAATTCAGGCATGCCACTAAATAAAACCCTCCCTTAGAAAAGGGCTACACAAAGTTAAATGCAGAAAAAGAAAGACAGGCAGCCAGGCGCCCACAGAATCTCCAGTTTTCTATCGCTGGCGGACGGGGCGTGACGTAACCGCGCCAGGGTCATTACTGCCCCTCCGCTGTTCCCTCTCCCCCGTTGCGTGTCCCCAGCAGCCCCGGTGAATAGACTAGCGAAGCCCGATCCCATTTCCGCGACTCTTTTTAGACCCAAAAATTCATCTCCGTTTCAAATTCTTTTGCAACAAAGAAGAGAGAAAAAACAGTTGAAAAACGATAATAAAAAACAAGGAAAGTCTTCGTTTGCCTTTGCAATTCTGAAAACCTCGTGCTAGCGGCGAGACACTGGATGGGAACATTTTATTTTTCCAGCCGGACTCAACTGAAATAGCGAGATCGCTAATTCAATTTGACCGTCAGTCGGTCGCTCACCTGCCCCCCCCTCGTTCAATTTCAATTCAAATTGTCACCCGCAACGATCTCTAGAATTCTTAATGACCGGGGGCTTCGGCAGAGGCGTGACGCATTCAAATCATCAGATTCAAGGCGGCTCACGCTTTGAAGCGTCTATGTAGAAGAGCCGCAAGATTCTGTCGAGTGCCCTCTCAAACGAGAACGCGCCACTTGGCAACCAACGAAGAGCCGACGAGACTGGAGACTTCTGCGCACTAGACAAGATGAGAGCAGAGATAGGCGAACTCTGCCAACTAAACAGGCTTCAGCCTTTGATTGCTTATCTTCTTTGTGTCTGTCTGTCTGTCTGTCTGTCTGTCTGTCTTAGTGTCTGTCTGTCTTGGTGTATTAGTGTATTAGTGTCTTAGTGTCTTAGTGTCTGTCTCTCTGTCTGTCTGTCTGTCTGTCTGTTTGTCTGTCTGTCTGTTTGTCTGTCTCTTTCTGTCTGTCTGTCTGTCTTAGTGTCTTAGTGTCTTAGTGTCTGTCTGTCTGTCTGTTTGTCTGTCTCTCTGTCTTTCTGTCTGTCTGTCTGTCTGTCTGTCTGTCCGTCTGTCTGTCTGTCTGTCTGTCTGTCTGTCTGGCTGTCTGTCTGTCTGTGTCAGCTTGTTGAATGAACATTAGTAAATTTATAAACGATGCATTTTAGATGCAGTCAAGAATAATCTGAACATGTAGCTTGAATTACTAGTTCTAATCCAAGCATCCTCTACAATGGTGCATGCCCCGCAGTTCCTGATTAAATGAACGCGGCAAACCAACCGAAAACACAGATGTTTTTCTAACTACCAGAGCTTCTTAATTGCTGGCGAGTTTACGTAGCAGCCTCACACGTGGCCATTATATGGGCAGCTGGCTGGGCACTACAGAGCCTTTTAATGCTGTTCCAGCCTCGAGTATTCAGAGGCTTGAACGGAAACCCACCACAGCGAGGCCAGCGGTCGTGGCCAGAGCCTTATTAGATCGAGCCTTCGTACAGCAGGGGGAATTCATTAAGGTGCAAATAGCGGCTAAAATGCTATCGCGCAGAAAACTAGTGATGAGCAGAGCAAAGCACGGCACAGACACATGTCAATCGAATGCACAGACAGCACTGCTTGGTTGAATTCACAGAACTGCAATATGCAACATTATGAACAAGAGGCATCCAACATGCATGTTCTCATTGTTAAGTCTTTCAAAAGACTGAATGTTGAAAATATTGGCTCTAAAAAATTCCCATGTAGAAAATAAAAATATTGCTCTATCTACTCATAGTACCTATGAGTAGTATTATGAACTATAGATTAGTTATATCATGATAAGTAAGCTTCAAAAACTTACAAATAGGCCGAATCTGTTTGTCTGTAGTAAGTAAACAAGCTGATTTTCTTGCTTTGAAAACAAGCAATAAACATGCTTTTTCCAATAGTGACTTATGTTTCAAGTTACTTGTATGTAAATGTTGCCTGAATTGACTTGTATAGGCCTATTACATATGTTGCTATTAGTGATTTGTATTTAAAGTTTGGCTATAGTGACCTATATATATATACTAATAGAAATAGCCAAGTGAATCCAAAAGTTTTATACCTATGCTTTTGCTATTTGAAATGTTTTTTTTCATGAAATTTAGGCTCTATCTAGAGAAGGCTATTGATAAAATTGTGGCTTGGATACATTTAGCATAGGCCCAACAATTAAAGTAGATTCTAGATTCATTCATGTGCTTATAAATAATAAGTCCCATAGGTATCAAGGTATTAGATTATTGTTGCTATCTAAAAATATTTTTAGCTAAGAACTAAAGGTCTTAAATAATAAAAGCTTTTTATAATAAAGGATTTTATAACATTTAGTTTAAGCCAATGTTTGGCTAACTTTTTAACTATAAGACTAAGGGCCCAGAAGAGGAGAATGGAGAATAGAAAAGAAAGGAAAAAAGAAGAAGGGAGAAGAAGAGAGGAGAGGGGAGAGGAAAGAAGAGGGGAAAAAGAAAAGAGAAAGAAGCTATAAGATAAGACATAAGCCTTAGGTGGACTAGATTACTATTGTAGTTTAATAGACCCAAGGACTAGAAAAAGAGGCTTTGTGGGCCACATAGGACCCATAGGGTAGAGTTGCCAAGCCAACCCATAATTTAAGCCTAGATATTAATGCTTTCCTAGACCTAAGGCCTAGGGCTAGGGTTGAAACTATATAAGAATTATTTGCCTTATCAAATTGCTAGTTTTATGACTATTTTCTAGGCTATACCAGTATATATAATTTAAATGTTTAAACCAACTTAAAGAATGCTACTGTATGTATTTTATATAGTATTAAACATGTTGTAAACCTGGCCAGTCTCCTAGACAAAGGTCAGTCAGTACCAATAGATAGGGCCTAATAATATAATAGGAAATAGGCCTATCCACTTGAATATGTCAATGAAACGTTTTTTAAAAAGCCTTAAACCGTGTTAAAAGAAAATATAAATTTAAGTTTAACTAAAGTCAAGATTGTATTGACAGCATGGGAAATAACAAAATAGCAAGTTCTACATATAAAATCAAAAATAATAAAGCAGTTCATAGGCCTATTCATATATATTTTAAACTAGATCTAGCTGACTCAAATACTGAATTATTAAACATAGGCCCTACTCTCTAGCTATTGCGGTCGAAATGCATTGGCAAAAGTCTAAGAAACTAAAAAGTTTATTTTCAGTTTCCTCTACTTAATTGTTGTCAAGCGAGCAACCCTACCGGGATCTCTAGCTATAATCTAGATCGGCGATTATTAATTTAATAATTAACCATTGAGGACTTGGAGCCCATAAGGCTAACACCAACATACAGTTGGCCTTCTCTCCGCACGCACCCCAGTGAAAAAAATGATATGGATTCCATGTGGATTTTTCATATGAAATCCATATGTGCATTTGTCTCCGTCCATCCATGTGGAATCAAGATATGGATTCCACATGGAAGATCCACATGGAAGTAATTATGTATTTCACATAGAATCCACATTGTCATTGAGCAAGCAGCCATTATACTGGTTGCCATAATAAATTGTTGCATCCTAAATCTCAAAATAATACCAGATCTCAAAATTTCATACGAACCCCAGATCTCAATACCATATAAAAGAAACTGAAACACAGATAAAAACACTAGCTATAGCCAAAAATATTTCTGCACAAAAATATATTCAAAAAGGATGTCTCAATAAGTAAGGTGTATTTATGTACAGTAGTGAGTCACTGGCACACAAAGAATAAACACACTGATGTAGATATTGATATCTTGAGTTGCGCTATGCATATGATTTAATATATAATTTGAAATTGACATTGTCAATAGCATTAATTAATTAACAATAATATAATGAACCAGAATTAGAACAGTCAGAAACATGCTGCTGCCAATTTCCATAATGCTGCTTCTTCGGGTCAGGTGAGCAACCTTAGAAAAGAAAGGGGTTAAATTACAGAATTTTATAACAGATTGATGACAAATATTGTAATAGATTTTGATCTTATAACAGATTTTGATGACAGAAAAAAATCAGTTTATAACTAAAACTTACCATTGCTTCACAAAAGGTAGCATTCTAGATATTAAATTCAAATTCCAAGTAGCTTTGCATGCTTCTTCAAAAGCAAGACCAAGGTGACATCCAAGTTTGAGGATGGGCCATGTAATGTTAGGCTGAAATGAAATAGAAAAATAATTGTTGTGAATAAGGATTGATAGATTATATTGAAATAATTCATAAAACTAATTTAAGGATGAATACTTAATTAAGTTTATTTTAAAATTAACTAGGCCTAAGTCCTAGGTTTATTTTTTATGCGCAAAGTATGCATAAGCACCCTAAATTTTAAAATCCCACCTTGAAAATTGAAATTAAAAATTGGATACAGTTTAGGTGCAATCTCATTACCTATTTTTTGTTGAAGCCTTATTTGCACTGCCTTTATATAAGAAAAAAGAGAAACTGCATTCTAAGCCTTAAAATTATAAAACCCTGAAAGTAAGCATAGGGTATGATTTTGCACCTTGTCTCTAGCAAAAAAGAAAACTCTACCTAAGTCAATCAATAAAATTACCAATAAAATAATAAGTACAAAAAGAATTAATGAATGTTTTTATAAATTTATTTTTTTATTTTAAAAATTGATTTTAGACTATAAAGTATTTAGGCAAAGCAATGCATGTTTTTTTTATATTTGCTGGCCTAGTATGATTAAACATTAGGCCTAAGCGGCCTAAGCCTAAATAGCTATGCCCTATGGCTATTAAATTCTGGTCTTGGCCTAAATCAGATCAAATTTACAATAATTTAATACTTATTTATAATAGCAACCTTAGGCCTTAGGGGTCTGCTAGGCTAGCTATGCCAAAAGCAAGTTGCAAGTGTAATTGCAAAGAATTATTTATTATAATTAATAATATCCATATACTAAAAATGAAAATCTTGCTTGTTTGTATGCAATCGATTAGAGAAAAATTGTTTTTTAAAAATGCAACAAGTCCAAAAGATGCTAACACTAACAGGCTTTTTTTGAAGAAAATCATAAATTAATAGATTTTTAACAGATTAACTAGATTGACTAGTCACAATTCACAAAGTCAAGCTAGTCCTAACCTTAAATAAAATAGAAGGACCTAAATTTTAGGCTGAAATTGATAGTTATAGGCCTAGCTTAAAATAGGCCTAATAAGCATACATATAAATAGATAGTTAGGACTAAGAGGAAATTATGAACTTCTAAAGGCCTACTATTTAAGTTAAAAAATGAGTAGCCAATCTATGGACATGGCCATGGGATTCCTAGAAATTGGATAGGCCTAAATAAATTTATCATGGATTTACCAAAAGTATTAGGCCTATCTATGATAAAATACTGATTTATCTAATTTCTAATCCCATGGAGGCCATGGACTTATAAGTTATTGCCTATAGGCTAGGTCTTTTTAAGGTGCTTAAATAGCCATAAACAAGGCAATTTATGTTTCAAGGCCTTGAACCAAGACATTGACGAATATAAAATAAAATTAATTTCATTTTAAAAAGCACGAAACGTTTTTTATTGTTCACTTCTATTTTGTCTATTTTAACAAACAGTGTCTTATTGTCCGATTATAATTTAGCTTTAAGATATTAATTTTTACTTAAAAGCATATAAATATAATAATTTATTATAGTAATTTCATAAAAACGTCTGAATGTGGTGTATCACAGTTTTTTATCGAAGTGGATTCCATGTTGAATCAATATATGCTTATTTCTCTTGAATTCCTTGAAAAATCCACATCAACATTAGGACAGTAAAAATAAAAAAATAATGCATAAAAAATACTTTGCATACCATTATGTCATCTTTAAGTCATTAATTTGCAAAAATTAAAGAAACATTTAAATTCCACATGGCCACGTGGAACCCACGTGGAATCCATAAATCATTTTTCACTGGGACGCAGCGCACGTGGACCGACTTCCAAGAATACAGAAAAGTCAAAATTTTGCCATGTGGAAGATAACGACAGAACAACAAATTTTAATGTCAATCATAATTAAATATGCATAGCGAGATTTTTACTTCTCGGGAGGATTTCGAGCTAATATGCAAATGCAACGCATTATGCGTGCAATTATGGGAATGCATCTAATATTTGGCAACAGTACAACTATTTTTCATTACATGTTGGTCCAATCGTACATGCTCAATTGTACAGGGATTACGACAGGTGTAGCATGGGTCTACACTACATACATGTATTTAAGGACCGAGTGCCAAACACAAACTGCGGCAGTGACAGTCGTGTAACACGAAAAATCAACCGAGATCTTGAAAATCATCCGAAAGCGTGACAAATCGCCATCACGGGATGGTCCAGCATGTAAAAGGACAATTATAGAGTGCTCCGATGAACAGTGGTCAGTGGGACAATTGACGAATCTCAGGCATTGTTGAACGCTACAGAATGGAAAATTATAGCAAGTCACTCTGCATGAGTGCTCTAGCACCCCATATAGCAAGTACGAATGATTCGAATATTCTCTAGAATGGCTTGCCTGTCAATTGGCGATGCAAACGAGCATGCCTGAAGGTAGAACGCGAGGCAAACATGTACACTTTTAGAAGGAGACGTATGGGTTGCATATTTACGAAGTGATTTTTGTACAAAACAAAAAATCAAGGGACTTTTCGGCCAACTGGTTACTGATTAGATGAAGAATGAATTAAGCGGCAGTCTTATTAGCCATGCAGAGATCAGCAAAGTGTATTCAGCACAATAAACAGGGCAGCTGGATTGAGCACGCTAACAAGCCAAAAACTGCTCAGTAGGGCCTGTAACCATCACGCTCGTTCAGCACCTGCCAATCGAATGTCCAGCCGCAGGATTCGGTTCGAAAGATGCTCCACAATTTGAGTGCAGCTGCCACCAGAATTGCCACCACAACGAGCCATAAAAGCCACCGACCAGCGGGTAAAAATTGCTCCCAAGGTTGCTGAGAGATCTCCAGGCCGCTGGCAGTGGCCGGCCAGTACTGACCAGGCATCGCCTGGGGCGGCAGTGGCTGATGTTGCTGTTGCTGCTGCTGTTGCTGTTGTTGTTGCTCTCGCCTCTGCATGGAGCCTGCTAGTAAGTTTGAGCAGAAGACAGTAAAATGTTTTATAGTGATTCAGTGTTTATAACCCATATAGCGATTCAGCATACAGCTTCGAACTCACCAATTGCAGTCCTGTGCTGCTGCCCGTCCTTAGAGGCCAGAAATTGGCAAATTCGGCTCTGGCACAGTTCAAACTCGCAGCTCAGTGAGTAGTCCAGCCTGTCGGCCAGTGCGCCCAGAGTCTCCGCCAGCTGACCGAGTCGACGAGCCCTGTTGAAAAGATCCGTGTGAAATTACTAACAGTGAGTTCAATTAGCATCTAGAACATGAATAAATGGACTTAAATGAACGCCAATGCCAAGTTCTTGCAAAATTTATTGATCTTTGCTCCGGTTGCGACTCACTCAGTTCCAACATCCGGGTCGCCGCGGTCGACTTCGTCGGCAAACTTGATCACGTGACGCAGGAAGGCGGCCTCCAGCCGGCAGACCAGCCGTTCAACTGCTCGGCTGCGCTGCAGCCACAGCTGGGAGGTGTCCGCCAGCATCCGGCGCCATCGACGAGTTCGATCGGCATCGGCGGACTCGGCCTGGATGGATACGGTTGAGTAGGCCGCTCTCAGCGATTCGCAATCGATTTCATCGGCGGCCAGCTGCAAGCAGTCGGCGTGGATCTCGGCGATGCCCGGCAGAGCCGACCGGTAGGAGGCATCGCGATTGGCCAGGCTAGCCAGGGAGCTCGACAGGTGCAGTCGCATGTGGCTGACGTCCCGGTAGTGGCTCTCAGCTGCCATGCCTTTTTGGTGGCTTTGCTGTCAAAAATTATTTACAAGCTTTAAGGCTAGCTTCACTTGAGACTCTTAGCTGACTCTTGACTCTGAGACTTAGCTTCGTAGTTGAAGAAGCGGGTTAAGCCATAAACCAAAAACTACCAAAAGGATCTGGATTCCGTGACACAGATGAAATAATCAGAGTGTAGGAAATTCAAATTCAAGTTCCGCGTTTTCCCGCGCGCTTTAATTGGCTGAGAGAAATTTTTTTTCGTGGAAATGTTACTTAATATATATGGAGGCGTCTTGTCTATGGCCTCTCTCGGCCAATGAAATGACTTGGGTGAGTTCCATTTATTAGGCTCCAGGAGACTCCAGGAGCGAGAGCGGAGGAGAAGACTCCCGGAGAGAGAGCGGAGGAGAAGACTCCCGGAGAGAGAGCGGAGGAGAAGACTCCCGGAGAGAGAGCGGAGGAGAAGACTCCCGGAGAGAGAGCGGAGGAGAAGATTCTCGGAGAGAGAGCGGAGGAGAAGATTCCATGAGAGAGAGCGGAGGAGAAGATTCCCGGAGAGAGAGCGGAGGAGAAGATTCCCGGAGAGAGAGAGCGGAGGAGAAGACTCCATGAGAGAGAGCGGAGGAGAAGACTCCCGGAGAGAGAGCGGAGGAGAAGACTCCCGGAGAGAGAGCGGAGGAGAAGACTCCAGGAGAGAGAGAGAGCGGGGGGAAGACTCCAGGAGAGAGAGCGGAGGGTAAGACTCCATGAGGGAGAGCGGGGGGTAAGACTCCATGAGAGAGAGCGGAGGGTAGGATTGCATGAGAGAGAGAGAGCGGAGGGGAAGAACCAGGGAGATTTTTGTTTGTGAGACCTGAGATATATTTGACTGCTGAAAAATTAACCGTTAGCTTTAACCATAATATCAGTTTTCTTTTTTCTATTTTCAGAAAAAAACGATCACATACCGACATAGATAGATACCGATAAACCATTTTTTAGTATATGGATTTAGTATACTTACAGTAGACTAACCTCTCGGCGGCTGCTTGTGTTGAGTTTTTCATCTCCAGCATTTCCTTTTCCTGCCATTTCCTTACCCTCAGCTGTCGTTTTACGCCGTTTGCGCTTAAATCGAAATCATTTTTGGGCTCGCTTTAACCCTCTCCACTTCTGATTGGCTCTTGCATGGCGTGGTCCCTATTAATTTCATCCTCAACATCAGTCGTTGCTTTCTGATTGGATAGATCTTAGTCGACCCCGTAGCTTCGCTCGCTTCTTCACTGAGTTTCAGCCCTATTTTTGGCTTGGGAAATATCCCATGAGCTATCTCATTGCCACTGCTGTTTCAGGCCTGCAAAGGGTCTGTGATTGCGTTCACGCCGGCGTTACCCCAGCTTAAATTTCTTTAGACATCTTCGACAATCTTCGACAGAAAATATAAACAGCGTTGTACGATCACCTGATCTAAACACTGAATGAGCTACGTACGTAGAACTGTAATTTTGTTCTTTTTAAGGCTCTCCTTCAGAAAAAATATTACTTATTAGGACTATGCTGGCTACAATGCAAAAACTTCTGTGACAACTGGGACCCTAGCTTGTAAAACATCAGATGAGCGAGGATTCTGGTTGTTTATATAGTTTAGGGTTCAACTTTGACACGTATCCAAGAATGCTCTAAAATTAAGTTAAATTTACGCAGCAAAGCTGAAGTTATGCAGTGCTTAAAAGATGTACTTCAACAGCGAAGGCATCAGCGAAGCCGCATCATCGCCCAGTCTGTGCGACTTTCGACGCTGTGCAGCCGCTGGCGATGCGCATTTCCGGCTTCCACCGGATGACGGAAGCTCCTCTGTCGACGCCTTCAACGCTGACACCCCGTTGAGCTGCAAACGGTCCCCAGATCGAAGCAGAAAGACCTATAAGCTTACTCGAGTCATCACTGCGGAAGTTTGCCTGACCCCGGACTTGCAGCAGGCGGTTGTCAGGTCACGGTCAGCTGTGGATTCAAGGCCTCGCTCAGAGAGTTCAGTTGTATCGTCACTGAACGAGAAAGCGACTGCAAGCAGGAGGACTCACTGCTTCTTCGAGAGTATTTTCCTCAGGAGTCTGCCGGTTACTCCAGCTAGGGAAGTATCTCACAATTTGCTGCTCGAGTCCTGCACACCTATGCCAACGCCAGTGGAGACAGACAGACCAGTAATCAAGACAGTGAGGAAGCACTGGTGCATCGTGTTTTGTAGCTCAACTCCGGCACAGGTGCTACCATCGCCAAGGTCGTACTTGGTCCCGTCGAATCTCGACTGTCCCTGCAACCTTCGCTGCATTGACTGTCCGACTGGAGACGCCATCGAATGGCTATCGAGTGAACAAAACATTCTGCAGAAGTGCAGTTCAATGACACGCCGCGTCAACCGCAGCTTTCGGTATGCTCTCGAGCATCAAATTACATCCCGCGTCTCTGACGACCCATCACCTGTCTTGGCCGTAGAATTCAAGGAGGAATTCAACCTTCAGCTGGAGCTGCTGTACCAGCAACCACAGAGCTGTCATTAAAGCTGTGCAGAGTCGAGAAGCGAGTCAATTAACCTACAACCAGCTGTTTCTCGGCGAGAAAAAGTACTTTTCTACTGTGAGCTTTCCGACTGTGACGAGACTGTGACGGACTGGCAGATGGCTGCATTTTACAAGCTGCAATGTCACCCCATGACTGCACGTTGCATCAGGGAGAAACCGACTGCGTCAGCTGATTGGCGAATGGAGCAGTGGCGCATACAGTGCAACGAGCCACAGTGCGAACCTCTCACTGAGGTCCTGTGTCCGGCTTTGCATTACTCAAGTGGAGCCAGTACTGGCGACTGCGGCTGCACTACCGACTGTCAACAAATGAAGCTTCAGTGGCCGCCTGCATCTGATCCACATTCATCACATCGAACTCGCGACAGCGACTGCTGCACATCAGTTGGCTACTCAAATGTGCACTCAGCACCAGAACGACGTGGAGACAAGAGATGGCGGCAGCGTCGGCGAGCTCCCTTGGATTCACCGTCAGCTTCGGCGGTCTCAACTCAGTCAGCAGAGACCGAATCAGCCGTACTGCATACGGCCATTGCAAGAGGCGGATTCGACCACCTTCTGCAGACGCTGGAGAGGGCGAGACTGCGGTACAGCGGCTCTGCTGTCTCTGCAACTTTCTCCTGTCCAGGGACGGGTAGTGGACGACGTCGCCGGAGGCAGCAGAGCAAGGCGTGCAGCTTTCAGACATGCCCTGCAATCTGCGATCTTGGCAGCGAAAATGACAGAAATGAAGAGATTGAAGACGAAGATGTCGAGGAGTCTGAGCTTGAGAACACGCAGGTACTCGACGGAAACCAGTCGAACTTCGAAGAAAACGACTGCAGCGATGAGTTCTGTGCCTGCGACACTCAATATTGCAGCTGCAACTTTAGAACTTGTTGCTGCGAAGGCGACTATCAGTGCAATGACGGTCTTGCAGAGCCATCTGTGCAGCCTCTTATCGACCATTCGACCGCATCTCAGCGGGAGCGCCGGGAGGCGAAAATCATCGACTCCATGTCGCAGTCGCTGCTCACGCTAACGAAGAGCTTGGAGTCGTGCGTGCGTCACATTCGCGGCACAGTGGCGGAGCTGCAGCGCTGCAGCGAATCAGATTCAATCGTATATAGTTAGTATTTATCTCAATACCTGTCGCAAGTAACTTGCAGCGAAAGCCTACTGTATGAGTTGGTATATGAGCATGAGTTTGTACACGTATCATTCATTTGTATTTTATTTTTTGATGAACAGCTGCAGACGAGTAAAAAAGAAAGCTGATTGTTGACTCGATCAGCCTTGATTTTTTATAACTGGAGGCAGCCATTTTTGGCAAGCAGCGAGGATTTTGGCTGTTCAAATCGAAGCTTTTGTTTTTCAAGGTCTAGATCCCTGTGCGAGCATACACACCACAATTTTATACCTTGTAGCTAATCCAAGGTGCTTTAGTTAGTGATTAATTGGATGTAGGCTTACAAATGGCCTCCTTAGGGCTTACCCAGGAGGGACTAGGTTTTCACGACTCGAATTGCGCAAAACTGGTTGACTGCATTATGAACTTGATCGCTGAATTGTCTTCTTCGAACAAAATGTTCAATTTTCTGGGGTGTATACGTACATCCCATGCAATAATAAATAGAGAACCATAATCTTAGTCATGCAGTGATCATGGTTGAAAACGAAGGAGAAAAGCGCCAAAATGAATTGAAGAAAGCGAATTTAAAGCTGAAATCCTGTAATTGTTTTTAAAACGCTAGTGTTTTTAAGGTATTATGTAGTTATTTAGGTTGTTGAACTGTATTTTTAGGTACGAATTCGAATTGGATTTAATAGGACGAACGTTTTTATTCACGTGTTTCACTTATTGTGCCAGTTCTGATCGCTAGACAGTGACTCTAAGCGCATGGAAATGTTATTGTAAAGTACCAGGGTGCCTGAAAGACATGTGAGAAATTTTAAAACTAGTGTTGGCAAAGTAGTTTGCGCAGGCCGCAGAGTCAATTTGTTCTTTTCATTTGAAGTTGTAGCGTAGTGGTTAGGGCGTCGGACTCACGACTTGAAGGTCGGGGGTTCGATTCCCGATCCCTCTGCAACAATTTGTGTCCTTGAGCAAGACACTTAACTCTGCGTTGCTTCAGTTTACCCAGCTGTAAAATGGGTACCAGCATTAGCTGGGGTAATTGAGGGTGTGTGTGGCGACCCCCCAGTCCTTGGACTGAACAGCCGTACGCAGCCTTCAGATGCGCCGCGCAATAGCTGCGGCTGAGCTGTCGGTTGCACATCTGCCCATTGGGCAGGTGTAATCAATTATTATTATTATTATCTTTTCATTTGAGTAACAACTGCTTAGCCTACCTAGGCCGATCATTGTGCCAGTGAATATAGGCCTAGTCGTAGGTTTTAACTTTAGTGGCTAGGTGGTCCTAATGGCCTAAGTCTAAGATCGAGGATTAACTCAATATCACTCAACTTCAATAGGGACACATATCTATTTTTTTAGATTAGATAGGCCCTAGGTCTATAAAATGAATGAATCCCCTATTATAAAGTCAAGGAACCTTCCTAGGCCTGAAACCCACTTACCCCTAGCCCTAGGCCCCTATCCTTTATGCTCCAGCCCCAGTAGTTGGTTTAAAGCTATGCCACATAGTTTAAATTTGAAATTTGTACCTTTGTCAATAAAACATTCTAGGTCTATTTATTATAGACATAGACTAGCAATCTAGTGCCCCCTTTGGGGTGTACAATAAGCTAGGAGCAAAAAGTGTTAATGAAAAATAATTAAAAAAGCTCATTTTCTTTTCTTAAGCATATTTCCTTCTTTAGTTTTATAAATAATCTTATTCAAATAAAATTAAATTGTCATAGAAAAAGATGTTTGCTATGAATCTCTTTCTTTTTTTCTAAAATTAATAGAAATACAACAAAATATAGTTTTCACAAATAGAGGCCTAATAGACATTCCTGCTAAATAGAAAAAATCCCCAAGATAAGCAAGCAAGCATCCTTTTAAATAGCAAATAGCAAAATAGATAGCAAGTATCTACCCAGATAGCAAGCATCTTCCCAGATAGCAAGCATCTTCCCAGAGGCCAGATAGGCCTAGTAGGCCTAAGCATCTCCCAAACAAAAAAACAAAACAAAACAAAAACATAAATATTTTATAGTTATAGGTCCTATTCAAATTAATAGTGATATTTTGCAAGCTTTTTCATTGTAGAAAACCTAGGCTTACTATATATTCAAATTTGCCTTTTTTTAGCATTTAATAGCCCAGTGGCGCAACCAGGGGGGGCGGGGGGGCGGTCGCCCCCCCCTTAGGCGGGGGACCGAAAAAAAATCAAAGGGGGGACCAAGCGAATTTTCGCCAAAAACAGAGCCACCCCTCCGCCGCCCCCCCCCTCCCGGGACTTTACCCTCAGAATCCGCCCCCCCTTGAAAAATTTCTGGTTGCGCTACTGTAATAGCCTATTGGCAATTTATAAGCCATAGTGTGGAGCACCCTGAATATATGTCAGACAAAAAATCTCCCACAATTTTTTTTGGTATGCCAGTGTATGCCAAATTTTTTTCCAATACAAAATTATAATCCCAGAAAAAACAAACCTCATTGAGTCATTTCTATTGTTGCAGTGCACTAAATGACCTTTTTTGCTCCTTTGTTTCACTTTTTTCCTTTTTTGCTAATATTCTTTATAGTGGGAAGTCAATACATGCCAAGATTTCTTTTTATCTTTTATTTCATGATAAAAAATTAATTTAATCCAGCTAGAATAACCAAAGGCCTTGCAATAAGGCCTAGTACTTATAAAAGTTAGCCATGAAGGGGATAAGCTTAAATATATAAAAGAATAAATAAAAGAATGCTACTAAGATACCTTATAAAACAATTAGACAATTTATAGATATATAATTTTTTATCTAGTGCCCTTATTAAGATGATATTAAATACTTTTTAACTATTTTTAAAACATCTTTTATGGTTTCTAAGTTGTTTTTTAAACCTATCTTAAAGTAGATAGGGCTACTATTGTCTTCTAGTGAATATTTGGAATTAGACAGGTATAATCCTATATTGTAATTGAAACACCCTGAATAAATTATAATAATTAGACACTTAGGCAGTAAACAGTAAACAGATATCTTATTAAATTAAATATCTAGAGATAGATTCCCTATCTTGCAGCAGACATCCTACTAGACAATGAACATCCCTATCATATAGTGGACATCCCTATCAGATAGTAGACACCCCTATCAGACAATGGACACCCCTATCCTATCAGATAGTGGACACCCCTATCAGACAATGGACACCCCTATCAGATAATGGACACCCCTAGAAACCCATTGGACACCCCTAGAAAACATTAGACACCCCTAGAAAACATTAGATACCCCTAGAAAACATTAGATACCCCTAGAAAACATTAGATACCCCTAGAAAACATTAGACACCCCTAGAAAACATTAGACGCCCCTAGAAAACATTAGACACCCCTAGAAAACATTAGATACCCCTAGAAAACATTGGACACCCCAATCAGGCAGTCGACACCGCAAGCAGGCAGTGGACACCCCAATCATTCAGTGGACACCCCAATCAGGCAGTCGACACCGCAATCAGGCAGTGGACACCCCAATCATTCAGTGGACACCCCAATCAGGCAATGGACACCCCAATCTTGCTGTGGACACCCCAATCAGGCAGTGGACACCCCTACCCAGTAGTGGAATCGCTACCCATCAGACACCCAAGGTTATCCTGTCCGCACCGAACAAACCCCCTCAGTCCAAGCGCAAGCAGGCGAAGCGGTTCGCCGCGGTTAAGCGCATGATCAGCCTTAACGATGGCCGGATCCGCAAGCGCGACCGGGACAAGCCGGCCGGCAAGAAGCGGAAGCCAGCCGAGACCAACAGCGACCCGCTGCCTGTTCGGCACAAGACCGCAGTCAGTTCCGCAATGTTTCTGCACTACAACACCCAGATTGGGCCGCCCTATCACATCCTGCTGGACACCAACTACGTCAACTTTGCTATTAAGAATCGCTTGGACGTGTTTCAGTCGGCCATGGACTGCCTGTACGGCAAGTGCGTCCTGTACGTCACCGACTGCGTGTTGGCCGAGATGGAGAAGATGGGCGAGAAGTACCGGGTGGCCTTGAAGATTCTGCACGATCCCCGGTGCACCGGCTGTCCTGCCTGCACAAGGGCACTTACGCTGACGACTGTCTGGTTCGCCGCGTCACCGATCACAAATTCTACATTGTGGCCACCTGCGATCGCGACCTGCGCAGGCGACTCCGCCGGGTGCCCGGCGTGCCCATCATGTACGTGCACGCCAGGCGGGTCACGGTCGAGCGGATGCCGGACGCGCTGGGCGCTCCGCGTTGAACTGCTTGATTGACTGATTGATTGATCCGTTGAGCGACACGTTGAGTTTTGAATTCGGTATTGAAATTTGCGAAAATGGTAGATTCGGTAGTAAAATGGCAGATTCGGCAGTAAAGTTAACAGATTTGAGTGTCAAATTAACATTATGTAGAAAAATGGCAGATTCGGTAGTAAAATAGGCAGATTCGGGTGTAAAACTGGAAGATTCGGTAGTAAAGCTGGTAGATTCTGTAGAAAATGGCAGATTCAGTAGTATAATTAGCAGATTCGGGTGTCAAATTAACAGAATCTGTAGAACAATGGCAGATTCGGCAGTAAAGTTGGCAAAATCGGTATTAAAATAGGCAGATTCGGGTGTAAAACTGGAAGATTCGGTAGTAAAGCTGGTCGATTCGGTAGAAAAGTGGCAGATTCGGGTGTCAAATAACGCAATCTGTAGAAAAATTGCAGATTCGGTAGTAAGGCTGGTAGAGTCAATAAAAAAACGGCAGATTTGGTAGTAAAAAGGCAGTTAATATGGTAGTAATTTGTGGTTTCTTTGTTTGGCTAAATTATTTTTAAGCTGTTGAAAATGGCACAATAGAATTCACTTTCTATCCATTGTCAATGCTGATTGTAAATATAACCGCTGATAAGCAAACCCGCTTGCCCAGTGCAACCATTTTATTGCTTTTTATTGAATAATTTGGAAACTCCTGTCTCAACTACATTAGCAAGTTTAGCAGTTAGATTTGGCAGATTCTGCGTCAGATTTGGCAGATTCTGTGTCAGTTGGATTCGGCAGATTCTGTGTCAGTTGGATTCGGCAGATTTTGTGACAGTTATAGATTTGGCAGATTCTGTGTCAGTTAGATTTGGCAGATTCTGTGTCAGTTAGATTTGGCAGATTCTGTATCAGTTAGATTTGGCAGATTCTGTGTCAATTGAATTATCAATGGAAGATGCTGCTTCAGGATCAGCAGATGCTCAAAACATACAATGAACAAAAACTTCGGCTTTCAGGAGCTTCTTGACGACCTGCCGTGTCTGAACCTGCCCGTTCCTCTGCTGGGCCTGTCCAAAGCTGCTGACGCCGCTGCCACCCCGCCCTGTAAGCGCGGACGCCAGCGCGATCGGGAGCTGCTGCGCCGCCTGCCCGGCCGTCGGTCGCGTCAGTCTAGCGGCGATGCGTGCGCCGCGGCAGCGAAACTGATGGCCGACGAGCCGCCGCCCTGGTGGATGCGCGACATCGGCGCCGTGGTGACGACTCCTGCTGGCAAGAACGATGAAGATCCAGTGCTGCTGGACGAGAGCTTTTGTCCGATTAAGAGAAAGTGAGTAGCTTTTATCTTTAGTATATTCTGCAGTAGATTCTATGCTAGATTGGTAGATTCTATGGTAGATAGGTAGATTCTTTGGTAGATTGGTAGATTCTTTGGTAAATTGATAGATTCTATGGTAAATTGGTAGATTCTATGGTAAATTGATAGATTCTATGGTAGATTGGTAGATTCTATGGTAGATTGGTAGATTCTATGGTAAATTGGTAGATTCTATGGTAGATTGGTAGATTCTATGGTAAATTGGTAGATTCTATGGTAGATTGGTAGATTCTATGGTAAATTGATAGATTCTATTGTAAATTGGTAGATTGGTAGATTAGTAGATTCGATGGTAAATTGGTAGATTCTATGGTAAATTGGTAGATTCTATGGTAAATTGGTAGATTCTATGGTAAATTGGTAGATTCTATGGTAAATTGATAGATTCTATGGTAGATTGGTAGATTCTATGGTAGATTGGTAGATTCTATGGTAAATTGGTAGATTCTATGGTAGATTGGTAGATTCTATGGTAGATTGGTAGATTCTATGATAGATTGGTAGATTCTATGGTAAATTGGTAGATTCTATGGTAAATTAGTAGATTCTATGGTAAATTGATAGATTCTATGGTAAATTGGTAGATTCTATGGTAAATTGATAGATTCTATGGTAGATTGGTAGATTCTATGGTAGATTGGTAGATTCTATGGTTGTGAAAACTCCACTTCGGGGGTAAGACCCCCCCCCCCCCCAAGGCAGAGAGCTTGTATTTAATATAGCTGGCCAACAATAAAGGTTGTCTGACAAAGCGTCAGCCAATCACACGCGCGCGTGCAGGTGTACACCTGCACTGTACATTACACTAAGCGGAGCAATTGAGCAGACCCACGCTACCACATCCCTCCCCATCTACATGGGGATCAGGGATCGCAAGAGAATACATTAGAGCAACACATTTTAGTGAGGAACAATAACTCGAAACTTAATAACTTAATAATAAATAATAATTAACCAGCACCAAAACGACGATCGGCGCAGAGACCCGTCGATCTCAGGGTCTCCAGGAGCAGCCAGGTTTGGCGGCTCGTCCACGGCCGGCATCGCAGCTTTCGGCTCAGGCGCGGCCTTGGCGTCGGTAGCACCGTCTGTCACGCCAGCTCCGGTAGGTCGCGGCTGCTCAGGACCACCGCGGACATGGTCAACGCCACTCGGTCGTCGCCATCGAAGCCGCACAGGTAGGAGGCTGGACCGGCGGCACCGACAACTCGCGCCGGCTTCCACCGACCTCCGTTGGCTCCAAAGTCTCTGGCGAGTACAGCGTCGTCAGTCTCGAAGGTCCGGAACCGAGCTTTGCAGTCGTGGTGCTCTTTTTGCTGACCTTGCTTACGCTGTACTCTTGCTCCCATGTCTGGCCGAGCTCGATCTAGCAACGTGCACAGGCGCCGTCCCATCAGGAGTTCGCAGGGAGCCACACCAGTTGTCGCATTCGGAGTGACCCGGTAGCTCAGCAGGAACCGGGCGACCTTATCCTCCAAGGAGCCTTCGCGCTGCTTCTCCAGGGACCGCTTCAGCGTCTGGACAGCTCGTTCCGCCAGGCCGTTGGACGCCGGATGATAGGGAGCAACGCGCACGTGCTGAATGTCGTTCCTCCGCAGAAAATCGGACATCTCCTTGCTGACCAAGTTGGGCCCATTGTCCGACACCAGCACATCTGGCAACCCGTGTGTCGCGAAGCTGGAGCGGAGTTTCTGGATGGTGACAGCTGAGGTCGCTGACGTCACCACATGCACATCCAGCCACTTTGAATGGGCATCGACGACAACCAGCAGCATCTTGCCAGACACCGGACCCGCATAGTCGATATGCACTCGAGACCACGGTCGGTCAGGCCACGGCCACGACAACATTGGCGAAGGCGCCGGGGCGTTCTGCAACTCCTGACAGTCAGAGCAGGCCTTGGCCAGGTTTTCAATCTCCGAGTCTAATCCTGGCCACCAGAAATAACCTCGGGCTAGCGTCTTCATGCGTGACGCCCCCGCATGACCTTGATGCAGCACCTGGAGCAGTGCAGCTCGCGCTCCGACCGGGACCACCACTCGAGCGCCCCACAGGAGGCAGCCGTCTTGCGCACCGAGCTCAACCGCTCTCTTGGAGTATGGCAGCAGATCGTCACTGACCCGCTCTGGCCAGCCGATTTGCGTGAAGTGCAGAGCTCGGGCTAGTGTGGGGTCCCTTCGAGTCAGGCCGCGTATCTGAGCTGCCGTGACAAGTCCATCGTCTAGGTGGTCCATCAGCATGACCAGCTCTGCCAGCTTCGGGACCGTCGCCGGCTTGTCGGGCAGCGGCAGGCGACTCAGGGCATCGGCGCACAGCAGTGAGGCTCCGGCTCGGTGAACCATGCGGTAGTTATAGCCAGACAGCAGCAGAGCCCACCTCTGAATTCTTCCAGATGCCAGGGCCGGCACGGCCTTGTTCTCAGCAAGCAATCCAAGCAGAGGTTTGTGGTCACTCACCAGCAGAAATGGGCGGCCGAACAGGTACGCGTTGAACTTCTTGACCGCAAACACTACAGCGAGGGCTTCCTTCTCGAGCTGCGAGTAGTTTTTCTCAGCGTCGTGCAACGTACGCGAGGCAAAGGCCACAGGCCGGACTGCTCCGGACAGCTCAAGTCGAAGTGCGCCAATACCGGAGCCGAAGACAGCAGGGCCTTGCACTTCTCGAAAGCGGCGTTATGAGCAGCACCCCAGTTCCAGCGGTGTTGCTCGCGCAGCAGCAGGTGCAGCGGTGCCAGGACTTGAGACAAATTAGGCAGGAACTTGCCATAGTAGTTCACCATGCCTAGGAAGCTGCGCAGCTGAGTTGCGTCCTTGGGAGCTGGAGCGCTGACAATCGCCTCGACCTTGTCTTTGATCGGGTGCAGGCCGTCGGCATCGATGCGGTGACCGAGATAACTGACGCTCGTCTGCATGAACTGGCACTTCTCCAGCTTGCACCGGAGGCCGCTCTGGCTCAGCTTCTCCAGAACCTGCTCCAGGGAGTTCAGATGACTGCTGTCGTCCTTCCCGGTGATGATGAGGTCATCGATGAAGCAGGCGGTGCTGGTGATTCCTTGCAGCAAGCAGTCCATCCGGCGCTGAAAAATCCCGACCGCTGGCGAGACACCGAAGGGCAGCCGCGTGTACCGAAGCAGCCCTTTGTGCGTATTGATCGTGCAGACTTCCTGGGAGGCCTCATCGAGTGGCAGCTGCATGTACGCCTGCGACAAATCGAGCTTAGTGAAGAGCCGCCCACCAGTCAGTTTCGCGAACAGCTCTTCGATCCGCGGCAGAGGATACGAGTCGGGCTCCACGTTCGGGTTGACGGTCTGCTTGAAGTCGGCGCAGACCCTCACAGAGCCGTCGGACTTGAGCACTGGCACCACCGGCGATGCGTACTCGGAGTGCTGCACAGGCACCAGGATTCCTTGTTCGATCTCGCGGTTCAGTTGGCTCTCCACCTTGTCCTTCACAGCAAAGGGGAGATTCCTGGCCTTCATAAAGCGAGGTTGAGCATCGAGTTTCATATTCAAACTCACTGGTGGTCCGTTGTACTTTCCTAGCTCAGGCGAAAAACATCGCTGTACTTGTCGAGCAGCTGCTGCAGTCTGGGCGACACCTCCGGAGCAGCCGCCATTTGCTTGATTGATCTCCAGTCGAGCCGCAACTCGGACAGCCAGTCTCTTCCGAGCAGGTCGGATCCGCAGCCGGCGACCACAAGGAGGCTGAGTGACTTGGGCGGTGCTTCAGCAGCTTCCACAGCAACGCAGATGCAGCCTTCGATTGGCACTTTCTCACCGGAGTATGTTCGCAGCTGCATGGACGCAGGCTGCAGTGCTGGCTGGGAGTTGAGCACGGTCCTGTAGGTCTTCGAGGATACCAGGGACACGGAGGCTCCGGTGTCCACTTCCATGACAACAGGTCGGCCATTGATGCGCACCGTCGTTGTAATCGGCGGCACCTTCGACACTCGCTTGCCGGACAGCTGGTACAGTGAGTGGGCCGTTTCCTCCTTGCAGCTGTCTTTTTCCTCACCGTCCTGCATCTGCAGAGCCTCTCTTCTATCGTCCTTCGACTGGGATTTGCAGGCAGCCGCAGTGTGGCCGGTCTTTGAGCACTTGTAGCACTTCTGGGTGGCGAACGGGCACTTATTAGCGAGATGCTTCGTTGACAGGCACCTGAAGCACCTCCTTGTCGAAGATGACTTCTGCTGTTGCTTGACAATGCTGACGGACTCCTGACTGACTGGATCTGGCTTACTCGCTCCCGACACCAGCTGGCAGCCCTTGGCGGCGGACTCGTGGGCCAGGGCCAGCTTCAATGCCTTCGCTAGAGTGAGATCGGGCTCCGCCAGCAGCCGCCGCTGAGCGCCGTCGTTGTTGATTCCCAGCACCAGCCTGTCGCGAAGCATCGAAGTCAGGCTGTCGCCGAACTTGCAGTCGCGAGCCAGGTCTCGGAGGTCTGCGACGAAGTCAGCGACGCCCTCACCTTCCCTGCGATTTCTGGTGTAGAATCGGTAACGATGGACGATCTCGGACTCCTCAGGCTCGAAATGGCTCTTCAGTGCCTCACAAATTTCGGTGTAGCTCTTGGCTGATGGCTGTGCAGGAGACAGAAGACTGAAGGCCAGATGGAAGACTTTCTTGCCGCATGAACTCAGCAGAATCGCTCGCTTTTTCGCTTCCTCAGTGACGTCATTGGCAACAAAATATTGTTTTAACCTTGCTTGGTACATATGCCACGGCTCAGAGCCTTCTTCGTATGGGCCGACAAGCCCTAGTGCACTTGCACTACTCATTTGCGCAGGATCGTTTCAGTCTCGTCGCCACTGTGAAAACTCCACTTCGGGGGTAAGACCCCCCCAAGGCAGAGAGCTTGTATTTAATATAGCTGGCCAACAATAAAGGTTGTCTGACAAAGCGTCAGCCAATCACACGCGCGCGTGCAGGTGTACACCTGCACTGTACATTACACTAAGCGGAGCAATTGAGCAGACCCACGCTACCACAATGGTAAATTGGTAGATTCTATGGTAGATTGGTAGATTCTATGGTAAATTGGTAGATTCTATGGTAGATTGGTAGATTCTATGGTAAATTGATAGATTCTATTGTAAATTGGTAGATTGGTAGATTAGTAGATTCGATGGTAAATTAGTAGATTCTATGGTAAATTGGTAGATTCTATGGTAAATTGGTAAATTCTATGGTAAATTGGTAGATTCTATGGTAAATTGATAGATTCTATAGTAGATAGGTAGATTATTTGCTAGATTGGTAGAATATATGGTAGATTGGTAGATTCTATGATAGATAGGTAGATTCTATGGTAAATTGGTAGATTCTATGGTGCATTGAATATATTGGTAGATTCTGTGGTAGATTACTTAGTGGTCATCTCGAAAAGGTAGGTTGGAAGATTCCATGACGGGTTAATTGGTAGAAGACTGAATTAATTTCGATGCTCAATTGTCATTCATCCTTGCTCTACGAGTTCTACTTTTTTCTTACATCAGTCAGTAGTGTGCAACGCATTTTACATTCGAATTTCTACTTGCTCTCTCGCCCAGACCGGCCCCCGAGACGCCGAAGGCTCCGCTGTCTGAGAAAAATTCTCGGCGTAAGAAAAAGGTTGCCGCGGTCAGGGCCGAAGCCAAGGTCAAGGCCGAGCCGGGGGTCAAGGCCAATCGGGGGGTCAAGGCCGAGCCGGGGGTCAAGGCTGAGGACAAGGAAAATTCCGGCAATAATCGCCGAGTGTCACTTCGGCTGGCCCTGGCCAACAGTCTTCAAAATTATTGAGGGAATCGAATTTTTTATTTGCTTTTTTACGTCAGTGACTGTCGATGTACTTTTATTTTTAATCTCGGTCGCTGTTGATTTTAAAACAACTTTATCAAAAATTTGTCATCTTGATCAGTCTCTCCTTTCGCCGCTTTTATTACTTTATTAATAATAATTTTCGATTTTCTGCATTTTAGTAATCGATGCTTTTTATGGACAGTGTTACTACTGTCAGTAATATTTTCGTTTAATTGCTGGTCTGCTGTGTGGAACTAAATAAAACTAAGTTACTTTCGATACATATCGGTCAGACAAGACTGGTTTCCAACTTTTTTATTGTTTGTTTAGAAAATGAAGCTCTGGAAACTTGGTACTGTGTGTAATTTACATGATTACATTGCATGATGTACCTGTATTGTAATAAATCATTTGCAACGTTTACTTGTAGATTTGCTAGATAGCTCTTTAAAAGTCGGCACTGCTCTACAAATGTCAATGGCGCAGATTTACAAAATACAATTGGATTGGACCCTATTTTACAAATTAAGCTTGGCGCCACATTTTACAAAATTAAGTTTGGCGCCACATTTTACAAATCAAGATTGGCGCCACTTTTACAAAATCAAGATTGGGGCCATATCTTACAAAACCAAGATTGGCGCCACATCTTACAAAATCAAGATTGGCGCTACTTTTACGAAATTAAGCTTGGTGCCACATTTTACAAGATTAAGATTGGCGCCACATTTTACAAAATCAAGATTGGCGCTACTTTTACTTAAATTAGGCTTGGCACCACATTTTACAAATCGAGATTAGCGCCACTTTTACAAAATCAAGATTGGCGCTAAATTTGAAAAAATTAGGATTGGCGCCACATTTTACAAAATGAAGATTGGCGCCACATTTTAAAAAATCAAGATTGGCGCCACATTCTACAAAATCCAGATTGGCGCCACATTCTACAAAATCCAGATTGGCGCCACATTTTACAAAATCCAGATTGGCGCCACATTCTACAAAATCCAGATTGGCGCCACATTTTACAAAATCCAGATTGGCGCCACATTTTACAAAATCCAGATTGGCGCCACATTCTACAAAATCCAGATTGGCGCCACATTCTACAAAATCCAGATTGGCGCCACATTTTACAAAATCTAGATTCGCGCCATGTCTACATACCGGATTCAAATACAGGTAAAGCTACAGTCAATACAGATCACATAAAATAATTCATTTATCAGCTTCTGCAACATCAGATTGTTGCTGCTTCTGCTGCACGCGGACCATCTGGGCGGTGAGCAGGCACATCTCGCCGCCGCTGTCTCTGGTATCGTGAGCGGCCAGGTACAACAGGTCCAGCCACCGGTGAGTGGCTAGGTGTCTGGGCAGGCACAGGCCCAGCGGAGCCAGAGGGATTCGCTGCACCAGGCTGAAGCTGGCGGCAGGATGAGGCAGGCAGCTGGACTCGGGCAGCGGGGCCGCAGGCCGGTAGCGATAGACACTGAGGCAGTTGGCCGCCTGGTCTGCCAGCAGGACGGCGCCCCAGTGGACGCAGAGGCCGCCCCAGCGGCGAATTGGCGAGCGGCTTCTGGCAAATTCCGTGACTGCCGACGGCTGCGGGCTGGTTGTGGTTGTCTGCGAATGATTTTTGCGGCTGGGTGATTTGTCATGTTGGATATTATTGTGCATATTTCTATATTGTCCGTCGATACACGTCGGTACACGTCTCATAGTGGGTAGAAGCCTAAGGGACAGAGGGTAGAAGCCTGGTAGACTGAGAGGGTAGAAGCCTGGTAGACTGAGAGGGTGGAAGCCTGGTAGACTGAGAGGGTAGAAGCCTGGTAGACTGAGAGGGTAGAAGCCTGGTAGACTGAGAGGGTAGAAGCCTGGTAGACTGAGAGGGTAGAAGCCTGGTAGACTGAGAGGGTAGAAGCCTGGTAGACTGAGAGGGTAGAAGCCTAACCTGGTAGACTAAGAGGGTAGAAGTCTGGTAGACTGACAGGTGGCTGCTAGACTGAAAGGGTAGAAGCCTGGTAGACTGAGAGGGTAGAAGCCTGGTAGACTGAGAGGGTAGAAGCCTGGTAGACTGAGAGGGTAGAAGCCTGGTAGACTGAGAGGGTAGAAGCCTGGTAGACTGAGAGGGTAGAAGCCTGGTAGACTGAGAGGGTAGAAGCCTGGTATACTGAGAGGGTAGAAGCCTGGTAGACTGAGAGGGTAGAAGCCTGGTAGACTGAGAGGGTAGAAGCCTGGTAGACTGAGAGGGTAGAAGCCTGGTAGACTGAGAGGCTACATGTACATGCAAATCAGTCAGCACCCGTCAGCACTGTGCCGAGCCGTCAGCAGGTCGAATGCCAGCACGCCGCGCTCGTGCGCCACCAGCAGCAGCCGCACCGCAAAGTGCGGATCGGCCAGCACGGTCACGTGACTCGGCCGGAGCAGCCGCGGATGCCGCAGTTCGGCCAGCGGCGCCAAGGTGGGCAGCGCCAGCCGCTGCAGGCGGTGGTTGAGCTGGTCGGCCACCCAGACGCTGTCGGCGTCCACGGCGCAGCCGGCGGGCCGGTTGAACTGGCCGAGCCGGGAGCCCGGCGGGCCGCAGCACCTGGACAGCACCGGCTGGCTGCCAGCCCCGGCCAGCGCCTGCAGCAGGAAGACGCCGTGAATGGCGGGGCCGGCGCCTGCGCACACCAGCTGGCCGGGGGCGTCCCGGCCGCGGCTGGCCAGGCCGAGCGGGCCGCGGTGCTCCAGTCCGGCCGGCCGGTAGTGCCGGGTGTGGCGCTGCTGCTGCTGGTGCCGCGAACTGGAGGTCGTCGGGTGCAGCTGCGTCACAGCGTAGGCCTCCTGGCCGCCTGCGGCGCAATGGGTGTCCGTGATTTGTAGATTGTGGTAGACTGACATCATTCTGAGGAAACTGACATTATTCTGGAGAAACTGACATCATTCTGAGGAAACTGACATCATTCTGATGAGACTGACATCATTCTGAGGAAACTGACATCATTCTGAGGAAACTGACATTATTCTGAGGAAACTGACACCATTCTGAGGAAACTGACATCATTCTGATGAGACTGACATCATTCTGAGGAAACTGACATCATTCTGAGGAAACTGACATCATTCTGAGGAAACTGACATCATTCTGATGAGACTGACATCATTCTGATGAGACTGACATCATTCTGATGAGACTGACATCATTCTGATGAGACTGACATTATTCTGAGGAAACTGACACCATTCTGAGGAAACTGACATCATTCTGATGAGACTGACATCATTCTGAGGAAACTGACATCATTCTGAGGAAACTGACATCATTCTGAGGAAACTGACATCATTCTGATGAGACTGACATCATTCTGATGAGACTGACATCATTCTGAGGAAACTGACATTATTCTGAGGAAACTGACACCATTCTGAGGAAACTGACATCATTCTGATGAGACTGACATCATTCTGAGACTGACAATTCTGAAACTGACACCATTCTGAAGAAACTGACATCATTCTGATGAGACTGACGTCATTCTGAGGAAACTGACATCATTCTGAGGAAACTGACATCATTCTGAGGAAACTGACACCATTCTGAGGAAACTGACATTATTCTGGAGAAACTGACACCATTCTGAGGAAACTGACATCATTCTGAGGAAACTGACACCATTCTGAGGAAACTGACACCATTCTGAGGAAACTGACATCATTCTGATGAGACTGACATCATTCTGAGGAAACTGACATCATTCTGAGGAAACTGACATCATTCTGAGGAAACTGACATCATTCTGATGAGACTGACATCATTCTGAGGAGACTGACATCATTCTGAGGAAACTGACATTATTCTGAGGAAACTGACACCATTCTGAGGAAACTGACATCATTCTGATGAGACTGACATTATTCTGAGGAAACTGACACCATTCTGAAGAAACTGACATCATTCTGATGAGACTGACGTCATTCTGAGGAAACTGACATCATTCTGAGGAAACTGACATCATTCTGAGGAAACTGACACCATTCTGAGGAAACTGACATCATTCTGAGGAAACTGACATCATTCTGAGGAAACTGACATCATTCTGAGGAAACTGACATCATTCTGAGGAAACTGACATCATTCTGAGGAAACTGACATTATTCTGGAGAAACTGACACCATTCTGAGGAAACTGACATCATTCTGAGGAAACTGACACCATTCTGAGGAAACTGACATCATTCTGAGGAAACTGACATCATTCTGAGGAAACTGACATCATTCTGATGAGACTGACATCATTCTGATGAAACTGACATCATTCTGAGGAAACTGACATTATTCTGATGAGGAAACTGACACCATTCTGAGGAAACTGACATCATTCTGATGAGACTGACATTATTCTGAGGAAACTGACACCATTCTGAAGAAACTGACATCATTCTGATGAGACTAACGTCATTCTGAGGAAACTGACATCATTCTGAGGAAACTGACATCATTCTGAGGAAACTGACACCATTCTAAGGAAACTGACATCATTCTGATGAGACTGACATTATTCTGAGGAAACTGACACCATTCTGAAGAAACTGACATCATTCTGATGAGACTGACGTCATTCTGAGGAAACTGACATCATTCTGAGGAAACTGACATCATTCTGAGGAAACTGACACCATTCTGAGGAAACTGACATTATTCTGGAGAAACTGACACCATTCTGAGGAAACTGACATCATTCTGAGGAAACTGACACCATTCTGAGGAAACTGACACCATTCTGAGGAAACTGACATCATTCTGAGGAAACTGACATCATTCTGAGGAAACTGACATCATTCTGAGGAAACTGACATCATTCTGAGGAAACTGACATCATTCTGAGGAAACTGACATCATTCTGATGAAACTGACATCATTCTGAGGAAACTGACATCATTCTGAGGAAACTGACATCATTCTGAGGAAACTGACATCATTCTGAGGAAACTGACATTATTCTGAGGAAACTGACACCATTCTGAGGAAACTGACATCATTCTGATGAGACTGACATCATTCTGAGGAAACTGATTCTTCATTCTGAGGAAACTGACATCATTCTGAGGAAACTGACACCATTCTGAGGAAACTGACATCATTCTGAGGAAACTGACATCATTCTGAGGAAACTGACATCATTCTGAGGAAACTGACATCATTCTGAGGAAACTGACATCATTCTGAGGAAACTGACATTATTCTGGAGAAACTGACACCATTCTGAGGAAACTGACATCATTCTGAGGAAACTGACACCATTCTGAGGAAACTGACATCATTCTGAGGAAACTGACATCATTCTGATGAGACTGACATCATTCTGAGGAAACTGACATCATTCTGAGGAAACTGACATTATTCTGAGGAAACTGACACCATTCTGAGGAAACTGACATCATTCTGATGAGACTGACATCATTCTGAGGAAACTGACATCATTCTGAGGAAACTGACATCATTCTGAGGAAACTGACATCATTCTGATGAGACTGACATCATTCTGATAAGACTGACATCATTCTGAGGAAACTGACATCATTCTGAGGAAACTGACACCATTCTAAGGAAACTGACATCATTCTGATGAGACTGACATTATTCTGAGGAAACTGACACCATTCTGAAGAAACTGACATCATTCTGATGAGACTGACGTCATTCTGAGGAAACTGACATCATTCTGAGGAAACTGACATCATTCTGAGGAAACTGACACCATTCTGAGGAAACTGACATTATTCTGGAGAAACTGACACCATTCTGAGGAAACTGACATCATTCTGAGGAAACTGACACCATTCTGAGGAAACTGACACCATTCTGAGGAAACTGACAACATTCATATGAGACTGACATCATTCTGAGGAAACTGACATCATTCTGAGGAAACTGACATCATTCTGATGAGACTGACATCATTCTGAGGAAACTGACATTATTCTGAGGAAACTGACATTATTCTGAGGAAACTGACACCATTCTGAGGAAACTGACATCATTCTGAGGAAACTGACATCATTCTGAGGAAACTGACATCATTCTGAGGAAACTGACATCATTCTGAGGAAACTGACATCATTCTGAGGAAACTGACATCATTCTGAGGAAACTGACATCATTCTGAGGAAACTGACATCATTCTGAGGAAACTGACATCATTCTGAGGAAACTGACATCATTCTGATGAGACTGACATCATTCTGAGGAAACTGACATCATTCTGATGAGACTGACATCATTCTGAGGAAACTGACATCATTCTGAGGAAACTGACATCATTCTGAGGAAACTGACATCATTCTGATGAGACTGACATCATTCTGAGGAAACTGACATCATTCTGAGGAAACTGACATCATTCTGATGAGACTGACATCATTCTGAGGAAACTGACATCATTCTGAGGAAACTGACATCATTCTGAGGAAACTGACATCATTCTGAGGAACTGACATCATTCTGAGGAAACTGACATCATTCTGAGGAAACTGACATCATTCTGAGGAAACTGACATCATTCTGAGGAAACTGACATCATTCTGAGGAAACTGACATCATTCTGAGGAAACTGACATCATTCTGAGGAAACTGACATCATTCTGATGAGACTGACATCATTCTGAGGAAACTGACATCATTCTGAGGAAACTGACATCATTCTGAGAAACTGACATCATTCTGAGGAAACTGACATCATTCTGAGGAAACTGACATCATTCTGAGGAAACTGACATCATTCTGATGAGACTGACATCATTCTGAGGAAACTGACATCATTCTGAGGAAACTGACATCATTCTGAGGAAACTGACATCATTCTGAGGAAACTGACACCATTCTGAGGAAACTGACATCATTCTGAGGAAACTGACATCATTCTGATGAGACTGACATCATTCTGAGGAAACTGACATCATTCTGAGGAAACTGACATCATTCTGAGGAAACTGACATCATTCTGAGGAAACTGACATCATTCTGATGAGACTGACATCATTCTGAGGAAACTGACATCATTCTGAGGAAACTGACATCATTCTGAGGAAACTGACATCATTCTGAGGAAACTGACATCATTCTGAGGAAACTGACATCATTCTGAGGAAACTGACATCATTCTGAGGAAACTGACATCATTCTGAGGAAACTGACATCATTCTGAGAAACTGACATCATTCTGAGGAAACTGACATCATTCTGAGGAAACTGACATCATTCTGAGGAAACTGACATCATTCTGAGGAAACTGACATCATTCTGAGGAAACTGACATCATTCTGAGGAAACTGACATCATTCTGAGGAAACTGACATCATTCTGAGGAAACTGACATCATTCTGAGGAAACTGACATCATTCTGAGGAAACTGACATCATTCTGATGAGACTGACATCATTCTGAGGAAACTGACATCATTCTGAGGAAACTGACACCATTCTGAGGAAACTGACATCATTCTGATGAGACTGACATCATTCTGAGGAAACTGACATCATTCTGAGGAAACTGACATCATTCTGAGGAAACTGACATCATTCTGAGGAAACTGACATCATTCTGAGGAAACTGACATCATTCTGAGGAAACTGACATCATTCTGAGGAAACTGACATCATTCTGAGGAAACTGACATCATTCTGAGGAAACTGACATCATTCTGATGACTGACATCATTCTGATGAGACTGACATCATTCTGAGGAAACTGACATCATTCTGAGGAAACTGACATCATTCTGAGGAAACTGACATCATTCTGAGGAAACTGACACCATTCTGAGGAAACTGACATCATTCTGATGAGACTGACATCATTCTGATGAGACTGACATCATTCTGAGGAAACTGACATTATTCTGAGGAAACTGACATCATTCTGATGAGACTGACATCATTCTGAGGAAACTGACATCATTCTGATGAGACTGACATCATTCTGAGGAAACTGACATCATTCTGAGGAAACTGACATCATTCTGAGGAAACTGACATCATTCTGAGGAAACTGACATCATTCTGATGAGACTGACATCATTCTGAGGAAACTGACATCATTCTGAGGAAACTGACATCATTCTGAGGTAACTGACACCATTCTGAGGAAACTGACATCATTCTGAGGAAACTGACATCATTCTGATGAGACTGACATCATTCTGGGGAAACTGACACCATTCTGAGGAAACTGACATCATTCTGAGGAAACTGACATCATTCTGAGGAAACTGACATCATTCTGATGAGACTGACATCATTCTGATGAGACTGACATCATTCTGAGGAAACTGACATTATTCTGAGGAAACTGACACCATTCTGAGGAAACTGACATCATTCTGATGAGACTGACATTATTCTGAGGAAACTGACACCATTCTGAAGAAACTGACATCATTCTGATGAGACTGACGTCATTCTGAGGAAACTGACATCATTCTGAGGAAACTGACATCATTCTGGGGAAACTGACACCCTTCTCAAGACTGCATAAACTGTGCTCAGATGCGCAGCTCCAGTCCCAGTCCCCCCAGACCGCAGCTCACCAGTGCCAGACAGTTTAGTGGTGACCAGCAGCGCCTCGACCGTGGAGCTGAACGCCATGCCGGTCAGGCTCACCGCCGCAGCTGCAGACGGGCCGCCCTTGCTGCCCTTCTGCTGCTGCTTTCCAATCTGCATCTTGTGCGGCAGCAGCAGGGTGAAGCACTTCTCATCCTCTTCTTCCTGTTCAGACTCCTCGTCCGATTCTTCATCGGCAGCTTTCCCAGCTTCCTCGCCATCGTCGTCGCCGCTGTCGAGCTCTTCGTCCTCTCCTCGATCCAGCCTCTGCGCCTCATCGTCAGCCAGCAGCAGTAGCTCCTGCCGACTAGACTGAGCCGGCTGATTTGGCAGCAGCTCAGCCTCCGCCTGCATATCTTCTTCGCCGGTTGTTTTTGCCTCATCAAACTGAGCTCAAAACTCATCGCCGTTTTAATAGAGCAGGCCAGCCCTGGTCACCCCATAACAGACTCTCTCTCTGCCTGCTCACCTCAGACCGCAGATAAAAAAACAGAGATATTTCTGTAGCACAATTCACGCAAACAATGCTGGGTCTGATACACTAATAGCGCTCTCTCTCCACCCTCAGTCCGAACCTAGACCGCACCCGAAAGATCGCAACTAAAGATTATGCACCCGACAGCCTGACTGTCGGTCTCTTAAAGCTGCACTATCAGGCTTTCCAGCAGAATTATAAATACATTATCAGCAACGATAAAACTTTTAAAAACTTAGGAAAACTGAAAAAGCACCAGCAATGATTGGCAGGTGGACTTGTTGCTGGAATCCAAAGACTGCTGGGCAGCAGAGTTGCATACGGGCGAGTTCGCTTCTAGACTGCATGCAGTAAATACTGTGTTGTAGTACAAATGCTATGACTCACTTTCTACCTTCTAGCTGACACCCAAGCATCTCGCGTCTGACACCCAAGCATCTCGCATCTGACACCCAAATATCTCGCATCTGACACCCAAGCATCTCCGATCTGACACCCATGCATCTCCGAGCTGACACCCAAATATCTCGCATCTGACACCCAAGCATCTCGCATCTGACACCCAAGCATCTCCGATCTGACACCCCAAGCATCTCGCATCTGACACCCAAGCATCTCCGATCTGACACCCATGCATCTCCGATCTGACACCCAAGCATCTCGCATCTGACACCCAAGCATCTCCGATCTGACACCCAAGCATCTCGCATCTGACACCCAAATATCTCGCATCTGACACCCAAGCATCTCGCATCTGACACCCAAGCATCTCGCATCTGACACCCAAGCATCTCGCATCTGACACCCAAGCATCTCGCATCTGACACCCAAGCATCTCGCATCTGACACCCAAGCATCTCGCATCTGACACCCAGGCATCTCGCATCTGACACCCAAGCATCTCGCATCTGACACCCAAGCATCTCGCATCTGACACCCAAGCATCTCCGATCTGACACCCAAGCAACACCCAAACGCAACTGAAACTCTTGAAAAAAGCAGAAGGCAACAAAGCCGCCAGTCAGGAAATTGCATTCAGTTGAATTTCACACGCATCGAGACAACGAAGGGTGGCGGCAGAGACGCTCGCATCAGAAATATGGATTGATTTATTTTTCAGTTAAATTATTAAAAACAGCACGGGTGAGGCATCAAGAAGTTTGCTATAATAATTGATAGAATCAGTGCTGATATAGAATCTTTGCAAAGCACAGGCAAGCAACAGGATTACAGGTGGAGAACTGCGATGGTCTGTGCGGCATCGCAGTTCCGATCTCGCATTGGCCGGAGGCGAACTCAAGTACATGTAGAAAGATGGGGAGGGCAGAGCTCGCTCACTGACAGCTGGTTCTGTGTGTACAACAGCTAACGGAGAAGGGCACGTGTGCTAACTATAATTAAATTAGATTTGGTGTACACAGGAGGTGTAAAACAAGAGCTGCAAAGCAGTGAACGCGCATCTATCGGTGCAAGAGATCCGGCATAATTTCGATTAAAACAAAAGCTCAACCGGTGCCTTAGCAACGGTAATTTATAGCGTCAACAAGCGCCGCTGGGCGAGCCTATAAAAAAGAATAAACTTGAACACAAAACTTTGCTAGCATTTTGACGAGGACACTACTATAGAGCTATAAAGGTCAGTAGTATAGCCAAAATATTATTTATTAAATTTACTATACTACTAACAAAATCGATGAGTAGTAGGATACATATTAAAACAAATTTTAATTTAGTTCTCGCAGTGAGGAGAGGGAAATGAGCGAAGAAACAACACGCTGACAGAGCGGTTCCAATTTACAGTTCGGGGCAGCCAGCCAAAAAGTACTTTTTAATACTGCCGATGTACCGGCCCGCTATGATTGGCCAGGCTGAGGGGGGGGGCTTGCCGTCAGCTTTGTTCAACAGGTACCGCTAATTAACAATAGAAGTGCAACAGAGACAGACGAGAGCGCCTACTGAACAGTAGTATAATTAGCATGGGATAGTGAGTAAGAAGCATAATTAATTGCATTTACACACAGGCGGAGGGGAAGTGCAGTCTGGGATCTGGGCACACTGGCTGATTGCAACTTGGGCTGCATGGTCAACAGATTGCCGAATTTTGTTGCTCATAAAAACAGACTTTGCGACAGCCGGGCGTGCACTGGCTTCACCCGGCTAATCCTGAATCCTGGTTTCCCATAGACTGGAAGCCAGGGGCCGCACAGACTGCCGGATGAAAAAGTGCACATGTACCGGCAGACAGATATCTAAAACGAGCTGGTCCTCTAGAAAATAAAATATTCAATACAGTTAGCTGGCAGGACGCATCAGAAATCCTCAAGCGGCAGTCCCGCATAAATTCTCTATAACAGCCTATAGAACGGGTGCGCAATTATATTTTTAAAAATGATTTGCAAAAATCCAAGGGCAGGTTAGCTACTAGTAGTAGTTGATAAGGACGCGTTAGTGCGCACGCGTTATCCTATATTGAAGCAGATTTAACAGAGAAGGAAAAAAACTAGAAAATTATTGAAAACGGGGAAATTTGAAGCAGTCAGAAGATTGCCAATTGGAGGGGAAACGGTTTGATCAGGGCAGGGACAGCTGACCTCGGCTCGGCTCGGGAGGCCAGGAAGGTGGATCTGCGAATGGCGTGGGGAAGCTGAGGCAAATAACTGCTGTCTGTAATCAGTGTGTTGTTGGTCTGTAATCAGTGTGTTGTTGGTCTGTAGTCAGTGTGTTGTTGATCTGTAGTCAGTGTGTTGTTGATCTGTAGTCAGTGTGTTGTTGGTCTGTAGTCAGTGTGTTGTTGGTCTGTAATCAGTGTGTTGTTGGTCTGTAGTCAGTGTGTTGTTGGTCTGTAATCAGTGTGTTGTTGGTCTGTAGTCAGTGTGTTGTTGGTCTGTAATCAGTGTGTTGTTGGTCTGTAGTCAGTGTGTTGTTGGTCTGTAATCAGTGTGTTTTCGGTCTGTAGTCAGTGTGTTGTTGATCTGTAGTCAGTGTGTTGTTGATCTGTAGTCAGTGTGTTGTTGGTCTGTAATCAGTGTGTTGTTGGTCTGTAGTCAGTGTGTTGTTGGTCTGTAATCAGTGTGTTGTTGGTCTGTAATCAGTGTGTTGTTGGTCTGTAGTCAGTGTGTTGTTGGTCTGTAATCAGTGTGTTGTTGGTCTGTAGTCAGTGTGTTGTTGGTCTGTAATCAGTGTGTTTTCGGTCTGTAGTCAGTGTGTTGTTGATCTGTAGTCAGTGTGTTGTTGATCTGTAGTCAGTGTGTTGTTGATCTGTAGTCAGTGTGTTGTTGATCTGTAGTCAGTGTGTTGTTGATCTGTAGTCAGTGTGTTGTTGATCTGTAGTCAGTGTGTTTTCGGTCTGTAGTCAGTGTGTTGTTGATCTATAGTCAGTGTGTTGTTGATCTGTAGTCAGTGTGTTGTTTATCTGTAGTCAGTGTGTTGTTGATCTGTAGTCAGTGTGTTGGCAGTCTGTAATCAGTGTGTTGTTGGTCTGTAGTCAGTGTGTTGTTGGTCTGTAATCAGTGTGTTTTCGGTCTGTAGTCAGTGTGTTGTTGATCTGTAGTCAGTGTGTTGTTGATCTGTAGTCAGTGTGTTGTTGATCTGTAGTCAGTGTGTTGTTGATCTGTAGTCAGTGTGTTGTTGATCTGTAGTCAGTGTGTTTTCGGTCTGTAGTCAGTGTGTTGTTGATCTATAGTCAGTGTGTTGTTGATCTGTAGTCAGTGTGTTGTTGATCTGTAGTCAGTGTGTTGTTGATCTGTAGTCAGTGTGTTGTTGGTCTGTAGTCAGTGTGTTGGCAGTCTGTAATCAGTGTGTTGTTGATCTGTAGTCAGTGTGTTGTTGGTCTGTAGTCAGTGTGTTGGCAGTCTGTAATCAGTGTGTTGTTGGTCTGTAATCAGTGTGTTTTCGGTCTGTAGTCAGTGTGTTGTTGATCTGTAGTCAGTGTGTTGTTGATCTGTAGTCAGTGTGTTGTTGATCTGTAGTCAGTGTGTTGTTGATCTGTAGTCAGTGTGTTGTTGATCTGTAGTCAGTGTGTTTTCGGTCTGTAGTCAGTGTGTTGTTGATCTATAGTCAGTGTGTTGTTGATCTGTAGTCAGTGTGTTGTTGATCTGTAGTCAGTGTGTTGTTGATCTGTAGTCAGTGTGTTGTTGGTCTGTAGTCAGTGTGTTGGCAGTCTGTAATCAGTGTGTTGTTGATCTGTAGTCAGTGTGTTGTTGGTCTGTAGTCAGTGTGTTGGCAGTCTGTAATCAGTGTGTTGTTGGTCTGTAGTCAGTGTGTTGGCAGTCTGTAATCAGTGTGTTGTTGGTCTGTAGTCAGTGTGTTTTCGGTCTGTTGTCAGTGTGTTGTTGGTCTGTAGTCAGTGTGTTGTTGGTCTGTTGTCAGTGTGTTGATGGTCTGTAGTCAGTGTACTCACGATAATCACAGTTTGAGCTCGTTGGCAATGCGGCTGGCGATGTTCTTAAACCCGATCGAAGTGCCGCTAATCCGCTTGAACCGGACGCCGTTCAGAGACAGCCGCGGCAGCTTGCAGACCTCCATCTCCCACTGCACGATGCTGTCGGTGTGCGGGTCGCCGTGGACGCAGAACAGCAGGTACTTCTCCCTCAGCTCGTAGTCGCACTGGTTCCGCTCCAGCACCTTGATGATCTCCGACATCATGGCGTTCGGCTCCATGGAGGAGGTGGTTTTCATCGACCAGGTGAACCGCAGAGAGCGCGGCTTCACGCCGCTAGCTGTTCCGCCACCGCCGCTGGCGCCGCTGTCGTCGACGGCGCCGGAGGAGCCCTGTGTCGACGCTCCCACGCCGGCGCCGGCGCCAATTGATGGCGACGCGCTAACCGCTGCGGCGCCGCTGCTGCCGACGCCACCGCCGACACCAGTTGAAGCTGCCGACAAAGGAGTTCCTTGCGTTGGCGGCATCGGCACTCCGCCAGGTCCTCTGGAGGAGAAATAAGGTAGAGAATAAAGCCTATGACTGAGTGTACAGTTCGGGGCCGAGTGTACAATGGAGCGTCAAGTGTACAGTGAATGGCTGGGTGTACAATGAAGGAATGGGTGTACAATTAAGGAATTAGTGTACAATGAAGAAATGGGTGTACAATGAAGGGCTAGGTGTACAATGAAGTAATGGGTGTACAATGAAGGAATGGGTGTACAATGAAGAGCTGGGTGTACAATGAAGGGCTAGGTGTACAATGAAGAGCTGGGTGTACAATAAAGGAATGAGTGTACAATGAAGGAATGTGTGTACAATGAAGGGCTGGGTGTACAATGAAGGGCTGGGTGTACAATGAAGGGCTGGGTGTACAATGAAGGAATGGGTGTACAATGTGAGCTGGGTGTACAATGAAGGAATGGGTGTACAATGTGAGCTGGGTGTACAATGAAGGAATGGGTGTACAATGTGAGCTAGGTGTACAATGAAGGAATGGGTGTAAAATGAAGAGCTGGGTGTACAATGAAGGAATGGGTGTACAATGAAGGGCTAGGTGTACAATGAAGAGCTGGGTGTACAATAAAGGAATGGGTGTACAATGTGAGCTGGGTGTACAATGAAGGAATGGGTGTACAATGAAGGAATGGGTGTACAATGAAGGAATGGGTGTACAATGAAGGAATGGGTGTACAATGAAGGAATGGGTGTACAATGAAGGAATGGGTGTACAATGAAGGAATGGGTGTACAATAAAGAGCTGGGTGTACAATGAAGGAATGGGTGTACAATGAAGGGCTGGGTGTACACTGTGAAGTCAGTGCCGAATCCCGAGTCTCACCGAACATTGCCAACGTGAAATTTTCTGCTCAGCTTGCTCAGCAGAGACACGTTGGTGCCGCCGCCGCCTGTGGCGCCGCCGCCGGCGGACAGGCCGACAACATTCGCCGCGGCGGCCGAGCCCGGCGGAGCGGCCGAGTAGGTGTCCCGCTCCAGAGCCATCCGCTCCCGGCCGCCGGTGCCCTGAACTGTGCTGCGAGCGGCGCCGCCGCGAAAGAAGTCGGTGCCGCCGCTCGGTGAGGTCGTCAGGCCGCCGACGCCGCCGGCGGTGCCGCCTGTTGGCCCGGGACCCGCGGCGGCTGTGGCGGCCGAGGTGGGCGCGTACAGAGGCCGGGTTCGGTTCTCCCGCATCGATTGCTGCAGCCAGGTGTCGCGGCCGGTTCTGGTTCAGGGATGAGAGGGAGGAATGAGTTGACGATGGTAGAGCCTTCAGAACATGAGAGCTGAGATTGGCTTAGATAAGGAGAGGAGGATCTGGGTAGCTTGTTGCCTAGCTACTGAAGATTTGAGGTTGTGGTTGCCTAGCAACTGAGGGTCTCGGAGGGCGGTAGCCAGACTGCAGCCCTAACCGCAAAAGCGCAACTGAGGATCTGAGATACTGACGGCCTAGCAACTGAGGATCTCAGATGGCGACGGCTTAGCAACTGAGGATCTGAGATGGTGACGGCCTAGCAACTGAGGATCTGAGATGGTGACGGCTTAGCAACTGAGGGTCTGAGATGGTGACGGCCTAGCAACTGAGTATCTGAGATGGTGACGGCTTAGCAACTGAGGGTCTGTGAGGGCGTTAGCCATACTGCAGCCCTAACCGCAAAAGCCGCTCACCCGACGTTGAACCCGCCAGCGGCAGCAGAGCCGGGCTCATCTCCATAGCCGGACCCGCCGCCGGCGTTTGAAGGCCCGGTTGGCCGCATCTGCAGCCGTGGCGTCCTGGAGGATGCGGAGCCGACAGCTGCCGACGGGGCGCCGGAACCCACTTGACGCTGTCGGAAGGAGCCGGCGTTAACAGCGTCGGTGGGAGCGGTGGCGCTGGCGCCAGCGGCGGAGGGAGCCGCTGAGCGCTGGCGGTAGGGGCCCGCACTGGCCGCGTCTGCCGCAGCGTGCGTCTGCGTGCGCCGAACTCCACCGGCTGTTGTGGACGCCGTTGTCGTTGTCGGAGCCGCTGCGTGACCGCCGCCGGCCGACGTCTTGCCGAAACGGTCGCCGTTACGGGCGGCCCGACCGCTGGCGCTGGTCAGGGGTCGTGGCGCTGGAACGGGCCGCCGGACCCGGACGAAGCCACACCGCCGCCGCCGCTGCCACCGCCGCTCCTGCTAGGCAAGTCGCTGCGGAATCTGTCTGGCGCCGAGGCCGGCGGAGGCGGCTGCTGCTGCTGGTGCTGGTCGTACTGCGGCGTCTGGTGCTGGCCGCCGCTGGCTCCGCTGCTTCGGCGGCCCGCGGTGCCGCTGGGCGTGCCGGCCGCTGATGTAGCCGCCGCAGGTGCCGCTGTTGCCGAAGACGAAGCCGCCGCTGCCGCTGAGGACGTCGACGGCGGCGCCTGGCTCGCCGAGGCCGACCGACCTGGCGCTTTTCCGGCGCCGTCATGACCGCCGACTCCGCCGCCGACGCCCGAGGCGCCAGCGGGGCCGCCACGGGCGCCGCCTCCGGCACCAGCCGAGTGGGGAGGCGCCGGGTTGCGGAGGCTCTGGGAGCTGGCGGAGCGGCTCTCGGGGGCCGCCGGTCCAGCTGGTTGTTGCGCCGGCACAGCAGCAGGTAGGTAGCCGTGACGTTGTCGAATTTGCCGGAGTGCAGCGAGTCGCTGATCTGGTCGCGAGAGAAGCCCATGTTGACCATGATCTCGGTGATCACGGGATCGTCGAATACTTGGGGCGGCTCCACGAACGGAACTGTGGCGGTTGAGAAGTTGATTGAAAATTTGCTTACTTAAAATTAGAGCTTCAGGCAAAACTTTTACGAGTAATATGAAGCAAAGAAAAGGGAATTGAAAACGAAGGAGTCGGGAATTAAGTGTTTAAGCTAAGGAATGAAGTATCTAAGCTAGGGAATTAAGTATCTAAGCTAGGGAACTTAGTATCTAAGCTAGGATATTAAGTATCTAAGCTAGGGAATTTAGTATCTAAGCTAGGGAATTAAGTATCTAAGCTAGGGAATTTAGTACCTAAGCTAGGATATTAAGTATCTAAGCTAGGGAATTTAGTATCTAAGCTAGGGAATTAAGTATCTAAGCTAGGGAATTAAGTATCTAAGCTAGGGAATTAAGCAATTAAAACTTCCACTCTCACCCAGAGGCGAGTCCTCAAAGCCGATATTCATCCACTTGTCCTTCATCACGGCATCCAAGGAGTGCCGTTTCGCAGGATTGAGCACCAGCATCCGCTTGAGCAGGGCCTCGCAGTCGGTGCTCATGTAGAAGGGGATCCGGTACTTGCCGCGCAGCACCCGCTCCCGCAGCTCCTTGAGATTCTGGCCGTCAAACGGCAGCGAGCCGCTGACCAGGGTGTAGAGAATGACGCCCAGGCTCCACACGTCCACCTCGGGGCCTTCGTACTTCTTGCCCTGGAACAGCTCGGGCGCGGCGTAGGGCGGCGAGCCGCAGAACGTGTCGAGCCGCTGGCCGGGGCTGTACTCGTTGCTGAAGCCGAAGTCCGCAATCTTGATGTTCATATCGGCGTCCAGCAGCAGGTTCTCCGCCTTCAGATCCCGGTGGACCACGTGCTTCTGGTGGCAGTACTGCACCGAGCTCACAATCTGACGGAACTTCACCCGCGCCTCCTTCTCCTTCATGCGGCCGTGCGCCACCAGGTAGTCGAATACTTCGCCTGGGGGAAATCGGATTTATGAGTGGGGATTATAAGGAACGCTTCTGTGATACACTGCTCAAGAGAGAGAAATAGAGCAGTGTGCTCACCTCCGCTGGCGTACTCCATCACTAGGTAGAGCGTCTTCTCAGCCGTGATCACTTCGTATAGTTTAACTGAAATTATTTGTTGTTGTTGACTTACTGTGTGAGGCCAGAACACTTTGTATAATTCACCACCCTGACATTCACAACCCCGACATTCACCAAAATGACATTCACCAGCCTGACATTCACCGCACTGACATTCACCACCCTGACATTCATTATCCGACATTCACCAGCCTGACATTCACCAGCCTGACATTCACCAGCCTGACATTCACCAGCCTGACATTCACCACCCTGACATTCACCAGCCTGACATTCACCAGCCTGACATTCACCAGCCTGACTTTCACCACCCTGACATTCACCACCCTGACATTCACCAGCCTGACTTTCACCACCCTGACATTCACCAGCCTGACATTCACCAGCCTGACACTCACCAGCCTGACACTCACCACCCTGACTTTCACCAGCCTGACATTCACCAGCCTGACATTCACCAGCCTGACATTCACCAGCCTGACATTCACCAGCCTGACTTTCACCACCCTGACATTCACCACCCTGACTTTCACCAGCCTGACATTCACCAGCCTGACATTCACCAGCCTGACATTCACCAGCCTGACATTCACCAGCCTGACATTCACCAGCCTGACATTCACCAGCCTGACATTCACCAGCCTGACATTCACCAGCCTGACATTCACCACCCTGACATTCACCACCCTGACATTCACCACCCTGACATTCATTATCCGACATTCACCAGCCTGAAATTCACCAGCCTGACATTCACCGCACTGACATTCATTATCTGACATTCACCACCCTGACATTCACCGCACTGACATTCACCACCCTGACCATTCACCACCCTGACATTCACGACCCTGACCATTCACAACCCCGACATTCACCACATTGACCATTCACAACCCCGACATTCACAACCTGACATTCACCACCTGCCATTCACCACGCCGAGATATCCACACCCATAAAATTCATCACCCCAGCATTCACAGCCGTTAGATTTCATCACACCCGGAAGTCGCCCGACCCTAACTTTTCCCACAGGCAAAAGCAGCTCGCATTTACCGATATTAGGGTGATCCAGCATTTTCATGATCCGAACCTCGCGATACAACTGCAATGAAAGCAAACAGAAAAAAGGCCGGACATTGTAGACAAGAATATAATCTATTCAATATAAAGTCGTAGTCACATACATATACATGCAGAATACAAAGTGAGTAAATTAAAAATGCATGTAATAACTAACACCCAGGCCACTGCACAGGTAGGTAAAAAGCTGACTCAATTCTGCGCGCAGTCTAACTAACCCCCCCCCCTACGCAACTCCGTCCCACTGTCTGCCCACTTTCCCGCGATCTGGAGCCGCGCCGGGTGACTCAGTTGAAGCCGAAAAGCAGCAATACAGAAGAAGAAGAGGAAGGAGGGAAGAGAGGCACTATTAGGCAGGCCAAGGTGCAGTCTAAGGTGAACTGGCAACCTGAGGCCTGCGTGCACACAGCCGAAGGAGAGGAGGGTTGAAGAGCACAGCGAGATAGCGAATGCCACAGTGCACACCGGAATGAACAGCCGAAGCTTCAGGCTACAATAAACTTGGCGCTGAACTTTCCGAAATTGCCAAAATAAGAATTTTCAACAGAATTAATTCGCTTACTATATTTACTGGACTTGCGGAAAGCAGACAGGAAACCTCAGTGCAATAATGACAGACATTGTTCTCCTTAGGATAAAGAGAAGTATTAGGACAGGAGGCTGACAGGCTCAACAATACTCACTGATAAGGAACTAGCTAGTAAAACAGTGCTCAGAGGTCAGGAACTGGCAGGTAGACTCCTAGCTGCTTTATCTACATATTTCCATATCTTGGAGACGGACAGACAGGTACAGGCTGAGAAGGGAATTGTGTGGCCTGAGATAATAATTAAGCTCAACATTAAATGCGCAATAATTCACGTACCGTAGAGGCTCACATGAACTGCAACAAATGGCTTGGGGCAGCAGCCGGGTCACCGAAAGACAGAAAGAGTAGATTAGAGGGTACCAGAGAGGGTAGCAGAGGGTAGAAAAGGGCAGCATAGGGTAGCAGAGGGTAGCAGAGGGTAGAAAAGGGCAGCAGAGGGTAGCAGAGGGTAGAAAAGGGCAGCATAGGGTAGCAGAGGGTAGCAGAGGGTAGAAAAGGGTAGCAGAAGGTAGCAGAAGGTAGCAGAGGGTAGCAGAGGGTAGAAAAGGGTAGCAGAAGGTAGCAGAAGGTAGCAGAGGGTAGCAGAGGGTAGCAGAGGGTAGCAGAGGGTAGCAGAGGGTAGAAAAGGGCAGAATAGGGTAGCAGAGGGCAGCAGAGGGTAGAAAAGGGTAGCAGAGGGTAGAAAAGGGCAGCAGAGGGTAGCAGAGGGTAGAAAAGGGCAGAATAGGGTAGCAGAGGGTAGCAGAGGGTAGAAAAGGGTAGCAGAAGGTAGCAGAAGGTAGCAGAGGGTAGCAGAGGGTAGCAGAGGGTAGAAAAGGGTAGCAGAGGGTAGCAGAGGGTAGCAGAGGGTAGCAGAGGGTAGCAGAGGGTAGAAAAGGGCAGCAGAGGGTAGCAGAGGGTAGAAAAGAGCAGCAGAGGGTAGCAGAGGGTAGCAGAGGGTAGCAGAGGGTAGAAAAGGGTAGCAGAGGGTAGCAGAGGGTAGCAGAGGGTAGCAGAGGGTAGAAAAGGGCAGCAGAGGGTAGCAGAGGGTAGCAGAGGGTAGCAGAGGGTAGAAAAGGGCAGCATAGGGTAGCAGAGGGTAGCAGAGGGTAGAAAAGGGCAGCAGAGGGTAGCAGAGGGTAGAAAAGGGCAGCAGAGGGTAGCAGAGGGTAGAAAAGGGCAGCAGAGGGTAGCAGAGGGTAGAAAAGGGCAGAATAGGGTAGCAGAGGGTAGAAAAGGGCAGCAGAGGGTAGCAGAGGGTAGCAGAGGGTAGAAAAGGGTAGCAGAGGGTAGCAGAGGGTAGCAGAGGGTAGAAAAGAGCAGCAGAGGGTAGCAGAGGGTAGCAGAGGGTAGCAGAGGGTAGAAAAGAGCAGCAGAGGGTAGCAGAGGGTAGCAGAGGGTAGCAGAGGGTAGAAAAGGGCAGCAGAGGGTAGCAGAGGGTAGAAAAGGGTAGCAGAGGGTAGCAGAGGGTAGAAAAGGGCAGCAGAGGGTAGCAGAGGGTAGAAAAGGGCAGCAGAGGGTAGCAGAGGGTAGCAGAGGGTAGAAAAGGGCAGCAGAGGGTAGCAGAGGGTAGAAAAGGGCAGAATAGGGTAGCAGAGGGCAGCAGAGGGTAGAAAAGGGTAGCAGAGGGTAGAAAAGGGCAGCAGAGGGTAGCAGAGGGTAGAAAAGGGCAGAATAGGGTAGCAGAGGGCAGCAGAGGGTAGAAAAGGGTAGCAGAAGGTAGCAGAAGGTAGCAGAGGGTAGCAGAGGGTAGCAGAGGGTAGAAAAGGGCAGCAGAGGGTAGCAGAGGGTAGCAGAAGTTAGCAGAGGGTAGAAAAGGGTAGCAGAGGTAACAGAAAGTAGCAGACAGACAGGAGAGACAAAACCAAAGCTAGCTACAAAGACTTGCCTTCTGCAGACTTGAAGGATTCAGCTGAGTCTTGTCGATAATTTTAATTGCCACCTCCTCTCCAGTGATGACGTGCTTGGCCAGCTTCACTTTGGCAAAGTTGCCCTTGCCGATGGTCTTGAGCAGGCGGTACTTGCCGATGTGCGGCTCCTCACCGCCCCCGCCCGCCGCCGCCGCCGCCGCCGTGGGAGCGGCCGGTCACGCGGCCACTGCCGGCGCCACTGGCGCCAGACGAGCCCGGTGGCACGGAGTGCTCGCTAGACAGGGCGGGCGGCTGTACGAAGCCCTCTTTAACAGTGCTGAGCATCTTAGTGCCGGAGGACATGCCTTAATAAAGAGCCAATATTGGTCAGCTCCAGATGGCTGGAATCCTGGGACAGGCTGGGCTAACTGGCTGAATTCAATTGGCAACAATGTTTTCAGCCGCTGAGTTGAGTCATCTGGAATCAAATTGCAATAAATATTGTATACAAACACAATTAATATGCTGATTATGTATAATTATAAAAATTATATAATCTATTTTGATAACTTTCATTGCCTTGCAATAGAATGCAAGCAACTCTGAAAACTCATTTGCAAGAGTTCCTAATTATAGACTGTATGATTGACTTTATTTACTCTTTTAACTAAAAGACAATTAGCAGTGCTTAATATAATTGGATTATATATGGTAAACTTTGTGCTCATTCTATTTCAATGTTGTATATTTTAAGTTCCCTTGACATGTCAATATATAACATATGTATCCTAAAAAAAAATTTTTATTTACCTTGGAAGCTAACCTAAATGAATGGTAATTAAAACTATGCTATTATTGATTAAATAAAAAACATGCATATTACATAACAACTTTGTTGATTTTAAATGCAAACATATGCATTATAAGAAACACTGTTAAATATGGGCCTACCAACAAGGCCGGATTAGCTAGCAATAAATGTCTAACCCATAAGCCACAATGCCTAGTTTTATTATGCATAGCCATATTCACAATTAGGAGTCAAACAATATCAAATTTTTGAGATTTTTGAGACTTCAGATCTATACTTATAAGATAATTGAGATTCAATAAAGATTCAAGATTAAGCCTAATTAGCATCTAGTAGTCTTATTTACATTATTTTATCTATTCAATGCTAATATTATTATTTGTTAAATGTGTACAATGGTGACAACAAAGGGAAAAATATTAATTTTTTAGCTTGTTAATAACTTGATATATCAAATATAGTATATTTGTATAATATTATATTATCATAGTCACAAAGAGTAAAAAATAGTCACAATTCTTGACTTTTCTTGAGATCTCAAAACCAAGATTAAGACTGAGAAAAGTGCCAAAATCTTGATGATTGAGACTGAAATTAAGATCTTATCTGACCCCAATTCACAATGCTTACATACAAAAATTAGCCTGGGGTTTCACATAATTCATAACTATAAAGACCAACCCTAAAGCATAAAGTATATATGCCTAAATGACTGAAAAGTTGAAGTCATTATATACTTAGTATATATAATTTAATTATATATGCAATATTTATGCACTTGCATTTGCTTGAGAATCAGTAGAGTGGGCAAAACCATCTTATTGCTATTTATGGGATAATTTTGCCAAAATTTGTTGTTTTAAGATTTTTGTAATCCTTTTGTAATTATTAAAAAGTAAATGAAATTGTTATTTTATACATATATTATACATATACCATACTATATTATATATTAGAAATATATATATATTTCTTAATACTATTACATTACTAATATTATTCTTAGACCTATAGTCTAAACTTAAGCAAAAAAGCTTTTTATATAGTCATAGATTCATTTTATAGATAAAGATCTCAATTTTGCAATTGCAATTGATATTTAAGATTTCGACTTTTTTCAATTGAATCTTGATTTTAAAAAGTGCCAAGAACAAAGAGCTCTAGGTTGAAAAACCATATTTTAAATATAGTACAGATATCTAGAAAATAATATAAACACTGAATTCAAACAAACTGGTTTGAAAAATCATTGCCAAAAATTCAACTTATTTTAATGTTATATATTGGGTAAAATAGAAAGTTCTTGGGATTTATGAGGATAACTATAGAATTTCTAGAAGCCAAATATGCAGAGGTATAAAAAGGCCATTGACTGCTATAAAGCAACCCAAATTCAAGTTTTAGCTTCAGTGCTATAGTACTACCACACTCCAGATCATGTAGTATATGCCCAGAAATTCTAGTGTCCATTGGCCTTGCATGCCAGAAATAAACGTGCATAGTTAACACATATCACTCTTAAAAAATAGTGTGCGTGCATACCTAGCATGTATTTTATAGAATCCCACAGAAGAGTTACACTGTGTTAAATAGAAAAAAGATAAATAAGTTCATTTTTAAGCATAAATTTCAAGCTTTCTAAGTTTTTAAAGCTTGTAATAAGGCATTTGAACAAATCTTTTGCATGTATTGATTTTTTGCTGTAAATAGTGTTGCTGAAAAAGCATAAAAATCAACCAAATTATTTGCAAAAAAGGTTTCCTAGCCTATACAATTCAAAAAAGGTCTTTTGTTGTCATAACATAAAAAGGTCATTTACTGTCCTAATAATGGCATAGTTTTAGGAATGGGATGGGTATGCATTCAATTTTTTGGCATGCATTTGTAATTTTTTAATTTTTTTCAATTTATGCTTAAAAAGGAACTTTTTTCATCTTTTTTTATTTCACAATAACTCTTCTATATGATTCTATAAAGTGCATACCGATACCAGGTATACTATGCACACATACTATTTTCTTAGGAGTGATACATGCCAATTTTATAAGCCTACTTTTGGTGTGCAAGGCCAATGCATGCCCTAATTTTTGGGCATACTATATAATTTAGAGTATAGAGAAAAAGTGATTTTTTTTAAAAGTATACCAAGTTTAGTTTTCTAAAATATATAATTTTAGATGCTTGCTATCTGGGGGATGCTTGCTATCTGGGGGATGCTTGCTATCTGGGGGATGCTTGCTATCTGGGGGATGCTTGCTATCTGGGGGATGCTTGCTATCTGGCCGTCTGGGGGATGCTTGCTATCTGGGGGATGCTTGCTATCTGGGGGATGCTTGCTATCTTGGGGATGCTTGCTATCTGGGGGATGCTTGCTATCCAAGGGATGCTTGCAATCTGGGAGATGTTTGCTATCTGGGGGATGCTTGCTGTTTTGGGATGATTTCTTTTTGCATTGCACTTCATTTGAGTATTTTGTCTCTTTTCTTTGTGAAGGCTTTATTTCGCTATCTTTTTGTTACTTGTAGAGAACAGAGATTCTATACAGATGTCCCCCAACGGGGGGCGAAGATTGCTAGTAAATTATCTAATTCTAATTCTTCTTTCTATATATGCATTATGCATAAATTATTTTAACCTCAAAACTGCACTAAAAATAATTAGGCCTTAGGGCCTAGTGTGTGTGTATCACTCTTTTTAGTTATGGCAGGGCCTATAAGTGTGGAAATATAACAGTACAATTAAAACTATTCTTAGACTGATTTATTTTTCGAAACTAAAACATCCCCTTAGAACTTTGCCTTGTGACTTGAAAAAAGGAATAGGAAAAAAGGAAAAAAAGGAGCTATAGCTATCAGGCTAAGGGAAGGGCAGTAAATTATATTGCATAAATTTCTTAAAAAAATTCTATTTGTGTAATAGAGTTTTAACTAGTAAACATAATCTTGATATAGTTGAAAGTGTTGTATGTTCCACTACCAGGTGTGTGTTAATACTGAATTAAGACCAAAAAATAAAAGAAATTAGTTTACTAACTAGCAATCTACGCCCCCCGTTGGGGAGCCAAAGAAATGCAATGCACGTTTTTTTAATAAGCTACATGTATCCTTGAAATCTTAAAAAATCTCCTGTCAAACCTTGTAAGCCTTGACATGTCAGTAATCCCCCCCCACAAGCTTTAACATATCAACTTCCCCCCTTGACATCTCAGCAATGCCCCCAATAAGCCTTGGAAATATAAAAATATCTGTCAACCTTCTAACCCTAACGCTAGCCTAACCCTAACCCTAACCCTATAGCCTAACCCTAACCCTAACCCTAACCCTAACCCTAACCCTAACCCAACCCTAAAGCATTGAAATTTCAGTAATTCTCTCTAAGAGTCATTATAGCACTACTACAGCATTATAGCGATTCCCTGCAAGCCTCGACATCGTAGGGATTCCCAAATGAATCTCTTAACTTCGACATGAAGCTTCTTTTATTTTTTACATTACGCTTTTTTTATCAGCGATCCCTCCCCTGAGGAGGCATCAAATAATGTAATAAAAAGTTTTCAATAAACTACATGTAGCTTCTGACTTTAGCCTTGAAATCTCATTTATACCCCCGTGAGCCTTGACATCTCAGCTATTCCCCCCGTAAGCCTTGACATGTCAGCGATGGCCCCCATAAACCTTGAAATCTAAAAAATCCCCTGTTAACCTTGAAACGCGATAAAATATAACCCTCAACCCACACCTGACTTAAACCTAACTTTAACCCAACCTAAAGCCTTGAAATCACAGCAATTCTTCTCCCCTAAGCCTTGACATTTTAGTGATTCCTTCTTTAAGAATCACAGCACTATAACGATTTCCACCAAGCTTTGACATCGTAGCAATTCCCAAATGAATCTTTTAACTTTGACATGACTTTTATTTTATGTATACATAGTGCTACTTTTATTTTTTACATGACTCTTCTTCTATCAGCGCCCCCCCCCCGTGGCGAGCCAACAAATAATGCAATAAAAAATTGAGTAAAGTACATGAACTTTGAAGTAGCTTCTGACTTTTGCTTTGACATCTCAGAAACCCCCCCCGTAATCTCAGTTATTCTCTGAGAGCCTTTACGTCTCAGTTTTTCTCCCCAGCACAGCATTATAGCTGCATTTAATTTTTACATGACACCCTTCATGTCTGACATGACGCTTCTTTTATTCTACCATGATGCTTCTTGATTTTTTAAATGACACTTTCATTAGTTTTTAAATGAGGCTCCTATGATTTTTTCATGACGCTTCTATGATTATTACATGATGCTTCTATGATTTTTTATATGACGCTTCTATGATTGTTTATATGACGCTTCTATGCTTTTTACATGACGCTTCTATGAATTTTTTACATAACGCTTCCATGATTGTTTACATGACGCTTCTATGATTGTTTACATGACGCTTCTATGCTTTTTTACATGACGCTTCTATGATTTTTACATGACGCTTCTATGATTATTTCATGACGCTTCTACGATTTCTGCAGGACGCTTCTATGCTTTTTTATATGACGCTTCTATGATTGATTATATGACGCTTCTATGATTTTTCATGACGCTTCTATGATTGTTTACATGACGCTTCTATGATTGTTTATACGACGCTTCTATGATTTTTACATGACGCTTCTATGCTTTTTACATGACGCTTCTATGATTTTTTACATGACGCTTCTATGCTTTTTACATGACGCTCCTATGATTTTTTCATGACGCTTCTATGACTTTTTAGATGACGCTTCGATGATTGTTTACATGACGCTTCTATGATTTTTTCATGATGCTTTTATGATTTTTTACATGATGCTTCTATGATTGTTTATATGACGCTTCTATGATTGTTTATATGACGCTTATATGATTTTTACATGACGCTTCTATGCTTTTTACATTACGCTTCTATGATTTTTTACATGACGCTTCTATGATTGTTTACATGACGCTTCTATGATTTTTTACATGACGATTCTATGAATTTTTACATGACGCTTCTATGCTTTTTACATGACGCTTCTATGATTGTTTATATGACGCTTCTCTGATTTTTACATGACGCTTCTATGATTTTTTCATGACGCTTCTATGATTTTTTACCTGACGCTACTATGATTTTCACATGACGCTTCTATGATTTTTTACATGACGCTTCTATGATTTTTTCATGACGCTCCTATGATTTTTTCGTGACGCTTCTATGACTTTTTAGATGACGCTTCGATGATTGTTTACATGACGCTTCTATGATTGTTTACATGACGCTTCTATGATTGTTTATATGACGCTTCTATGATTGTTTATATGACGCTTATATGCTTCTTATATGACGCTTCTGTGATTGTTTACATGACGCTTCTATGATTGTTTACATGACGCTTCAATGATTGTTTACATGACGCTTCTATGATTGTTTACATGACGCTTCTATGATTTTTACATGACGTTTTAATGATTTTTTACATGACGCTTCTATGATTGTTTACATGACGCTTCTATGATTGTTTACATGACGCTTCTATGCTTTTTACATGACGCTTCTATGATTATTTCATGACGCTTCTACGATTTCTACATGACGCTTCTATGCTTTTTACATGACGCTCCTATGATTTTTTCATGACGCTTCTATGACTTTTTAGATGACGCTTCTATGATTGTTTACATGACGCTTCTATGATTGTTTATATGACGCTTCTATGATTGTTTATATGACGCTTCTATGATTGTTTATACGACGCTTCTTTGATTTCACATGACGTTTCTATGATTTTTTACATGACGCTTCTAAGATTTCTTACATGACGCTTCTATGATTTTTTCATGACGCTCCTATGATTTTTTCATGACGCTTCTATGACTTTTTAGATGACGCTTCGATGATTGTTTACATGACGCTTCTATGATTTTTTCATGATGCTTTTATGATTTTTTCGTGACGCTTCTATGATTGTTTACATGACGCTTCGATGATTGTTTACATGACGCTTTTATGATTTTTTCATGACGCTTCTATGATTGTTTACATGACGCTTCTATGATTGTTTACATGACGCTTCTATGATTGTTTATATGGCGCTTCTATGATTGTTTATATGACGCTTATATGCTTCTTATATGACGCTTCTGTGATTGTTTACATGACGCTTCTATGATTGTTTACATGACGCTTCTATGATTGTTTACATGACGCTTCTATGCTTTTTACATGACGCTTCTATGATTATTTCATGACGCTTCTACGATTTCTACATGACGCTTCTATGCTTTTTACATGACGCTCCTATGATTTTTTCATGACGCTTCTATGACTTTTTAGATGACGCTTCTATGATTGTTTACATGACGCTTCTATGATTGTTTATATGACGCTTCTATGATTGTTTATATGACGCTTCTATGATTGTTTATACGACGCTTCTTTGATTTCACATGACGTTTCTATGATTTTTTACATGACGTTTCTAAGATTTCTTACATGACGCTTCTATGATTTTTTCATGACGCTCCTATGATTTTTTCATGACGCTTCTATGACTTTTTAGATGACGCTTCGATGATTGTTTACATGACGCTTCTATGATTTTTTCATGATGCTTTTATGATTTTTTACATGATGCTTCTATGATTTTTTATATGACGCTTCTATGATTGTTTATATGACGCTTATATGCTTCTTATATGACGCTTTTATGATTGTTTACATGACGCTTCTATGATTGTTTACATGACGCTTCTATGATTGTTTATATGACGCTTTTATGATTGTTTATATGACGCTTCTATGATTTTTACATGACGTTTTAATTATTTTTTACATGACGCTTCTATGATTGTTTCATGACGCTTCTATGATTGTTTACATGACGCTTCTATGATTTTTACATGACGCTTCTATGATTGTTTATATGACGCTTCTATGATTGTTTACATGACGCTTCTATGATTGTTTCATGACGCTTCTATGATTGTTTCATGACGCTTCTATGATTGTTTACATGACGCTTCTATGATTTTGACATGACGCTTCTATGATTGTTTACATGACGCTTCTATGATTGTTTACATGACGCTTCTATGATTTTTACATGGCGCTTCTATGATTGTTTACATGACGCTTCTATGATTGTTTACATGACGCTTCTATGATTTTTATACGATGCTTCTATGATTTTTTAAATGACGCATCTATGATTTTTATATGACGCTTCTATGATTTTTATATGACGCTTCTTTTTAAAAAGTCTTTTAGTTTTCCTGACGTTGAAAAGCTTTAATTGAAAAAATTATATTCTATGAAAATTCGAACCATCGTCGCTGCATTTATCAAATTTTGCACATATATATATAATTCAACAGTTTAAAATCCAAGCATAGAGTAAATCACACGAAGCAGTTATGACATAATCAGTTTCTCAGTCAGTCAGTATCAGTTAACAATATGGTTACGCAATTTAAATCAAGTCTGGTGCTAGGCTTCCACACTGCATTTTCAATTCAAGTCAGAGTTACAATTCAGTTATGATGCAATCTATTTCAGAGTCAGAATTCAACCAGTCAGTTTTTTCTCTAGCATTCTTACAATGCATTTCAAGTCAAAAAGTTTGCTTGACCTTTGCAAAAAAGCATGTTTTTCGAATATTTAATGCCTCTAGCATTGAGCAATTTCTTAGCCACGATGCATGTACCGTCACGGGAAAATTTCTGATCGAACAGTGCAAGTTCGAACAAAATCGGTCCAGCCATTTTTTCTCTAATCTATCACATATATATATATATATATATATAAACATCACATTTTTAGTATATAGGATTATGTTCGATCAATTGAATTTAAATAAAGCAGAAGAATATATTATAGGATCAATTCCATGTGAAGTCGTGAAGATTGGTTAAAATCGAAATGATTATCTAGGCCTATCTCTATCAGAATCAGATGTATAACAAACACACACACAAGGAAACCCAATTCAAGGAAATGAGTAAACTTTCCAGGAAATCTTCTCGAAAGGGTGTATTGTTTTAACAAATTGCTTTACTCACATCAGCAAAAATAAATATCAGAAGTTAAATATCAGTAAGATTTGCCTGTGATTTTTATAGAAATAAGAAAAACTATATAATTTACAAAATTCTAGGAAGCAAATTAAAATACCGACTATCACCGTTGAACGATGGCTTTGTGGATTTTGGATTCAGGCTCAATCTCTTATCTTTTTGCTCTTTATAAATTAAATACGTAAGGTCTTAGATTGGCATAAATAGAGCTAGGGACAGAGTGTACGCGATCACTGACTGAGAAAGATATGCAGTGACGCAATGCTGTACCGAGAGAAGAGAGGGTATGAAAGTAAAGAAGGGGAGAAATGAGACAAATTAGTGAAGGGAGAGGACAGGAGTGGAGAGGAAAGGAGAGGCCCAAGGGGGAGCAGAGGAGAAAAAGTAAAGAGAGAGGATATTGAGAGAAAGAAGCTGAAGAGATCGAAGAGATATAAACTATATATTTATCGGGCCGGGTTGATATTGTGATAATTAAGTTTCAAAAGATCCGAGGGCCGGATAGAGAGGCTTCGCGGCTGCATGTGTCACCCTGGTGCTGTATAAACTGAGATGCTTGGTGGTACTGGCCATGGCTAGATCGAAAAGGGCAATTCATGCCAACAAAAAAATGTGTCTAAAAATAATTAAATCTTTCCTGACATGAAGCTGCAGTACATCCGTACATCCGTATTATGGATGAAGCACATCGCTTCAATGTACAATTGTACATTAGTTGCGTCAAATGAACTTTACATGTACATGTACGCTCGTAATTCGATAACACCCGTCCCGAGATATCAGAGAAGTATTTACAATTGACATCTGAATTATCATGCATATGTCATGCATTGTTGCAAGAAAAACTTCGCTGAAAAATGATGGATAATTTTCATTAAACAGTTTTTTTGAAATGCACATGCACGTACAACATGTACCTTTAATTTTTTCATAGCTCACATAGAAATGCTTCACGACGTAAGTCACGCAGTCGAGGGCCTGCAGCGCATTGTATTTCGATGGGCAACAGAAAACTGTTTAGCTCCCTGATAGGTGTTGTTGTTGCCCAGTCAATCCTTCAAACAACACCAATATTGGCCAAGAAGCGTCCCAAAGTCAGGCTTGGGGATTCGCCCAGAGTCGTATCATAGTCGTTGGTGGTAAAATATAACATGTAGTCAAAGAAGTGACTCTAGACGTGACTCTAGCGAGCTTTAACGACAGGATGTCGACACGTTGAAAGTCGCCAAAAAGTTGTCAAAGGTTCGCTTAAGACTTCAATTTGAAGCGTTTTATTGTCTGCGACTCTGAAGTGACTCTGGGGCCGTAGAGCCGTACCTGAGGCGTGCCAGAGTCTCTGTAGAACCGCTGAGTTGTGTCTGAAGCGCATCTGCGTCACTTTATGAATTAGAATCGCATTTCACATTTGTAACAACTCTGTTTAATCTACTTGAGCTCGAAGAAATCTTACGATTCTGCAACTCACGTGATGCGCTCGTGACTCAACAGGATCGCCTCTCCGTCGCATTGCGGTCGTTTGAGTCGTTAAAAAGTCGCACGAGTCGCCTTCAGAGTCGCTAAGAGTCACCAGTGAGTTGTTTGAAATAACTCTTTAGCGATTCTGCTGGTCAGGGTAACGTTTCAACGTGGTAGTTAGCTAATGTAGTTTGTGCTTTGGAGCCGCGAATTCATTATCCTTTAATCCAAGACAGCTGTGCCAGCAGAGTTATTATTTTCTAATTTATTGAAACAAAAATTGCACTCTATGTACATGCATGGACACGGGGAATGTACGGGGTAACCTTCCTAGTAAACACTGTAATACATGTAAATAAAAATACATGGGATCGCAAATTATACAGCTTAAGAAATGTAAAGTCAATTTAAATTACAGCGAACAACCAGATTTGTTTTAATAAAAGCAAAGCCAGTCAATGAAAACCGATCGCGCTAAGCCGCAGTTTTCCGCAGTCCCGCCATGGCGGCTGCAGTCTTCGGCCTGCCGCCTCCCGTGCCGACCACCCCAACCGCCGAGGCTGCCGCGGCTGCCGAGGTCAAAGACGCGTCGCCACCGCCACTGCCGCCGCTGCCGCCGCCACCAGCCGCTGCTGCTGCAGCCAGCAGCGAATCTTCCGCGGCGTTGGCGGCGGTCGCGGCGGCCACCCGAGCGGCGGCGGCGGCGGTGGCCGGCCGGGGCAGCAGGCGGGCGGGCACGGAGGTGGCGCCGATCCAGTCCGTCCGCTTGGCCTCAAGAATTCGCTGCCGGTCCAGCAGCCGCATCGCCGAGTCGCCATCGTCCTCGTCGTCCTCAGCGCCCGCCTCGTCCTCGCCGCCTGGAGCGTCGCCGCCGTTGCGAATCCGGCGCCGGCGCGGCGGCAAGTCCGGCAGGCAGCTCGCCTGTCGGATTCGGCGTTTGTTGAACCAGTCGTCAACCGAGGGCGTCAGCTTGGTGTCCATCATGTGCGCCAGGTCCACGAGAAGGTCGCGCTCCGTCTTCTCGTTGTCGCGGGTCCAGGCCGACCAGTCTCGGTTGAACTTGGCGCACTCGCTGCCCAGCTGCAGCTGCATCTTCATGTTCTTGTCGCGGACGCGGATCTCAGCGAACGGTCGGGCGGTCTTGCGCCGGCCCCGGCTGCCCCGCTGCTGCTGCTGCTGCTGCTGCATGCTGCGCCTGTATTTGCTGCTTGCTCGCGACACTGCAAGGGCTTGGAACTCAACTATATAGCCTTATTGTATTCAATAAGCTTTCACCTGCCTGTCAGCGCAACCACCAGCGCAGCAGAGAAGGGAAATTGCAAAAAAAGAGACGCTGGGTTGGCCTTTTGTTGCCGTTGGCGATCTCCTTCCTATAAATTTTATTTTTCTTTTGCACCGGGAATCCGTGCCGTGCCTGTGCCGTGCGTCTGGCCAAGCGCTAAATGCGCAGTCTGAGACGAGCGGAGACACTTGAGAAGAATGGATCGTCTGAGAGGGGAGCTTTTCTATGCACTTGGCCTCCAGGCAGGTCCGGACTTGCAACCCCCCTCTGTGCCAGGAGTATAAGCTCACTCACCCGCTTTCTCTGTCTCTGAGTTTGCTCTGATGGATACAAAAGAAACACACAAGGTAAGAGAGAGAGAGAAGACTCTAAACACTTTTTCGCCGGTGCCTAACTCGCTTACAGACTGAAGCAGTCCTCCTTCTCGTGTCGAAATGTCGCCAACTGGCAGTTTAACCACCAAGGGGACATTGCTCAGTGTAGTTAAATGAGTACTGGCACCACTTGATGCACTGCAGGACCACAAGCGAGCAGCTACAGCCGCACCCAAGCAATCCAAGCTCGTTTTTTGTGCAAACAGTTTTGCATCGCCCTACTACTGACAGTAATATAAAACACTCCCAGAGCTATACCGCACAATACTCAGATTTGCATGCCTACGCCAATTCAAAATGAATTTAAGGCAAGCACCGGGCTGCAGCTCCAGTATTGAATTTTAAGTGTGTTGGCCACAACTCGTGTGCAGCGGCTATTGAAGAGTCTGCTTTAATCAAATATACCAACAAATGGCGCACAGATCCATATGGAGCATCACCAGCATGCTATTGAAATTATCAGACAGCTGAGAACTCGGGCTTCGCGAAAGTGAGTTGTTGTTAATATTCTACGGTAGAATGCTCAGACGGCCTCTTGCTGCGGCCACCAGCGCTTGTGTCCGTGTCCGGAGGCAGCCGCCAATTCGCGCACCTGGGCGGGCTCGGACGGCTGGTCCCAGGCCGGCTGCCCGCCGTTGTGATGCCGCTTCACCTCGATGTTGCCGGCATCGTAGTACTTGACTGGCCACCACCGCTTGTGCACGCTGCATGCATTGGTTTTGGGGGTGTTGTAATTAGGAGAGCAAGTCTGTCAAACTTGACAACTTGAGGAAATCAGCCAGTCAGTCATGACTCACCCGCCGGCTGACGGGTGCGCATCGGCTAGGAGGGCGCAGCTGCCGAATAGGGCTGGAAAAAATTAATAAACCCCGTTATTTTTAGTCAACTCAAACAACAAATCCAACGCCAAGTCGGGTATGCTACTTACCAACGGCTAGAAGTAGTACGGTTGGCAAGAGGCGCATTTTGTTTCTGCTGCACTGGGAGCTATAGGAGCGTGGAGTCGGGTAGGGCGCGGTCAGGCGGGACCATGCAAGCGTTGGCTGGGAGTGGCGGAGCGCTTATATATTGTATTGCATCTCAAGCGACTTTGACGAGCCAATGACCTATCAGGTCAAGTCAGTGCAGAACCAATTGGATCAATTTGTCTAATCTGTAATCGTATGCGCGATATGACTAAAAATTCGCTTTGAAAATTTGCCGCACGAGTAATTAATTGAATTGAGCGTCAAGTTCGCCTGGGGCAAAAAACTTCTCGCTGTCTTACAATCCACTGTTGAAAAGGGGGGGAGAGCGGGGCAGCGCAACGTCCCCTGGTTCGACTCCAGGTTAGATTAGAAAGTCAGGGCCGCTGTGCACCCCGAGTGAGCGTGTGTACGAGTGCTGTGCCTGCGGACATTGTTGGCGCGCTTGCATGTGCTCAGAATATGGAATGCGATCTCAAGACATAATTTTTTCCGATGCGAAAGAAAATTAGCGGTTCTCGCTGCAACAGGCGGTACGACAAATACAAGTTCTCTACCGACCTGCAGCTGACTTCTACGAAAGTCGAGTGTAGCGTCCATCGCCAAGCGCAGGCGCACCCTGTCAGGGGGCATCACAAACCCGAAATATCACAAATCCGAAATATCATAAACCCGAAATATCACAAATCCGAAATATCACAAATCCGAAATATCATAAACCCGAAATATCATAAACCCGAAATATCACAAATCCGAAATATCACAAATCCGAAATATCACAAACCCGAAATATCACAAACCCGAAATATCACAAACCCGAAATATCATAAACCCGAAATATCACAAATCCGAAATATCAAATCCGAAATATCATAAACCCGAAATATCATAAACCCGAAATATCACAAATCCGAAATATCACAAATCCGAAATATCACAAACCCGAAATATCACAAACCCGAAATATCACAAACCCGAAATATCACAAACCCGAAATATCACAAACCCGAAATATCATAAACCCGAAATATCACAAACCTGAAATATCACAAATCCGAAATATCAAAACTCCGAAAGTGCTAAAATATCCAAAGATATTTAAGGTTTATGATGGGAACTTAGGGAAGTTCAGAGTTTAGATTAGCAAACCATAAAATAAGAGTATGAAGACTGCGAAACCACATGCCATGTGGGGGTTAAAAGTGAAGTTCAATTTAAGTGCAGTTGGAACTTTTATAGTGCTCCTCGTGATAAATTTGAGCTGGAAATCTCTGATGAGGTTTCAAATTTTTAAAACCTACCGTAGAGGACAAGGTATTTTACCCAATGACTCAATATAGAAAGTCTAGCAAAAGTCATCAAAGCCAGAATGAAACTGCCATGAGGCTTCATATTTGATTCATAAATAAGCCGAAATACTCTGTTTCTGCACAAGATTTACATTCGTACAATACAACGTGATGCAACTCCAATCGAAAGCGCCTAACCTTGACTTGAGCTGATTATATTGACTCCACAGTTTTGGATTCAGTTAAAAACTCAGAGACAGTTGGTGTCGATTCCCGGAGAACATGCCTTCCAGATGGCCCATTGACCAGCTCCCTGCTCAGGCAGGTTCACCAAGAGCAAAGGCAAGTCAGCTTCTATACATTCAGGGGTCATCAGCCAGACAGCCCAGGGACACACCAGCACCCTCAGGATAATTAGTGGCACCCACGAGACGTTGGATTGAAAGGCGGCAAGCATTCCTACACCGCAATTTTTCCCCAACGCAATCGATTTCCTGGGAAAGGAGAAAATACGGGAAAAAGGCTAATAAATCCACATCGCGCCTCGACGCTCGTTAATGGATGGAAATGGACAGACCGGGCGTGCATTAGGCAGAGACCACACCAGACTAATCGAATAAAAATGACCCCAGAAGATAACAGAGCCGGCTAGCGCAATCATCCCCGATGTGGAACCGAAGCGCAGTCAGTCGGTTTCAATTCAGAAAAAATGGTTATAGCGATGCAGATGAAATGACAAAATCATATATGCTCGAGAAGAGAGAAATTATCATCGAATTTTACATTTCATGATAGCAATTGAAAGCAGAAAGCTCGGAAAAGCACTGCGGTTTTGCAAACAAATCAATGAGGCCAGAATCCCTGGTTCGATTCCCTGCGCAAACACATTCATTTTTCTGTTTGACGATCCTACAGACAATGCATTGTTTGTAGTAATGTATTGTTCTGCATTAAAAATGTGAATAATGATCGTCAAATTGCTAAACAATGACGTTGCGCCAGTGTGCCTCACAGCCCTCTAAAGCATCTCAGAAAAGCCCCTGTACTGAAAATGGCCTCAGTATAGCTTGGCCATAGACAAAATTCCGCTCCTTTTTCCATGGAGTCCTCCCTCTGCTCACAGGGTGTGGAAATTGATTGCCTTAGTTAGAAAACTTATTGCGCCTTCCAGCCATTTTGGTTTGGGCCATAGACTACACTTTGACTAGGCTCCGTGTACACTTTTAAAAGCGTCCATCGGAAAATTGACTGAAACAGCGATATTACTGTGCCATTTCAACTTCGGATTAGTCAAAAGTGAGTTCAAATTCGTCAGCGTATGCAAAACTATATAGCGCTCAAGGGGAAGAGATCACAACATGATCAGAAAAAGTTTGCTTTGTCCATGGTAAGAAAAGGTTTCTATGGTAAATTTAAGTAAGAAAGTGAGTGAATTTCGTCTGTGGAAAAGTAGCCCAATTGCCTGAAATCTTCATTTCATGCTTTGATTGTTGTCAGAGATGCCCTACATGAGAATTTCGTCTGTGGATCGCTCTAGACTCGTGCGATGTTTTCAACAAGGATGAGACTGGAGACATCTCACAATTGAACTGGATATCAAGATGACAACTGCCAGTGACATCATCAGGAGATATGTTGATGAGGGTAGGATCGATCTTAACGCGCGTGGCGATGCAGTGAGACCAAAGTTTTCTGAGGAGATGCTCGGGGCGTTGACGAGGTATGTGGAAGAGAAGCCGACTGTGACCCTCAAAGAAATGCAGCAAAAGCTTGTTGCAGATTTTCCTGCTGCTCCTGCTGTGACAACGCAGGCAATCAGTCGTCGGCTTGATGGGACTTTGTGCGTTACATTGGCTGTTTGTTGTCATGTAGGGCATCCCTGACAACAATCAAAGCATGAAATGAAGATTTCAAGACATTGGGCTACTTTTCCAGACGAAATTCACTCACTCTCTTACTTAAATTTACCATAGACAACTTCTTTTCTTACCATGGACAAAGCAGACATTTTTCTGATCAGGCTGTATTTGCACTGACGAATTTCACTTACTCAGACGAATTCGAAGTCACTTTCTCTAAAAATTTACCATAGACACTCATTCTCTTCCCCTTGAGCGCTATATAGTTTTGCATACGCTGACCAATTTGAACTCACTTTTGACGAATCCGTTGTTGAAATGGTATATTAAATATAGGTGTAAAAACTGGAATAAAGATAGTCTATTAAAAAAAATGTGGCGATTTATGCCTGCACAAAAATGCAGAATGTCTAACGATCTTTATATTATAAAGCTTAATCCAAGGACTGATGAAATGATGAACTTTTGGACAAGCTTCCAGTCCAGATACTACAATTGAGAAGTCCCTGGCTATGCTAAGTAAAACAAACTAAAAACATTGTACAGAACAATAGGAATGAATATAATTGAGTACTAGACAGTAGCTCCGAATTACTGAATGAGAGCCTAGCAGGGAGTTACTAATTTAATGTAAGTATAACTTGTAAATCTCAAGTGCGCAATATTAGAATTCAATGCATACCATAACTATACATTACAGTGCATGCCTTCTTATATAACGCATTTCTCATTTTATTCATATAAAAACTTACTCTACTTGAGTTCATTAGAAAGTTATGCGCCAACACAAACATCTCTTGGACGACTTTTTTCCGCGAGATTCTGCGGAATCTTACGATTCTGCAAATCACGTGACGCGCTCGTCACTCAACAGTCGCATTGCAGTCGTTTGAGTCATTAAAAAGTCGCCAAGGGTCACCAGTGAGTTGTTTGAAATGGCTGTTTAGCGACTGTTGTCCCGGTAACGTTTTCAACGGGAAATAATGCGATTATAATGCGTTCGCTTGATTCGAAGTTGAAATTATGAAGGCAGAATAACAAATCCATCACGAACGGCACTAGCGATTATAAGGCATAAAAATAAGGGCTAAAAATTTATTTCTATGTATTTTAAGGTAGATTTTCGATAAAAAGTACAGACTGCACAACTAACTAATCAGGGCATGTACAGCCGCTCGCACTTCCTCTCAACTGATGACGCATCGTCACCGGCGGGCCGGCAGCTGTCGGTCACCCAGTCGGCCGTGACAACGTGGATTCGGCGCCGCTGGTCCCGGCTGGCGGCCTCTCGAATCTGTCGCAGCCGGCTGGCGTCCTCGTCAGGCCGAACCACCGCGTGCGTCACCGACGGAGTCAACGAGGCGGCGAGGCGGCCGCCGGCCCGACGGACATCGGCGGCAAGTTCGCGCCAGCGGCCGTCCGGATCTCGGCGAGTTGTTGGATCGCCTGGTGGGGCGGGGAGAATTGAACTGCATTGATCTACTACTGACAGTAGTAGCACTGGTTACCGATTCAGGCGTCTTTTGGGGAGGTCAGGATCGGCTTGGGGCGATTCTTGAGGTGGTTTGATGGCGATTTTTGAGGTGGTTTGAGGGCGATTTTTGAGGTGGTTTGAGGGCGATTTTTGAGGTGCCTTGAGGGCGATCTTTGAGGTGGTTTGAGGGCGATTTTTGAGGTGGTTTGAGGGCGATTTTTGAGGTGGTTTGAGGGCGATTTTTGAGGTGGTTTGAGGGCGATTTTTGAGGTGGTTTGAGGGCGATTTGGAGGTGCCTTAAGGGCAATTTTTGAGGTGCCTTGAGGGCGATTTTTGAGGTGCCTTGAGGGCGATTTTTGAGGTGCCTTGAGGGCGATTTTTGAGGTGGTTTGAGGGCGATTCTTGAGGTGGTTTGAGAGCGATTCTTGAGGTGCCTTGAGGGCGATTTTTGAGGTGCCTTGAGGGCGAGTTTTGAGGTGCCTTGAGGGCGAGTTTTGAGGTGCCTTGAGGGCGCTTTTTGAGGTGCCTTGAGGGCGATTTTTGAGGTGCCTTGAGGGCGATTTTTGAGGTGGTTTGAGGGCGATTTTTGAGGTGCCTTGAGGGCGAGTTTTGAGGTGCCTTGAGGGCGATTTTTGAGGTGCCTTGAGGGCGATTTTTGAGGTGCCTTGAGGGCGATTTTTGAGATGCCTTGAGGGCGATTTTTGAGGTGCCTTGAGGGCGATTTTTGAGGTGCCTTGAGGGCGATTTTTGAGGTGATTTGAGAGCGATTCTTGAGGTGCCTTGAGGGCGATTTCTGAGGTGGTTTGATAGCGATTCTTGAGGTGCCTTGAGGGCGATTCTTGAAGTGCCTTGAGGGCGATTTTTGAAGTGCCTTGAGGGCGATTTTTGAGGTGCCTTGAGGGCGATTTTTGAGGTGCCTTGAGGGCGGGTTTTGAGATGGTTTGAGAGCGATTCTTGAAGTGCCTTGAGGGCGATTTGGAGGTGCCTTGAGGGCGATTTTTGAGGTGGTTTGAGGGCGATTTTAAGGGCCGCTCACCAATGAGGAGGCAGCAATCCAGATACACAGTGCAGCCGGCCAGCGGCAGTCCCACATCGTCCGGCAGCAGCTCGGTCGGCCATTCAGCCTCGACTTCGTCATCGTCCGCATAGTCGTCGGCGGCAGCAGTTCCCGAAGTCGACTGGCCGCAGTGAGTTTTGTCCAGCAATTCGCCGAGAGCCTGCGGCGTCACCGGCTTCGTGTAGCTGTCGCCGAACTCGTCGTGGCTGCCGACCGCCGCCGACGCCGCGCGCTCCTCTTTGGCCAGAGTGGCCGGCCGGGCAAAGTGGACGAACTGGCGGGTGAGCGGCAGCAGGCGGCCGGCCTCCAGGCTGGCCAGCAGCCAGTCGGCGGTGGCCACATCGTGCCGGCCGCTGGCGATCAGGTTGCGCGCCCTGGCGTTCACCGAGTGCGCCACCACGCAGCGGGTGGCCCTGCCGGGATTCTGGACGACCCGGCCGCCGGCGGCCAGCACCCGGCGCTCCAGCTCGGCTTTGGGCGCCGCCTCCAGGCCGTTCAGCACCATCAGCTCGCAGCCGGTCAAGAAGCCGGCCGTATCGGCAGCGGCCGAGACGCCGACAAACTGAGAGCCAACCTGGGGCCGGGCTGCCGCCGCCCTGGCTACCGGAGCCCGACGCTGTCGTTTCCGTCCTGGCGGCGACGTTGTGGATGACGCTGCCGCTCCATCTTCGTTGTCTTCGCAGTCGTTGTCATCACGATTGCCGCCGACGGGCAGCACCGAGCGGGCCAGCTTGCCCTGACTGCGCAGCCGCAGGGCCGTCAGCTGGGCGACGCTGGTCGCCTGCCTGCAGGTTTTGTCTTCGCGAAAGCCGACAACGCGGGGGAAGCGCAGAGTGTAGCCGGTGGCGTAGGCGTCCGAGGCCACGATCTCGCTGGCCCGGACCTGCAGTGCGGTCATGAGCAGTGAGCAATCTATGAGCAGTGATGAGCAATCTATGAGCAGTGATGAGCACTGCAATCTATGAGCAGTGATGAGCACTGCAATCTATGAGCAGTGATGAGCACTGCAATCTATGAGCAATGATGAGCACTGCAATCTATGAGCAATGATGAGCACTGCAATCTATGAGCAGTAATGAGCAATCTATGAGCAGTGATGAGCAATCTATGAGCAGTGATGAGCACTGCAATCTATGAGCAGTGATGAGCAATCTATGAGCAGTGATGAGCAATCTATGAGCAGTGATGAGCAATCTATGAGCAGTGATGAGCAATCTATGAGCAGTGATGAGCAATCTATGAGCAGTGATGAGCAATCTATGAGCAGTGATGAGCACTGCAATCTATGAGCAGTGATGAGCAATCTATGAGCAGTGATGAGCAATCTATGAGCAGTGATGAGCACTGCAATCTATGAGCAGTGATGAGCACTGCAATCTATGAGCAGTGATGAGCACTGCAATCTATGAGCAGTGATGAGCACTGCAATCTATGAGCAGTGATGAGCACTGCAATTTATGAGCAGTGATGGGCAATCTATGAGCAGTGATGAGCACTGCAATCTATGAGCAGTGATGAGCAATCTCTGAGCAGTGATGAGCACTGCAATCTATGAGCAGTGATGAGCAATCTATGAGCAGTGATGAGCAATCTATGAGCAGTGATGAGCACTGCAATCTATGAGCAATGATGAGCACTGCAATCTATGAGCAGTGATGAGCACTGTAATCTATGAGCAGTGATGAGCACTGCAATCTATGAGCAGTGATGAGCACTGCAATCTATGAGCAGTGATGAGCACTGCAATCTATGAGCAGTGATGAGCACTGCAATCTATGAGCAGTGATGAGCAATCTATGAGCAGTGATGAGCAATCTATGAGCAGTGATGAGCAATCTATGAGCAGTGATGAGCAATCTATGAGCAGTGATGAGCAATCTATGAGCAGTGATGAGCAATCTATGAGCAGTGATGAGCAATCTATGAGCAGTGATGAGCACTGCAATCTATGAGCAGTGATGAGCACTGCAATCTATGAGCAGTGATGAACAATCTATGAGCAGTGATGAGCACTGTAATCCATGAGCAGTGATGAGCACTGCAATCTATGAGCAGTGATGAGCACTGCAACTTATGAGCAGTGATGAGCAATCCATGAGCAGTGATGAGCAATCTATGAGCAGTGATGAGCACTGCAATCTATGAGCAGTGATGAGCAATCTATGAGCAGTGATGAGCACTGCAATCTATGAGCAGTGATGAGCAATCTATGAGCAGTGATGAGCACTGCAATCTATGAGCAGTGATGAGCACTGCAATCTATGAGCAGTGATGAGCACTGCAATTTATGAGCAGTGATGAGCAATCTATGAGCAGTGATGAGCACTGCAATCTATGAGCAGTGATGAGCAATCTATGAGCAGTGATGAGCAATCTATGAGCAGTGATGAGCAATCTATAAGCAGTGATGAGCAATCTATGAGCAGTGATGAGCAATCTATGAGCAGTGATGAGCAATCTATGAGCAGTGATGAGCAATCTATGAGCAGTGATGAGCACAGACAGCAATTAGCCGACCTGAACCACAAAGGAGTTGCTGGGATCAATCCACACGTCCGGCCGCTCGCGCTGCCCGTCAGCCAGTCGGAAGGCCTCCGGCGGGCTGCGCTTATCGAACCGCTGCCAATGCTGAGCCATCTTCATGTTGTACTCGAACAGAGTCTGCTTGGAGTAGCCGCTGCCCACCTTGCAGAAGCTCAGGTACTTCACGCTGGCACCGGCATCTCCATCATCGTCTTCGCCGCCACCCGCCGCGCCAACGTCGTCCTCGCCGACGTCGGGCAGGGCGCAGAGGAAGTGGCTGCACATGCCGGCCCGGTGGCCGCTGCCGAAGTAGCCGCCAACGATGACGCAGTCGACATCGTCAACGAGGCCGCCGACGAACTCCGGCTTGAGCTTGAACCAGCCGGCCTTGCGGCTCGCCACGCTGTACACCGAGTCAGCCAGCTTGGCCATCAGGCCTTCTTCGCGCGATTCAATTGCGGCATTGAATTTCTCCACAGCTTCGGCCTGTGTGGAGGCCAGGCTCCACTCGGAGATGAGCAGCCGGCCCGGCACCGGGGCCAGCACCTGTTGATGCAGCACCGGCTCTCATTGTAGTGACGCCTGACACCCCACTCCCCGATGTCACTCGCTTGACACCCCACTCCCTGATGTCACTCGCTTGACACCCCACTCCCCGATGTCACTCGCTTGACACCCCACTCCCCGATGTCACTCGCTTGACACCCCACTCCCCGATGTCACTCGCTTGACACCCCACTCCCTGATGTCACTTGCCCTGATATCCCATTCCCTAATGTCACTCCCCCCGGCAACTGAATCAGTCATCATTGTCACTCCCTCCGGCAACTGAATCAGTCATCATTGTCACTCCTCCGGCAACTGAATCAGTCATCATTGTCACTCCTCCGGCAACTGAATCAGTCATCATTGTCACTCCTCCGGCAACTGAATCAGTCATCATTGTCACTCCTCCGGCAACTGAATCAGTCATCATTGTCACTCCCTCCGGCAACTGAATCAGTCATCATTGTCACTCCCTCCGGCAACTGAATCAGTCATCATTGTCACTCCCTCCGGCAACTGAATCAGTCATCATTGTCACTCCTCCGGCAACTGAATCAGTCATCATTGTCACTCCTCCGGCAACTGAATCAGTCATCATTGTCACTCCTCCGGCAACTGAATCAGTCATCATTGTCACTCCTCCGGCAACTGAATCAGTCATCATTGTCACTCCCTCCGGCAACTGAATCAGTCATCATTGTCACTCCTCCGGCAACTGAATCAGTCATCATTGTCACTCCTCCGGCAACTGAATCAGTCATCATTGTCACTCCCTCCGGCAACTGAATCAGTCATCATTGTCACTCCCTCCGGCAACTGAATCAGTCATCATTGTCACTCCCTCCGGCAACTGAATCAGTCATCATTGTCACTCATTCGGCAACTGAATCAGTCATCATTGTCACTCTTTCGGCAACTCAGTCACCTATTGTCACCCCGCAGTCCCCAGCCAGCTCACCAACCTGATTGTCAAGAATTCTTTTCCGCTCAACAAGCGGTCGGTCGGTGAGCACTCGGCCGTTGAGCAGGATGAGGTCGAACACCACAAAGCAGGGCACGTAGCCCCGCACGGACACTCTCTTAATATCGAAGTCCTGCGCCTTGGAGCCCATGGTGTTGGTCTCCAGGTTGAAGCCCATCATCTCGCCGTCAAGAATGCAGTTGTCAACGCCGGGCAGGAAGGCGGACGCCACATGCGGAGTCAGGTTGCCCGGCCCGTCGGGAGCCGCTCCGTAGGTGGCCGTCCACTCCAGGCCGCTGCGCGACCAGTACCTGTAGCCGCTGCCCGACTTGTGCAGCTGCATTCGCTCGCCATCAAACTTCACTTCGAGCAGGAATGGCCGGCCGGCGAACAGTTCGCCCAGCTGCAGGACGCTCGCCGCCTCGCCCAGCATCGGCCGGAACGGCGTGTTCAGGGCGACGCCGATTTCGTGCAGACGGACGCCTGGATAGTGCAGGCTGGTGCACACCTGGGACAGGTGGAAGATGGTGATGATAATCCAATTCAAAATCTCACTGAGAATCATGATAATCCAATTCAAAATCTCACTAAGGATCATGATAATCCAATTCAAAATCTCACTGGAGATCATGATAATCCAATTCAAAATCTCACTGGAGATCATGATAATCCAATTCAAAATCTCACTGAGAGTCATGATAATCCAATTCAAAATCTCACTGGAGATCATGATAATCCAATTCAAAATCTCACTGAGAGTCATGATAATCCAATTCAAAATCTCACTGAGAGTCATGATAATCCAATTCAAAATCTCACTGAGAGTCATGATAATCCAATTCAAAATCTCACTAAAGATCATGATAATCCAATTCAAAATCTCACTGGAGATCATGATAATCCAATTCAAAATCTCACTGGAGATCATGTTAATCCAATTCAAAATCTCACTGAGAGTCATGATAATCCAATTCAAAATCTCACTGAGAGTCATGATAATCCAATTCAAAATCTCACTAAGGATCATGATAATCCAATTCAAAATTTCACTGGAGATCATGATAATCCAATTCAAAATCTCACTGGAGATCATGATAATCCAATTCAAAATCTCACTAAGGATCATGATAATCCAATTCAAAATCTCACTGGAGATCATGTTAATCCAATTCAAAATCTCACTGAGAGTCATGATAATCCAATTCAAAATCTCACTGAGAGTCATGATAATCCAATTCAAAATCTCACTAAGGATCATGATAATCCAATTCAAAATTTCACTGGAGATCATGATAATCCAATTCAAAATCTCACTGGAGATCATGATAATCCAATTCAAAATCTCACTAAGGATCATGATAATCCAATTCAAAATCTCACTGGAGATCATGATAATCCAATTCAAAATCTCACTGGAGATCATGATAATCCAATTCAAAATCTCACTGGAGATCATGTTAATCCAATTCAAAATCTCACTGAGAGTCATGATAATCCAATTCAAAATCTCACTGAGAGTCATGATAATCCAATTCAAAATCTCACTGAGAGTCATGATAATCCAATTCAAAATCTCACTAAGGATCATGATAATCCAATTCAAAATTTCACTGGAGATCATGATAATCCAATTCAAAATCTCACTGGAGATCATGATAATCCAATTCAAAATCTCACTAAGGATCATGATAATCCAATTCAAAATCTCACTGGAGATCATGATAATCCAATTCAAAATCTCACTGGAGATAATGATAATCCGATTCAAAATCTTACTGGAGATAATGATAATCTTTTCAAAACCTCAAAACCTGAGTCAGGATAATCCGTTTAAAAATCCCAGGTTCCTATGATAAACATGCGGCGCACCTTCTCCAGACTCTGTGTGACATCGTACAGCGCCTCGGCATCGGGGTGGAAGGCGGACAGCACCGTCTTCTCGCTGACGCCAGCCCGAATGTCGCGCAGCACAATGCGGATGAGCCACTTCTGCTCCAGCGCGGTGGTCTGCTTGATCAGCGCGAACAGCTGGCGCTTCACTTCGTCTCGTTTGTTGGCCGCATTTGCCGCGCTCATTGCGGTCAGGTGATTGTTCACCTGCAGGCGGGGTGGCTCCGCTGCATGCTCTGCGTGTAAGCACACGCGCCACCCATGAGCCATCTAATCTAGATGCCTACCCTCCAACTCCTAATGTCTACCCCCCTAACTCTCAATGTCTACCCTCCAACTCCTAATGTCTACCCCCCAACTCTCAATGTCTACCCTCCAACACCTAATGTCTACCCTCCAACACCTAATGTCTACCCCCCAACTCTCAATGTCTACCCTCCAACTCCTAATGTCTACCCTCCAACTCTTAACGTCTACCGTCCACCTCTCAATGTCTACCCTCCACCTCTCAATGTCTACCCTCCAACTCTGAATGTCTACCCTCCAATTCTCAATATCCACCCTCCAACTCTGAATGTCTACCCTCCAACTCTGAATGTCTACCCTCCACCTCTCAATGTCTACCCTCCAACTCTCAAGGTCTACCCTCCAATTCTCAATGTCCACCCTCCAACTCTTAATGTCTACCCTCCAACTCCTAATGTTTAACGTCTAACTCTTAATGTCTATCCTTCAAATCTCATTTCTATCCTTCAAATCTCATTTCTATCCTTCAAATCTCAATGTCTAGCCATCAAATCCTTGTCTACCACCCAACCAAACGTAAGAACAGCCAGTCTCCGGCCAGATGCAGCTCTCACCTGCTGCACAGTCAGCGCGCCCTGCCGCGGGCACCGGTGCTGCAATATGAAATAAGCGGTAGCCGCGAAATCCCCAGTGGTGGCGGCCGACTGTCCGGGATTTTTATAATTCAGCAGCTTCTTCGCCTCCGGACTGTCCCGGCCGAGGCAGAGAATCTCTATGTAGATCTTGGCCAGCATGAACTCCTTGATGCCGTAGGCTGGCCGGGCGCGATCGCTCAATGGCAACAGCAGACGCATGGCTGGATAAAATGAGTCTTGCTGCTGCTGGGGCTGCTGGGGCAGCGGCTCTGGACCGTGCAGCTCAGTGTGCAGCTGCCTCCAGGTAGCCATGAACTCCTTGATTGGCCCGAGCTTCTCCTTGTGCCCACGGAGCCGGCTGACCCGTTCGAGCAGGCCCGCCAGCTGGTTGAAGGGCACTCGGGAGGCCACGGTTGGCGAGCCGGCCGAGGCCTCCGCTGACTGCGATTTGCCGCTGCCTGCCGCCGACATGGCCGCCATTCAACATGAGAAGAAGACGGAAGACCTTTGCCTCACCGACCAATCAGAGAGTCGCTAACCTTTGCCTCACCGACCAATCAGAGAGTCGCTAACCTTTGCCTCACCGACCAATCAGAGAGTCGCTAACCTTTGCCTCACCGACTAATCAGAAAGTCGCTAACCTTTGCCTCACCGACTAATCAGAAAGTCGCTAACCTTTGCCTCACCGACCTGACAACCACAGAGTGCGTGAAGGTTTCCACCTGACCAACCACAGAGTGCATGAAGGTTTCTCTCTGACCAGCCACAGAGTGCATGAAGGTTTCCACCTGACCAGCCACAGAGTGCATGAAGGTTTCTACCTGACCAGCCACAGAGTGCATGAAGGTTTCTACCTGACCAGCCACAGAGTGCATGAAGGTTTCTCTCTGAGCAACCAGAGTGCTTAAAGGTTTCTACCTGACCAACCAAAGTCCCTGAAATTTTCGCCCTTTATCAATGATAAACACTGTTTGGAAACTCAAATTGAAATTAGAACACAAGTCAAACAGACAGAATTTCCAGTCCAATAAATGCGATCCACATCTAACAGCATGGTCGCCACTCAATCCTTTTTTATTTGCGATTCATTTTCAATAAAGAGTTGATTTTTTCTTAACATTCAATGGAATAAACCAATAACAGCTGGCAGCATCTTGAAGCGAATTGATGGAGCAACCTGACAAAGGAACGCTGGCGAAAACAGGTCACTGCTAAGCCGGCCAAACACAATGTCACTAACAGAAGACACACAATATCCGTCAGGCCATCGCAATCAATAAAGTTTATTCAGCACCCGCCTTCAAGAGAAAGTCCAGAGCCTGCGAGGCCTGGGAGGAGCCCAGATCCTGCAATGTAGAAAAATAGTTATAAGATGCAATGCGTGCTACCTAAAAACCAAATATAAAAGTAGTTTTTAAGAATAACAGGAGAAAAATTAAGAGCGTACACGAGAAAAGTGATGAACGAAAAACGTTTGAAAATAAATAAGAGGCATGCAATGTCTACTAATGAGTCACGAGGGCCAGGTCTGCACTTTTGGTAAAGTCAAAGCTAACCTAATTTCCAATTAGATGGTATTTTTATACTATGGGTATATTAATATGCGCAGTTGCATATGTAATTGTATGTAATATTATATGTAATAATTGATTACACCTGCCCCAATGGCCAGATGTGCAACCGACAGCTCAGCCGCAGCTATTGCGCGGCGTAAAAACCCCTCCTTGTTTGTATTGTGGGATGTGTAAGATGCATTTGGGTGATACCTAATTTACACACTACTTTCCATAATGCGATAAGTAGCAATATTGGAGTATTCAAATGGATTTTTTTGAACTCTCACAAAATAAGTTTAACAGCGCTCACCCGAACGACAACGCAGGAGCACTTGACGACCTTGCGCGGCTTGCCCTCCTTGTCAATCTTGCACAGGCCGGCCCACTCGCCCAGCTGCTTGGCCTGGTCCACCTTCACCAGGCGGATGCCGTGCTCGGTGCACAGCGCCTCGACCAGCTTGCTGTAGTTGGCCTCGTCGCAGTCGCTGGCCAGAATGCACAGGTGAGCGGCTCGCTTCTCCAAGGCTTTGGTGGCCTCGTGCAGGCCCTTGGCTAGACCGTCGTGCGCCATGGACGTCTTGAGCACCTCCTGGACAGCTGTCTCAATGGTCATGGGGCCGCCGGCGGCAACATCTCCTTCCGTGTCGCTCATAGTGCTGGTGAATGCGAAATTAAATGTTCACAACACGGACGTCCTCCTGCGGGCGCGCGGGAGACAAGACAACAAAATTTGAGCTTGACGTTTTGGTTTTGTTAAAGAAACCCAGCTGAGAGCAACTCTGATATTAGTTATATCTTTTTATAAAATAACTTATTAATGCTAGGCTTAGGCACATCTATAGCTCCATGCATTGTACAAAGAACACAAATTACACACTAAAATCGAACCAACTTATAATATAATAACAGTAAATGATTTTTATAACAATATAAATGAGCCATAAAATCAGCATGGCCACATAATAAGTCTATGAAAATATATCTATTTATTAGTCTTATGGATAAAACTGATATAAATATTATGGGAAAAAATACTGCTTGCACTAATTGACTAATTCTAAATTTAAAAATGTTGTACTATATACTCATACTCATCTATAGCATTAATCTGTATGTATCATCTAATTTATGAAATGCAAATGTTTAAAACTATAGTTGCAATGCTAATACAATATAGCGCATTAGTATCAATAAAGAAATTGTGGTTTTAAAAGAAGCAAAGAAAGAAGCAGAGTCTATAGAAGCCTCTATGGATAAAATAGTTCCAAATATGTCTCATTTTACTTAGTAGCAGATATATAACTAAATATATTGATATCCATGTTTCCTAATAGAAAAAAAGGCAGTTCATGTTATTAAGTCTCCTAAGTAGCCCTATTAGTAGGGATAGGAGAAGGGTTTTAAAGAGAAAGGATACAATTTTATGCAAAAACTTTAGATTTGATAGCTTCTCAATAAGTACAAATATTTTTAGGTTGCCTATAGACTAGTCTGACTCGCCTATTAGCACTTTCTAACACTTGCAATTGATGGGCTTAAAAAATAACCCACCTATACTCTGTATGCCCACTTGCAAAGTTGCTAGCAAATAAATAGTTTTAGAAGAAAAAGATGTTTTGTCTACTTAGCAAACAAACTATAAGCAGACAAATGAAATTATTAATCTTTAACAAATTAAATATAGAATACAAAGGCTACAATATTATATTTTTTGTCCTCATGATAAGTGTAACTTAGCTTCATAGCAAAAATTTACAAGTCCTATTATGAACATTTCTGATTTGCAAAAAAAAGTTTCTCTTAAGAAGACAAAAAACCATCATCAAGTTCTGGGTGCACATCAAAATGGCCATATGCAAAATGGCCTCACAATGGAATGGCCACACTATCAAAACAGCCACATGTCAAAATGGCTACAGGGCAATTCCATATAATTATGGTCGTAACATGACAGGCTATTTTTACTTATAAAATGAAATCTAATAATAGAATACACTAAACCAATATTTTAAATGAAAGATTTTTTTGTCAAGAATATTTTTATAGAGTTTCATGTAGATATCATCATTAATATAGATGCTATTAAACCTTGAATGGCACTTCTGGTCGTAACGACAGGATTTTTGACAGATAGAAACTAAAAGGTAAAAGTCTTATAACATTTTTCATTTTTGATATTTTGCAATAAATTTTTTAAAATTTGACTAAGAACATCTTTAGAAATCATACTCTTTTTGTAGAACATATAAACTCAAAAAGGCAACAAAGATACAAAAGAAAAGGCAGCCTTATGGTCGTAACATTCTGGTCGTAACATATTTTGTTCTGTCAATTCAGTAACTTAGAGGTACCAATATATTAAAAATATAATTGATTTTTTGTTCATCAATACTTTTATCTGATGATGCAAGTACTATACTTTTATCTATAGTTTGTTTCAACCTTCCAAAGCTTTCTATTTGTTTTTAAAAGGTTCACAAACTTAATGATGTCTTTTGCTTAAAAAACTGTCCAAATTTTTACAAAAATTACTTTTTGCCACTTGATAACATACTAATCTAACATTTTATCATTCATTTATTCTTAGATTGTAGATGTTACACATAAAAAACATTTGGTAAAAAAATTGGCTAATCAGGCAGTGGCAAGCAAAAATATTGACTTTTTTCTAATTTCCAAATATGTCCATCTTATATGGAATGAGCCTACATATAACAAATTTTTATAAGTTGCGTATGTGTGTGAGTTAGTTTAGTTGAGTTGAGTTAGTTTAATGTTAGTTTATTTTGCTATACAATATGCAAATCACAATATACTAAATCTCTAATATGTTTCTAAAGTTATTTAATTAAGTCTTTATGCTAATATATCAAGTTATTTGAGTTATTAGATACTTGCTTACAGTCCAATGTTTATAGACTGTAAGAAATTGCAGATCGGATTTGAAATTCAACTTGATAAGAAACGCATAGGACAATTTTGAATAAGTATGTGAACAAATGTACATGTATTTAAATGAATATAGCCACAAAGTAAAATAAAATTAGTAAAATTTCAATTAGTAAAATTAGGTTGATATCCTAATTTCAAATGTCCGCAACCTCCTGCTTGAGCAGCTGCCACTGCTTGGGGCTCTCAAATTCAGCATAGTTGTGAGCAGACAAGGTGGCAAAAGAGCAAATATTTAAATATATTTGGACATATATAAATATATTTGCATATTGTATGACAAAATAAACTAACGTTGTGTCATACCTTATAAAAATTTGTTATGTGTGGTTGTTTTGATGGTGTGGCCATCCAAATTTGGTATATGTGGCCATTTTGACATGTGGCCATTTTGATAGTGTGGCCGTTCTGTTGTGAGGCCATTTTGCATATATGGCTATTTGGCAATCTTCAAGTTTCGTTCGTTAAATTATTTTTTCAATGATTTCTGAACTATCTTGCTCTGAGATGATTATTTTCGAGCTCTCCAGTGTACCCAGCCCTTTCCTAGCTGAGAAAGTAGCAGCTTTGTTAATATTAACCTCTAAGGTACCATAAAGCCGTTGGTAGGCAAAGGAATGTCTATGGCCCATATTACGGTAATGTAATAATGACGTGGCTTTCACTGACATGGCATTTTAGCAAAGAACGTTTATGGGGAATAAAGATGCTACTGTACGCAGCTTTAGGAGTGGCATGGAGTAATATCCATTAATAGACAAGCAGCTAATACACTATAAGACTAATACACTATGGCATATGGCGCGAGTTCATATGGCGCCGTCTGCACCCTATCAATCCATTTGGGAACATCTTATACTAGATTGCACATTACTATAATGTCTAAGCATTGAGTTCTATGTGCTAAACTGTTGCTACTGAACTGGACTGCTACTACTGCCCCTGTTGTACCCCACTTTGTTACTATTTCTGTCTGTTTGTACTCAGCGTTACATGTTAGCTTTGCTTGTTTGCATCTTATATTTCCAGCTTTATGGTACCTTAGAGGTTAATATTAACAAAGCTGCTACTTTCTCAGCTAGGAAAGGGCTGGGTACACTGGAGAGCTCGAAAATAATCATCTCAGAGCAAGATAGTTCAGAAATCATTGAAAAAATAATTTAACGAACGAAACTTGAAGATTGCCGGCTATTTTGACGTGGATTCCAAGTTCTATACCTTGCTTAGGCTATCTCTAATAGAGATACACACAATTATGCATCAAGCCATGGCAGACTCTTGCCTATCATATGATACTGTTTGCTGCTAGATCGCAAATGTTTTTGATGGCAAAGAGGACATTCAAGATTAACCTCAAAGTAGAAGGCCTTGATAGTGCAAACAATACAATTGGTGCAGAAGATAAAAGTTGTTTTGCAAAAGGATTGAAACCATCTTCTCATGGGGCTAGGAAATTCTTCCACACACACCTTATTTGCTGGATCTTAGCATGCGACTTTTTTCTTTTCTCCAGGATCAAGGAGACAATGTGAGGGCGAGGCTAACATTTTAGCAGCAAGGAGGAAGTCAATGTCCAATGAGGCTTATCGCGAAGGAATGATAGCCATAACAAGGAGCAGCATCAGTGCCAGCATTGATGCACTTGTGCGATAGTGGGAAAAATGCCTTGAGGCTGGCAGCGAATATTTTGAGAGATGAGATGCTGATAGGCCTAGACCAGAGTTTTATCTTTTAATATCGCTTAGTTTTATGTCTATGTTTATAATTATAGTCTAAAAGAGGCTAGACTAAGCCTCTAAAAGAGGTATAAGCATGCGAAGTTTATCTTTAGTTGCTTGCTTCTCATTCGGAAGTGTATTTGAAGAATCTGTACTATATTA
>NIVC01001230.1:0-92500 GCA_002269645.1 Macrostomum lignano | reverse complement strand
GACCCAGAGGCTTTCCACCATTCATTTTAAACGACAGTATATTTGTTATAAAAAATTGTTATTTCGAAGTACTATACGATATGCGATACTATACGATTAGATGAAATGCCGGTATTGGGGGTAGGAGCATAAAAATCAATATTGAGCGTACAATTAAGCAGTTTGAATGAAATAAAATAAAATAAATGACACGTGAATAAATATTGTACTTTAATAGGGTGAAAATAGCGCATTGGTTAAAATGATTAAATGTTTCCTGGCTGAGACTTAAACTTATTGGGAGCCAGGAGGCTCTGTAAATTTCGTTGCCGTGTAAATGCGGGCAGTATGCGGGAGCCTGGTTTATTTTGTAGCTTCTCAAAGTTTTTAGCTATCTCGTTGGCAAGCCAGACCGTAGATGGGTGAAAAGGAAGGACCAGTGGGATGGGTCGGAGATGATTTTCAACCCTGATGTTCGTACCTGGCGGTTTGCCAGTCCCCAGTTTTTTAATCCAGATTGGTTCCCTTAGTTCGATTTTGTTGTTATTAAGAACTTGTTCGATAGCAATGGAGACAAAGTTTGCAATCGAGTGATTGGGGGTGAGAAAGTGCTCTGACCCCGAAGTCACGACCCTCCTGTTAATATTTGACCTGTGTTGGTTCATTCTATCTCTCTTTGTTCTTCTAGTCATCCCTACATAGAAGATTTTCCCAGGGTGGCACTGGTTGAAGGAGATGCCAAAGATGATGCTCTTGGAGCCACAGGACAGGCTCTGAGAGATTAAAAAACCAGAAGCCGGTTTCAGCCCCTGGGCGGAGAGAGCAGGCGGTGAGTGAGTGCAGCATTTGCAGCGGGATGACCCACAGGGATGGAACCCTTTGGGAAGCAGACCCAGATTGGTCGTTGGTCCCGCAGTCCAGTTCATAAGTTTGAGGACCTCCTTTTTGCAGTTTCTAATAAAAATCTTCAAGTAGCCTAATTGCTTGAGTTCCGATTTTAAAGAATTGAAAGCATCGTTGAAAGACTTGTAGTCATCACAGATACAGGCGTACCGAAGGACTTGGGATTTTACTACCCCCTTGAAGGTGTGTGACGGATGGAAGGACTGTCGGTGCAACAATCTATGAGTGTCTGTTTCTTTTGAAAACAGTTGTGTAGTGAAGCGGTTTTCAGCTTTCTTGATGGTCCTGTCAAGGAAACTGACCTCAGTTGATGAGGAGCTGACGGTGAGTTTGATGTTGGGGTTGATTGAATTTAGGTGTCGAACAAATTCTGTCAGAGCTTCAGCCGGGTGGTTCCAGTGAATGAATATATTATCTATGTACCTAAAGTAAATTTTCGGCTTATAAAGAGCTGTTCTCAGGGCAGTTTCCTCCCAGAGGCTCATGAACAGACAGGCATAGCTGGGCGCAAATTTGCGCCCCATGGCTGTACCTCTAAGTTGTAGGAAGATCATTTTGTCAAATTCAAAGTCATTCCTGTACAAACACAGTTCCAGTAGCTTTATTATTTTAGCATCCGGTCTAATGGGATCCGGGTATCGGTTAAAGAATTCCTGGATCGCTGCAATGCCCTGGTCTATGGGGATCATGGAGTATAGACTCTGGGCATCACAGGTTGCCAGAGTCGAACCTTCCGTGCAGCTTTTATCCATAAGGTGTGCCTTGAAGTCATACGAGTCCTTAACGAAAGTGGGTTGCGCTTGGGCAATCGGTTTAAGAAAGAAGTCTATGTACTTTTCTGCCCCAATTGCTTCAGAACTGCATCCGCTAACAATAGGTCTGCCTGCTGGGACCCGAAAGGGGATCAGCCAGGTGGCCGGGTCCTTGTGAATTTTGGGGAGCAGGTAGAAATGCCGGGGACGGAAGTTCTCTCCGGGACAAAGAAAAGAAAACTGTTTCTTAGATATGAACTTTCTGTTACATAAATCGAGGAAGATCCTCCTGATAAGTTCCGCAGTCTCGGGTTGCAGTGGCTGGTCCAGCTGTTGATAGGCATTAGTGTCCAGCAATTGGTTGTAGGCTGCGAATTCGTAATCCTTGGGGTGCATGATGACCACTGCGTTACCTTTGTCCGCCTTTTTTATTAGGACGGAGCTGTTTCGCTTGAGCCCCTAAATCGCTCTGGTCTCTGGTACCTCTAGGTTGCCTTTGATCTGTACCGTTGTCAAATTATCTACCAGTTTTTTGTTCTCAAGCACAAACAAGTTGCACTCATCCCTTCTAAGTCTGCGGGGGACCTCCTTCCCTGATTTCCCGGTGAAAGGGGGCGGGCTGGTATTGGCGAGACCCCTCTTTTTGAAAAAGTCTTTCCAGAAAAGTTTACGATGAAATTCCGTCACGCAGTTCCTCAGATCCTCGAAATCAAGGGCTTGGGTTGGGATAAAATTGAGTCCCCTATCTAGCAGCCTCGTCTCAGATTCAGAGAGTTTGAAGGTGGGGTGTAGATTCAAAATGCTGCCTTCCAGGTTGGGAAGCCTACAGTAGTCAGCTAGTTTAAAGTTCTCAGCCAGGAAGCCAGCGCCAGTATAAAGTCAGGCGCTGAGAAGGATACAATTGGTTTAAGAGGAGGAGAGGCAATAAAAGTAACAGGTGAGAGTTTCTTACTCAGAATTTGAGTCGAATCTTCACCGCTGGCAAAGGGCGGAACCAGAAGGATCTTACGTGCCAGACTGTCCGCTCTTAGTAGATCGATGGCCTCAGAGAGCCACTCTAGCCAGTGGTCTGTGCTGAGCAGCTCGTCCGGCAGGACCAGCACCGTTGACCGAGCGCATTGCCGGTTCCGCAGGGCGGCCGACCTCAGTAGGGATGGTAAGGTTGACAGTGAGTACACATGCACCTCTGTGATTGCCGGCAGTTTGAGGCCCTCGAAAGAGAGAGAGAGAGAGAAAGAGAGAGAGAAAGAGAGAGGGAGAGAGAGAGAGAGAGAGGAGGGCGCCTCCAATCTCGGGCACTGACACGGTAGAAAGTCAGAAAGGACTGAAAAAAGTCAATTTAAATTGAGTAGCCGATATTTCGAAATCAAATTTCTTCGTCAGGGCTGCAAGCGAGTGAAGTTTATTTGGCGCGAATTGCCGTCAATATATAAAGGCGATATCGCCAGGGAGAGACGATCGATAAATTGATGTGCTCAAGCACTTAAAACAGTACGCATGGTCAGTACATTAAAACGAGTCCGAGACTATGAGAAAAGCGGGGGTGGCTAAAACTGTACAATTGGGCCTAGACGACCTTTAAGTGTAGAATAAAAATTGCAAAAATAAATGGCGAAATAAATAGGTAAGGTAAATAAAAATAATTATTAAATGCTCAGAGCAAAAATGCAGGTGCACCGTACACAGTGTCAGAAAAATGAATAAAAAGCAGAAAATAAATAATCTGAATAAATCGAAATAAAGTCAATGAAAAATCACAGAGGGGAAAATAGCAGTAAAGGAGCCTTTGTACAGCTGATCTCAATTGGCAGAAGCTGGTTCGAGCTGGCTGTGGCAGAGTAGATCCCGAAGGCTCCTCCCTTTAGTGAAGGCCGGCAGTACAGGGGCATCGCAGTGCTGTGCCACGCCGTCCCTCACCTTGGCAACCAGGGTGTCTGACCCAGCGCAGTGCGGCACAATCAGTGGGATCGCCGGATTGTGCAGCACCCCGGCCAGCTCGTTGGCGCCATGTGGGACCAGAGTTTTCAGGACCGCGATGAGTTTGGCCTCCTGGCGTTGACGTCGTTCATTGGCCTTGGGTCCAGAGCCGTCCCGCGTCCACACTCCGGTGAAGGCAAAGTCCTCGAGACTATGGCCATCGTTGCTGAAGTGGCGGGCCACCGGAGTGTCGCGTGCGTGCCTGATGTCGCCGACGTGCGCTAGCATGCGGGCCCGGATGCTGTTGACCGTCTCGCCGACGTAGACCGTGCAGCTGCAGCGGCGGCAGAACACGGTGTAGACAGCGTTGACCGAGTTGCAGTCGATCCTCTGGCTGATGGTGATCTTGACGGTCGTGGACGCGGATCCCGGGCAGACGGAGGTGAATCTGGCGTGCGCCTGGCAGCACTTGCACAGCCGGGCCGGGTTGCACGGCAGGAAGCCGAACTCCCACCGCCTTGTCGGGTAGAAACCCAGCTCCGCCAGCACCTCGTATTTGATATTGCGTAGAAAACGCCTGTTGTAGCCCTGGTGCTGCACCAGATTCGACAGCAGCTCGGTGCAGGCCGCGTCGAAGTCGACCATCCGGGAGCACCTGCGGGCGTATCTGATGAGCTGGGACTTGACCACACCCTTGAACGTCCGCCTCGGGTGGAATGAGTCGCGGTGGATAAGAGCTCGGCTGTCCGTGGGCTTGAAGAAGACTCTAGTCGCCAGACGCTTGGAGTCCCCCTCGCGGTCCCAGAAGACGGTGGTGTCCAGGAAGTTGACCTCGGTGCTGCTGTAGCTCAGCTGCAACCTGATGTTCGGGTCGAGGCCATCCAGGAGCTCGTGGAAGCGGACCAGCTCGTCTCTCGTTCCGTGCCAGACGCCGAAGATGTCGTCAATGTAGCGCAGCCACAGGGCGGGCTTCTGCGGGCTGAGCTCCAGGCCCCGCTGCTCCCAGTAGCCCATGTAGATGTTGCTGTAGCTGGGTGCAAACGACTTCCCCATGGCCGTGCCTTTCACTTGCAGGAAAAATTTGCCGTCGAATTCGAAGTCGTTGCGCTCCAGGTTAAGCTTGAGCAGACTGAGGAGACTCGCGTCTGGGCGCCTGGCATCCGGGTGCTCCCTGAAGGCCCTCTGTACGCACTCGAGTCCGGCCGCGGTCGGGATGTTGGTGTAAAGGCTGGCGACGTCCATGGTGAACAGGAAGGACTCCTCGGACGCCGCACAGGCGATCCCGCGGATGGCGGCTTGGAAGTGGTCAGTGTCCCTGATGAAGCTGGGCAGCTGGATGACGATCGGCTGCAGGAAGCTGTCGATGAAGCGGCCGCTGGCGTAAGACTCGCTGTCCACGTCAGACACGATGGGCCGGCCCGGAGGAATGTCGCCGAGCGGCCACGACTCGACGGGCTTGTGGATCTTCGGCAGGATGTAGAAGCACCGCGTGCGGAACTCCTCCTTCGGGCAGAAGGCGTTGAACTGGCGCCGATCGATGATCCTTCGGTCCAGCAGCGATCTGAAGACGCCGCGGATCATCTGGGCTGTGAAGCGGCTGATCGGTGCGCTCAGAGGTCGGTAAAACAGCGGGTCTTCCAGCTGACGCAGGCATTCACGGACATAGTCCTGCCGGTCCAGGATGACCAGCTGGCTGCCCTTGTCGGCCGGCTTGATGACGATGGACTTGTCTGCCCGCAGATCTCGCAGTGCCTTTGCCTCCGCCTGGCTAATGTTTGGAGCGTTCCTGCAGTCCCGGATGTTCTCCCTGACGTCGTCCAGCTCCGCCAGAGCGGCTTGAATTTCGGGCCGGAGGCGGCTCGGATCGATGCTGGCCGTTGGGCGGCGGGGAAGCGGCGGACCGTCGTCCACCGTCAGTTCGCGCTTGAAGCCGCGAGCCGCCAACACGGCCAGACGCTCGCCAAAGTTGCGGACGCCGGACGCCAGAGACTCCGCCGAGGTGCACCGAGGAGCCACTACGAAGGACTGGCCGCGCTCCAGCAGTTGCAGTTCAGTCGGTGCGAGAGCGCGGCTGGAAAGGTTCGTCACCCTCAGTTGGGGGGGCCCATGGCTCGCCCCCGGCCCGCTCAGTTTTTTGGAAGGTCGCCCGCCGTCTCCAGGGCGACGGCGAACGCCCCATCAGCAGACTGTCGCTCCAGGCTGATCTGGTCCCGTCGGAATGCCAGGTCCTTGGTGTCCAGCGAGATCAGGCTGACAGACCGGTAGCTGCTCAGGAGCTGGTTCGTCTTGCGACAGTTACTCTTCTGGAGCGCCGGCGCATCGGGGGGCACACGGTCTGCACCACCCAGATTGACGCGCCGGGGAAAGCCTTCCTGATGTTGGTCAGGCTCATCTTCCAGAGCTTGGCGATGGAGAAGTCGAAGCTCTCACGGTGGAGGTCGTTGTTGCCGGCCCAGACGATGACGCGGCCCGTGTCGGGACTCGCATTCTCCACCTTGCTGATGTTCTTCAGGTAGTCCAGCGTGAGGCCCGGGAAGCAGTGCACCTCTAGGTCTGGCGAGGCCAGCTTCACGAATTCCACGTTCTGGTCAGCGATCACCAGAGTGGGCTTCTGCTTTGACCTCAGCTTCCAGTGCTTCTTGGCTCCGTAGTGGTAGATGACTTTGTTCTCCCGTAAGCTTCTGGCAGTCTTCAACGGCTGCATGAGGCTACCGGGATCAGGAGAACCAGATGGGGGCCTCTTCCTGGTGGCCGCCGGGGTTCCGGAGTCAGCGGCATCTTCACTTGTCCGGGCGGTGACAGTCTCTGGAACACCAGTAGACGTAGTCATGGGGAGGGACACCTCCCTGTTTGTCGGAGTCTCAATTGAGGCACAGTTCCGTGTGAATGGCGCCGTAGAGTTCTCTTCTCGAGCTGACGAAGCTGACGAGGCCGGCGGCGCGGTCGCCGACGAGACCGCCGATGAAGCCGCCGGCGCGGTCGCCGACGAGGCCGCCGATGAAGCCGCCGGCTCGGTCGCCGACGAGGCCGCCGGCGCGGTCGCCGACGAGGCCGCCGGCGCGGTCGCCGACGAGGCCGCCGATGAAGCCGCCGGCGCAGTCGCCGACGAGGCCGCCGATGAAGCCGCCGGCGCAGTCGCCGACGAGGCCGCCGGCGCGGTCGCCGATGAAGCCGCCAGCGCAGTCGCCGATGAGGCCGCCGGCGCGGTCGCCGACGAGGCCCCCGATGAAGCCGCCGGCGCGGTCGCCGACGAGGCCGCCGATGAAGCCGCCGGCGCGGTCGCCGACGAGGCCGCCGATGAAGCCGCCGGCGCAGTCGCCGACGAGGCCGCCGATGAAGCCGCCGGCGCAGTCGCCGACGAGGCCGCCGGCGCGGTCGCCGACGAGGCCGCCGATGAAGCCGCCGGCGCGGTCGCCGACGAGGCCGCCGATGAAGCCGCCGGCGCGGTCGCCGACGAGGCCGCCGATGAAGCCGCCGGCTCGGTCGCCGACGAGGCCGCCGATGAAGCCGCCGGCTCGGTCGCCGACGAGGCCGCCGATGAAGCCGCCGGCGCGGTCGCCGACGAGGCCGCCGATGAAGCCGCCGGCGCGGTCGCCGACGGGGCCGCCGATGAAGCCGCCGGCGCGGTCGCCGACGAGGCCGCCGATGAAGCCGCCGGCGCGGTCGCCGACGAGGCCGCCGATGAAGCCGCCGGCGCGGTCGCCGACGAGGCCGCCGATGAAGCCGCCGGCGCCATCGCCGACGAGGCCGCCATTGAAGCCGCCGGCGCGTTAGCTCCAGTCTCGAAAATGGACATGAGCTCCTCCGACGCCTCCTCGATGATGGAAGCCAACGAACTGGACGTAGGTGGGGCAGCGGTCGACGCTTGGGAATGCGGTGTGACCTGGAGCTGCGTAGCCGGTTCACTCAGACAGCCAGCCAGTGCCTTGAACCCATGGGTGTGCAGGCGCTCCATCACCCCGTCAAGTATGCGGGGACTCCAGGCTCTGCCAATCTTGTTAGCGGCCCAACGGATGCCTACGAGCCAGCCGGTCTTGAATTCCTCCACCGGGCCAGATAGTCGAAGCTGCTCCAACTTCTCGGCCACCGCTGCGAACTGCGTGCCATAATGCGTCCTCATGTCCGCCGTTGTGTGCACCAGCCACTGTAGGGCGTTGGATTCAAAGCGCTGGTGAGTCTCCTTGCTCTGGAACGCTGGACAGAGGAATAAGGTCAGGCTATCTGCCTTCCTTCGGACTGTCACTGGAGCTGCCGGGCGAGACCAGTTCTGCAGATGGTGATGGATCCTGCACAGTCCCTTGCACGCTGCCGCGACTTGGTTGCTGAAGGGCTGTTGCTGTGGTCCTGGCGGAGGCAGATTGGCAGGCTGTCTGGGCCTTGCAGGTCGTTCACTGTTACTCTGAGGTTCAACTTGACGTCCAATGCGTCTCCGACTGTTGAACCACTGACGTTGCTGACGGAAGTTAGTTGCTGAACTCATGTTGTCCAAATGAATTACCGGTGCTGGCCAAAGAGAGAGGGAGAGAGAGAGAGAGAGAGGAGGGCGCCTCCAATCTCGGGCACTGACACGGTAGAAAGTCAGAAAGGACTGAAAAAAGTCAATTTAATTTGAGTAGCCGATATTTCGAAATCAAATTTCTTCGTCAGGGCTGCAAGCGAGTGAAGTTTATTTGGCGCGAATTGCCGTCAATATATAAAGGCGATATCGCCAGGGAGAGACGATCGATAAATTGATGTGCTCAAGCACTTAAAACAGTACGCATGGTCAGTACATTAAAACGAGTCCGAGACTATGAGAAAAGCGGGGGTGGCTAAAACTGTACAATTGGGCCTAGACGACCTTTAAGTGTAGAATAAAAATTGCAAAAATAAATGGCGAAATAAATAGGTAAGGTAAATAAAAATAATTATTAAATGCTCAGAGCAAAAATGCAGGTGCACCGTACACAGTGTCAGAAAAATGAATAAAAAGCAGAAAATAAATAATCTGAATAAATCGAAATAAAGTCAATGAAAAATCACAGAGGGGAAAATAGCAGTAAAGGAGCCTTTGTACAGCTGATCTCAATTGGCAGAAGCTGGTTCGAGCTGGCTGTGGCAGAGTAGATCCCGAAGGCTCCTCCCTTTAGTGAAGGCCGGCAGTACAGGGGCATCGCAGTGCTGTGCCACGCCGTCCCTCACCTTGGCAACCAGGGTGTCTGACCCAGCGCAGTGCGGCACAATCAGTGGGATCGCCGGATTGTGCAGCACCCCGGCCAGCTCGTTGGCGCCATGTGGGACCAGAGTTTTCAGGACCGCGATGAGTTTGGCCTCCTGGCGTTGACGTCGTTCATTGGCCTTGGGTCCAGAGCCGTCCCGCGTCCACACTCCGGTGAAGGCAAAGTCCTCGAGACTATGGCCATCGTTGCTGAAGTGGCGGGCCACCGGAGTGTCGCGTGCGTGCCTGATGTCGCCGACGTGCGCTAGCATGCGGGCCCGGATGCTGTTGACCGTCTCGCCGACGTAGACCGTGCAGCTGCAGCGGCGGCAGAACACGGTGTAGACAGCGTTGACCGAGTTGCAGTCGATCCTCTGGCTGATGGTGATCTTGACGGTCGTGGACGCGGATCCCGGGCAGACGGAGGTGAATCTGGCGTGCGCCTGGCAGCACTTGCACAGCCGGGCCGGGTTGCACGGCAGGAAGCCGAACTCCCACCGCCTTGTCGGGTAGAAACCCAGCTCCGCCAGCACCTCGTATTTGATATTGCGTAGAAAACGCCTGTTGTAGCCCTGGTGCTGCACCAGATTCGACAGCAGCTCGGTGCAGGCCGCGTCGAAGTCGACCATCCGGGAGCACCTGCGGGCGTATCTGATGAGCTGGGACTTGACCACACCCTTGAACGTCCGCCTCGGGTGGAATGAGTCGCGGTGGATAAGAGCTCGGCTGTCCGTGGGCTTGAAGAAGACTCTAGTTCAGAGTCTTCTCTAGTTCATCACAGGTTGCCAGAGTCGAACCTTCCGTGCAGCTTTTATCCATAAGGTGTGCCTTGAAGTCATACGAGTCCTTAACGAAAGTGGGTTGCGCTTGGGCAATCGGTTTAAGAAAGAAGTCTATGTACTTTTCTGCCCCAATTGCTTCAGAACTGCATCCGCTAACAATAGGTCTGCCTGCTGGGACCCGAAAGGGGATCAGCCAGGTGGCCGGGTCCTTGTGAATTTTGGGGAGCAGGTAGAAATGCCGGGGACGGAAGTTCTCTCCGGGACAAAGAAAAGAAAACTGTTTCTTAGATATGAACTTTCTGTTACATAAATCGAGGAAGATCCTCCTGATAAGTTCCGCAGTCTCGGGTTGCAGTGGCTGGTCCAGCTGTTGATAGGCATTAGTGTCCAGCAATTGGTTGTAGGCTGCGAATTCGTAATCCTTGGGGTGCATGATGACCACTGCGTTACCTTTGTCCGCCTTTTTTATTAGGACGGAGCTGTTTCGCTTGAGCCCCTAAATCGCTCTGGTCTCTGGTACCTCTAGGTTGCCTTTGATCTGTACCGTTGTCAAATTATCTACCAGTTTTTTGTTCTCAAGCACAAACAAGTTGCACTCATCCCTTCTAAGTCTGCGGGGGACCTCCTTCCCTGATTTCCCGGTGAAAGGGGGCGGGCTGGTATTGGCGAGACCCCTCTTTTTGAAAAAGTCTTTCCAGAAAAGTTTACGATGAAATTCCGTCACGCAGTTCCTCAGATCCTCGAAATCAAGGGCTTGGGTTGGGATAAAATTGAGTCCCCTATCTAGCAGCCTCGTCTCAGATTCAGAGAGTTTGAAGGTGGGGTGTAGATTCAAAATGCTGCCTTCCAGGTTGGGAAGCCTACAGTAGTCAGCTAGTTTAAAGTTCTCAGCCAGGAAGCCAGCGCCAGTATAAAGTCAGGCGCTGAGAAGGATACAATTGGTTTAAGAGGAGGAGAGGCAATAAAAGTAACAGGTGAGAGTTTCTTACTCAGAATTTGAGTCGAATCTTCACCGCTGGCAAAGGGCGGAACCAGAAGGATCTTACGTGCCAGACTGTCCGCTCTTAGTAGATCGATGGCCTCAGAGAGCCACTCTAGCCAGTGGTCTGTGCTGAGCAGCTCGTCCGGCAGGACCAGCACCGTTGACCGAGCGCATTGCCGGTTCCGCAGGGCGGCCGACCTCAGTAGGGATGGTAAGGTTGACAGTGAGTACACATGCACCTCTGTGATTGCCGGCAGTTTGAGGCCCTCGAAAGAGAGAGAGAGAGAGAAAGAGAGAGAGAAAGAGAGAGAAAGAGAGAGAGAGAAAGAGAGAGAGAAAGAGAGAGAAAGAGAGAGAGAGAGAGTGAGAAAGAGAGAAAGAGAGAAAGAGAGATAGAGAGAGAGAGAGAGAGAGAGAGAAAGAGAGCGAGAGAGAGAGAGAGAGAGAGAGAGAGAAAGAGAGCGAGAGAGAGAGAGAGAGAGAGAAAGCTGAGCCACAAGCCTTGAGCGGGCCGAATTCAAAGGACCCGAGGGCCGGAGTTTGCCGACCCCTGTCCTACAGATACATGTCACTATAATTGTGCTCAAGGTCACTCACCTTTGTCAAATTCGAAAAGCAAGCGCAAGTTTTTCCATGGATGAAGGAATCATATTATTCATGCCAAAAGAGTATGGATATTGCTTAGAGATACATGTAGAGTGCCAATAAAACCGAAAAGTTAAAGCCAATTTTCGAGCTTCCACCCACACCGTCCGGTAACCGAGGATGTACGAGGCCCAATATGTCTGTGGCTCAATACTCGCCCAATTCAAAGTCTCTTTTGTTACATTTCACGCTTGAAACGTACACGAGCTCATATATTCACCAAAAATCAACTTCATATCCATGCACTTCACGAAAAACGTCATTGATGAGAAACTGCTACTGTACTGGGTTAGCGTGTTATAGAGATTGAATAGAGATGAAATTCTAGGAATGATAGAGCAGTTCAGAGCCGAATTTCGATTGGTCGACCAGTGTTTGGTGGTATGTTTCACTTTTTTAAATGAATGTAGAATGCATGCAGCCAAATTTTGGCATGGACCGAGCATGCTGCAGACGAAACTCCACTTTAATTATCAATTAGTCGATATCAAAAGATCATTGAAGGTATTTTGAAAATGAAGTTTCTGTCGGGAATACTCGTCAATATTTTTGCGATTGCGATAGCGATGGTCGCTGTCGAGCCGCTTGAATTCGAGGAGGCGTCCAGCAGTGACGAAATGATCTGGAATCTGCTGCAGCTAGGCAGAAAATACAATAAAGCTGTTCGGCCGCCGCCAGATTACAACACAACCAATGTGGTCTACATCAACTTTATTGTTGTCAAGCTGCTAGGAATTGTGAGTTATAATGAACTATTACAAAGTGAAACAAGTCCTTTTCCTGATTTCTCGCTTGATTTTGCCTTACAAAAATTCTTTAGATGTAGTTTTATTACTTTGTCTATCAGAATTACATGCTCCACCCACTCGTCGCAACCGGGCCCTCACGCCTACGCACTAAATTTTGACGGCTTTGCGATTGTACGCAAAGATTAATGTAAATATTAATGCTTAGATTAATGTAAGATCGTATTATAGGCAAAGATTTAGAGTGAAAGAGCTGTCTGTATGCAGAGCGGCGTTGGTACCACTTGACCAAATTAGTCTGACGAGACGTCTATGGGAGAACTTCCAAATTTGGGACTAAATAAAGTTCTTTCCATTCATACCCTTTTACGCACTGGTTGATTAATTACCAACGCTGACTCAGTTTTCATTATGGCTTTATACATGCTTCCAGCCATACTCCGCGGTAGCGGCCCGACAATGTCCATCATGACGCAATCGAATGGTGCTGCGAATGTCAATGGTTGCAGGGGTGCTCGGTTTCGCTTGCCCGGCTTTGACTTGCAGCAGGTGGCACAACCGCGAATATACTCTTCAATGGCACGAGACAATCCTGGACGCCAGTAGCGCTGAAGCACTTTAAATTTTGTCTTGGCAAAGCCCATGTGGCCACCTCCCACTCCCTCGTGTAGGGTTTTCAAGATACGATCCAGTGCCTTTCGTGGCAGCACCATTTGATACTCATCGCGCCTGTCTTTGTTTCTCACAAGGAGCACGTTCTTTTGCAGCACCAGGTCGTCTTTTCGAGTCCAGACGGCTCTAGCCAGTGGACTCCAAGCTGTCTCGCTTTTATCTGGAACCGGGTTTGAGCCAAGCGCTTCCTTTACTGTTCTCAAATCGTCATCTTGATCCTGCTCGCTTGCCAGATTGCCGGCTGAGAATTGTTCAAATTCGACTGCATTTAGTCCTTCTGGATGCTGCGCACATGCCGGACATGTATCCGCTCCGAAATATCTCCGTACTGGCTTCCTCGACATTGCGTCCGCGTTGCCATGTAATCGACCTGGTCTGTGAACGATGCGATACTGAAAAGGAGCCAACTTCTCCAACCAACGAGCAACCTGTCCCTCGGCATCACTGAAGTTTTTCAACCATTGCAGGCTGCTGTGGTCCATTCGCAGACAGAACGCTTTTCCAAGCAGATAATATCTGAACTTCATGATGAAAGTCACAACCGCTAGTAGTTCTAAACGAGTCGTACAATAGTTGCGTTCGGCTTGATTTAGTGTCTTGGACCCATAGGCGATCACTCGTTCTGATCCATCTGGCTGGACTTGAGAAAGTACCGCTCCTATCCCCATCTTCGAACTGCCATCCGTATCGAGGATAAACTCTCCGGCATCCGGGGAGAAATCCGGATGAGCCATAACCTCTGAACTTGTCATTCGCTCCTTCAATGTTTCGAACGCCAGCTACTTGTATTTGTACTACTACCAGCTACTTGTACAACATTAGCTACTTGTATTTTTCTCATGCACTTTATGTATATTTCTGAGCATCGGCTTTGTACACCATTCTAGCCACAACTTGTGCCATAGACTAAAAAGCTTGCATGGTGACCGGAGGGGGTGGGTGGATTCTAAAAATCGGCTTCAGATTTTCATCCTTATATTGGCACTCTGTACTAGGCGACCTCAATACTCTTTGGGTGGGCCATCTGCGATTTTTAAACATAGATTTTTTACCAAGGCGTTTTAAAATTGGCCCCAGTGGACACGCAACGTTAAAAGTTATATTTTTGCACAAAATATCGGACTGTTCATAAGACAACGATTCAGCTTTGTAGCCGTCACCAGACGTTTGTCTGATGTCCTAAAAAGTCCATGGTGAATGGGCATTTCTCAACTTACGTCAACGAATGCCGACGTACCGAAAACTTAATATATAAATTTTGCAAATTCCAAAAAAAATTTGTTTTTTCTCGTCGTCTTTTGTGCTTTTTCATGACGTCTGCTGTATGTCGGCTTAACGTATAACTACTCATTTCTATAACGAGAGTCCGTTGCAGGACGTCAGAAACGTCTGGAGCTGACGTCGCTTTATAGACGAGCACGAGATGAAAGATCGCTTTACAAAACCGAATCTCTTATCAATATTTAGTTCAAAAATATAACTTTGAACGTGTGTATCCACAGTTGAGGTGGTCGTGGCTACATGTCTACAGCAGATAAATATATGTTTGTAGATTGCGTGGCTTCTGCTCCGTAGAGCATTCTGGCGTTCGTCCGATGTTTCAGATGTCTATTGTCTGTTGTATAACGTCGGATGCGTCGGTGGAATCTGGATAGAGAAAATATTTTATTGGCACCAATTTAGACCATAAATTATAGGAAGCCAACTGATAAAGTCAGTAAATGGCACTACAGATGCAAGGCAACCATAGCAATTCTCTCAGAAACTTCGAGCTCGAAATTGCATGTAAAACAATTGGTATACAATTTCGATACCACAATTATTTTAATTGCTTTTCCCCAATAGCTAAAATGGTTTTACCGCTCTATTTCAGAACGAAGTTGCTCAGCACATGTCGCTGGAAGGCTTTACCGAAATGGTAAGTGGAACAATTTATTGCGCCCAGCTCGACTAATAGCCTGCACGAACACGCAGAGCTTCCACCATGCTTCAGATTTCAAATTGCTCACATCCGTGCGCCGAACTTTAACCAGCGTCACGAACTATGCCGCTTATTTGGGTGGATTAGGGATTGTCTGAAGCTCATGAAAGCTGCACCCCTTCGATAAACATTACCGCAGGAATGGAACGACTACCGACTGGCCTGGTACGACAGATACAATGGAACGTTCAACCACATAACGGCCATCTATTTGCCGCGATCTTCCATCTGGATACCCGATGTGATCACGATAAACACGTGAGATGGGCTCTAGAATCTACTTTAATAATAACAATTATAACACTTCTTTAGTTTCGAGTGAGCAGTTAAGAAGATATCGGAATTGATCGAGCAAGTATTTGTTTTGGTCCGAGGTTGACTCACAGGTGAAGGATAACAAAGTTTTGAAAAATATGTCCTCAAAAAGGAATTAGCAATCATTATCAGCCATTTGCGCATTAATTCCGTGAACCGGGTTTTCGTGAATTCGGTTTTCCAAGAAACATTGGCCAATCGGTCAAGAAAATTCCGTCTAGAAAAAAACGCACAAGAGACAGAAACAACTGCGATTTCTGTGGACCGTTGCTTGTTTACCGGTCTCCTGTAGCATTCCGACACAAAACAGGTGAGCCAACTTCAAACAAAGAAAATGCTTGCCTTGCTTGACACTCAGAAGTCCTGTAGCCAGTAGGTGAGCTATCGGAATTTTAGCATTTGAAAGCAATCAGAGAACTGTGTATCCAACTTTACCTGTAATCCGATTTGCAGCGAAAACAGGCCTTTAATACGTGAAAATCGTGATTTACGAGTGTAGCATACTTTTACTTTTGTGGCCCATTTCGCTCGTATAATGCTATAATTACAGTTGATGCTCAACCAATAACCAATAACTTCGATTCAAGAGTCGAGCACAAAGAGTCAAGTCAGCCGTTGTCCGCCATTGTGCTGGCCGACGGTCGCGTTTTCACCAGTTCGCCGTTCAATACGCGAACCCTGTGCGACATCAACATGCTGTACTTCCCGTTTGACACCCAGGTCTGCAGGGTGGTGTTCGGCAGCTGGCTGATGGTCAGGGCGGACCTGGAGCTCCGGGTGCTCAACAAGAACGCATCATCGGTTCTGGCACCGGACACTCTTCGTCAGCAGAACATCGAGAGTGATGAATACTGCATCACAAAGAGCGACTTCTGGGTGACACCAGTAACCGATCTCGGCGCATGCCAGGAGGCAGTTTTCACAATCGTCATTCAGGTAGGGCATCAGTCAGCACCAATTCTAATGATACTTATGAGCTCGGGTTTTCTCAGATGAACATGGACTCGGAGCAGTTCCAACAGATATCGGCATGAATCTCATTTTAGCGAAAGCCGCTCTTCTACGTGATGAACCTCATCATGCCGAGCTTCCTGATCCTCATCATCTGCGCGTTCAGCTTCTTCCTGCCGCCAGACACTGGCGACCGGCTGTCGTTAAACATCACCTTGATGCTCACGCTCATGGTGTTCATGCAGATTGTGGCTGGATACACGCCCGCTCAGAGCGACAGTGTGCCAATGCTCAGTGAGTACCAGAAACTGTGGATTAAGGGCCAAAACTTTGAGAAACGTTTGCCGAGATCCTTCAAAATTATTCGACGTTAAGCAGATTCGAAACTGCATTATCGACCTCACTATTTCCGACCGTTCTAGTAGTACCATGTAATAATTGCTTTCTTTCCCTTTGCAGCCAGATTCTTTGCCATAGTTGTCGCCATTTCGGCCGTGTCAACGCTGGGCAGCGTGTTCCAGCTGTACTGCTGCTACAGGGGCCACGAGGCGAGGTCGTCATCCGGCCCGATGCGAACTGCTCAAGCCGCGTGCTGCTCCTGCCGAGCCGGACGAGACAGAAAAAATAACACTGATTCGGCCAGAGGGACTGAAGTAGAAGTAATTGTGAGTTCAGAATGGACGAATGACTTAATTAATATGTTTCTTGGTGTACCTGTTGTGCACACTGATTGAAAGTGCTAGAAACCAGAAAATCTCTCACCTCGGGCCTCTAGTAGATTTGTTGCATTTGTTAGATTTTTTTAGTTCTGTAGCGTCCCGTTATTTAGTTGCTCACAGGGACACAAGTAGAAGTTTTTTAGTAGCCAGAGAGGTCACCACAGCTCCACTCTCCTCGCACTCTACAGCAGCCACACGCCGACGCTTCACAGGCTGCGGGCGAAAACCTTTGGCTGGTCATTGGACGCAGACTTGACTGGATTCTATTCGTTGCCATGGTAACAGCAATATCGTCGCTAGTCGTGTTCATCTGCCATTTTCGAAATCCAGACTATCTGGCCTGTTAAATATTTGGGCTTTGAGGCTGCTCGTTTCTATGGAAGCACCTGACTTCTATTCGACAAAAGCACTTCCTTGTAACATCTTTAATCGAATTGAAATAACTTTTAAATAGAACTGACTCGCCTATAACTACTATATGAGATAGAAACGGTTTATGCGTCATTTTCAATGCCTAAACTATCAGATACAGGTCTGTGACCTTGAAACTCTAACCAATGCCATAACTTTATACCTTTTTATTGAAGTCAAGCAACTTTCATTTCTTTTGAATTTCTTTGGAAAAAAGGCTCGGTTATTCGGGGGTCTGGATGTCTTTCTTGCTCTGCATCCCAGCTTCTCTTCCCGTATCCTGTATCTCCCATGTCTTTCTATCTCTCAGGAACATAAGAATAAACTCTACACCAAATGATAAGATGTCACTTATTCCCATCTCAAAGCTAAACTCCCTGCTTTGCTCCTGTAGTTTTTTGTCGATTTGATGTCGCGAAAGAATCGTCTGGGAAACAACTTCACGAATCTGGTGAGCTGGTGCTGAGCTGGTGCTAAGCTGCACCCACGAATACCGCTGAAATGGGAAACAACGGAAGTGAAGCCGCTCTCCACGAAGAATAGCTTTTTTTAAAGACAATGCCGTCAATACAGAAAGTAGCAGAAAGCATCAAAACAGTGACTCCGGGTCACCCGCGTGGCATTCCCGGCTCAGCGTATCCTGACTGACATCCTGCCTGCGGAATTTTCTATTTTTTCGATTATCGATTTCTGCCGTATATATCAGGAAGAGTTTCAGTCTCTGGGAGTCGATGCGCGAGAGTCAATGTCATTGTGAAAGCAGAAAGTCTGTTCGGCCAAAAAATGAAGCTCGATTTCGGCAAGATTTTCTACCTACTCTGTCAACTCGCTCTCGCATCTGCCGACAAGTCGCAGAACCTCACCGGCTGCGGCCCGGACCCGAGCTACAAGCTGGCCGTCAACACGACGTACTGCGTGGGGCCCGAGTCTACAACTGCGGTGTCCGCCTGCGCCGCCATGGCCGCCTGCGCCAAGCTGGGGGAGAGTCTGCTCGGTCCAGCCGCTTACAATTCGTTGCGGAACTCCAAGATGACCAAGGACGCCTGGCTGGGCATCACGGATGCCGCTGTGGAGCGCGGCTCGAGTCCATCCGGTTGGCAACTTGTACCGGGATTGGAGCAGCTGGAGAACTTGGAGCTCTGGTCGGTTGAACAGCCGAATGGCGAGGGCGAGGATCTGGATTGCGTGATCCACGTCGCCAAGGAGAACGGCCTGCACAACTACGAATGCAACGGAACCAAGCACTACCGATGCCAGAGGCCTGCTGGAGTCGATGCGGCTACTTTGACACCAAAAAGGTGGGAGCTACTTACGAATGACTAATTTTGGAAGTCATAAAACATTCGCACCAACCCGCTATGCACTGCAAGGTAAAATTAGGGAAGCAATCGTAGCAACAGGTAAACATAGACCATGGGCTAACGGTACAATGCATTTGGTAGAAATTTTGTAGTCCCAAAAGTCCTCGGAAAATACACAGTATGATTTGATGCAATCTATGCAAACTACCGAGACCATTGCAAACTGCCACTTATACTGCAACAGCTACCAGCGGTTTTTCGACGCCCCAGTGCTGACTTTCGCCCAAGACGCTCCCGGTTGCAACATCAAATCTGCAACGGCAGCCACCGCCATGCTCTGCGGTCTGAGCTGCTCAGAGAAGTTCGGATGTGTCGGCTTCTACCACAACGCTATTAGACAAGAGTGCCGTCTCCTGCTGTTCTTCGACGCGGCTCTGAAGCTGGACTATGATTCGGAGGCTGAAGAAGTCGCCTGGACGAAGATGCTGGCTTTTCCTCGGCCAAGCAATTGATTGATGAAGCCTTAGATGAAGCTGATCTTCAAAACGAACTTGAGTAACTTAGAGAGTTGAAATATTAACTAAAACATAGATTTAACAGCTGCTGTCATAGTGTTAGGCATGGACAACTGAATTGGATCAGGGACGCTACACTAGATTTTCCTAGAAATCAGCTGGGGCGGGAAGGAGCGTACATTTTTCGCATTGCTAGTGCATTTGCGCTCGTAGAAAGCGCCCGTTAAATCAGATTTTCCACAGCGGATTTTTTCGACTGTATTTGACCATGGCAAACCCCCATTCAGCAGTATGCGCCTTTCAGAGCAAATTAAATGTACTAGCAATGCGAAAAATATGCGTCCAAGCTCATTTCTAGGAAAATCGTGAGTAGCATCCTACCTTCCACTTCAGTAGCAGAAATATGTATTAGTTTTTATTTTATTAGTAAAAACTGTCGGTTCGAAATGACCTTCTGCCCTGAAATATACGCTTCGTTGGTAATAAAATTTCAATGATTAATTGATAACTGTGGATATAGGACACTAAGACGCGGTTTAATCTCAACCGAATAGCAGAAAAGACAGAACAGAACTATGAGTCAGTCCTTCTATAGTAACAAACTTGCGAACAAAGCATCACCATCACCACCCAGTGCTAAGAAATTATTAGGATTGAGTTTATCTGTCAAACTCAGTTTAGCTATAAGAGTGATTTTATTTGCCAATTGAGATTTGCACGAGTTCTTAATTTAGCTGTTCAGATTTCGTCCATTCACCAATGCCGGCTGTGTCACATATGGACGGCAATTTTCTTAATCCAAGCAGCCTGCTCAGCCGGCGAGCTGTAACTGAGGCTGACAGCCGCGTCCATGTACAGCAGCAGCACGCACTCCCTGCGGGTTGCGGCAGAGTGCAGGAATTATGCATGATGCATGTAAAAGCTTCTGAGATGAGATTCAGACCCCGGTGAGATGGAAAACTAAGGTTGAAGGGCTCCATACTCGATTTTCCCAGAATCAGTCCCTAGGAACCACAGCCAATAGCGTTGTTTATCGTACCGGCGCAGCGGGTTGAAGTAGAAGCCAACGCAGCCGAGCTTCTCCCGGCACTCGCCAGCGCAAAGCAGCTCAATCGGCAGCTCCAGTGCGATCTTTTCTGTGCACCCGACGGCTCCCTGCGTGAAGTCGACGACTGGACTTTCTACGAACAGCTCGTAGTGAGCCGGCACGGGTCGCTCGTCTCCCATCGGGTGCTCGCACCTGCAGGCGATTGTAGCAGTGCATCCAGCGTCGTGCAGCTTCTTTGTGGTCGGGTTGTGATTTACGCAGTCCTCGATGGAGGTGCCGTCCGGCTGGCCAGTGTTCCAGAGATCCGTCAGGGTGAGCAGCGAGCCGGCACGGTTGGGTACGACCTGATAGAAGCATTGAGTAGGTTGCGAGTTCTGTTGGATATAGCGAGAAAATTAAACATCCTAAGTGATTCTTGGGAACGGAAATATTAGCTTAGGCAAAACTCATATTGAATTCTCACACAGTTCCATAGGGTTAACAGGAGAAAACCAAGACGTAGAGAGGTGGCAAGTTTGATCATTACCCGCTTTCGAACCGCCCTTTTTTATTATCCGCTTTTGCCCTATGAACATCTTTTTATGATTAATTTATAGACGTACTTGTGAACTGCTGTGTAATCTTTAGCTATCCAAAAAGCCACACCTGCCATCCGGTGGGACTCGAGCCTCGCTCGACCAGCTGGTCGTTGATGCCGGTCCAAACTTCTCCGAGGCTGAGCCGAACTGCCGCGTACGTGTCGGGCTGCAGAATTCGCTGGCCCAGCTGGGCGCAGGTTTTCAGGCACTGGCAATAGTTGACGTCGGTAGCCACTGAGCCGCTGAGGCAGGTGGTCAGGTTCGGAGCGGCCGTGTAGCCCGACGGGCAGGATGGCTGGACCGGCTGCAGCAGAGACAGAGAGCAAAGTGCCAGGAGCAGCAGCATGGTTTGGCTGGGAATTGCTTCACTGCAGGATTGTTGCGCGCAAAGTAGTCTGGCTGGGCTAAGCTCTGGGCTCGGGAAGACTTAATATAGGCAAAGCCTGGCTGGTGCAGCGGAAAAACAGCAGGGAGGCGCAGCGTCATTATTTTTCAAACAAAGGGCTCCTCTTGACTTACTTGACTTAGCTGCAGGGCTGTCCCGAAGGGGACACAGCGGGAAGGCGCGGGCGCCCATTCCGCTAGTCCCTGAACGGCCGACGCGTCGCTATGGACGGAGGGTTGGCGCCGCCCAGGGAGGTCCCCCAGTGTCGCCAGCAGCTATGGTGCTCTCTGGAAAGGAGAGTTCAGCCCTGCGGGTGGCCCGAAGGTAGCGCATGAGCTGATTAAAGTTTTCGGGTTTGCACGCTTCAGTAATAGATGTGTGTGGCCCGAGGTAAGTGAGTCTGGCCCGCGTGAAGGCGGGACAGATGCTGACGAAATGCTCAGCGGTTTCGTCACCTGAGTTGCAGAAGCTACAGGTGGCGTTGGTGGCGTTGCCCTGCAGGTACTGGTGCCTGGAGAAGCAGCCGTGACCAGAGAGGGTCATGGTGGCAGCCCGGATGTCTCTGCGCGAGAGGCGCAAGAGGAGCTTCCGGAGCTGGTGAGAGGGCTGAGGGACAGCGTCTCTGGATTGCCTGCAGTTCGTGCGGTTCGCCCAAGTCGAGCGGTGCTGAGTCCTGATCCACGCTTTGATGCGCGAGTCGATGACACAGCCAGGAATCGGGACAAGAGGTTCGGGGCCGAGAGAGGAGCCGGAGGCACCAACTTCAGCTCCTCAGCTCCTCAGGCTAATTTTACATGATCGATTGCTAAAACTTTGGATTCCCATTTTCAGATGCAGCTTCCAATTTTCTCAGGCAGCTTACAGAAGAGAACAATAGGTGCAAACCACTGAGAGGGTTCTGAGTTATGCTGTTGAGAATTCACAACTGAATGCACACGGCAACCACGCAGGCAAGCCAAGGCATCCTGGTGGCAAAAAAGGAATGCGACAAAACACAGCAGCAGCTGCAAGGCGCACTGCAAGCATCGCAGGCAGCTCCAGATCCTTTTGGGATGAAACAAAAATTCTGAGCTTAATTTTTCATGCTCTCCATTTTCTTACTCTAACTCGCTGGCACTGTAAAACACAAATGCCAAGCTTTCAGCCACCCTTAAGCCATACTGAGCCTAGTACTCGTATCTATGCGCTGGAAGTTCATCTAATTTTCATTTTGAAGTTTCTCATTTTGAAGCAGCTTCAGACAAAAACTTAGCAATATTCTTTCCTTGCTACTTTAAGTAATCGGCGATTTAATTTTGAAATACAGTTAGTTTGTGCCTATTTTAGCCTTGCGTATACAGTGATGCTGCTTAAGCTGAAGACATCAAGTTGGTTTTCAAGTTCGAGTGTATTAAAAACTTACAAGGAGCTGCAAAGACTCGATTAAAGAAAATTGAAAATTCTAACGATAAAAATGTCAGGGCCGCTTTACACTCCCGTGTGAGTGTGCACCTGTGCGTATGACTGCGTACGTATACGCGCGCTGGTGTGCCTGCTCAGGGGAGTCGGTGGAATGGGCAGCAATGCCTCCCGCCGGTGGTGTGACAATGTCGCATCAACTTGCGCCAGGGTGCACGCAGCCCCTGCTTCTAATACTCGTAAAACAAGTGTGAGAGCCTTCCGGCAGTCGGTGATCTGGACCGTCCTGCTGTACAACGTCGAGGAAGCAGACGCTGACCTGCTGCGCGCCGCATTCAAGATCGGCTACGAGCGAGTCACCAACGCGACACTCGATCGCTGCGCCGACCTGGTTCATCTAAGCGACCTGTTGTGCCGTCGGCGACACCAGCTAAGCAGGCCACGTCATCGTGTCGCACTGCCCATGAGCCGGTGCACCAGAATTTGACGGTGGAGCTTTGAGTTCTTACGCACAGTGCTAATTTTGTCTCCTATGATTGCTTCTTTGCTAGAATTCGATGTCTTCCTTTTTTTCCGTTGCATCTTGAGCGCCTTGCACACCCCACAGCCCACCTGGTAAAAATTAATTATAAAACAAGGAATATCACACTAAGCGCTTCTCCGTTACACGGGTTAGGGTTATGGTTTGGGTTGAGGTAAACTTTCACTATATTTATCTGATGTAATAGAAAGTTTTCTGCATGACATAAGAACTTACGACTAGCTCACTTTTGCTATTCTCACAATGCAAGTGCCAATCCCTGTAAGTACCAAATATTACGATATTATAAAACGTTGTATCATTGTGACAGTCATTAAAAATCCAAAGATTTCTCAGAGATTCGAGGCAATTTTCTTAATCGAAGCCATCTCAGCATCCGACTTGTACGGAAGCTCTACTGCAGCATCAAAGCACGCAGCGGGTTGAAGTAGAAGCCAACGCAGTCGAGCTTCTCCCGGCACTCGCGAGCGCAAAGCAGCTCCATCGGCAGCTCCAGCGCGATCTTTTCTGTGCACCCGACGGCTCCCTGCGTGAAGTCGACGACTGGACTTTCTACGAACACTTCAGGCAGGTGGTCAGATACGGAGCGGCGTGTAGCCCGACGGCAGGATGGCTGCAGCAGAGACAGAGAGCAAAGTGCCAGGAGCAGCAAGGCTTGGCTGGGAATTGCTTGCAGGTGCCTGCTCAGTCAGCCTCGGACACGCATTTTGCTTTTACATTCATTACTCAAAGCCAACCTGTGGTTCCCAGGCAACCAACTGGGTTGGTAAATTGGTAAATTGAAAACAAAAAGTTAGGAGAAATTCAAGTGTCGCTCATTCAGTCAACGATCCAAGGGCATAAGTTAGAGTGCAGAAGAGCTCCTAAGTGTATTGAAGATCTTCACTGTTCTTGGATTTTTCAGAAGCTCTTGTTAAATATTTCAGAACCACTTAAAGAAGAAAAGTAATGCAGGTAGGGCTGATGAGAATTTCTAATTCTACGAAGTATGCTTCAGATTCACCTTTGGAGCAATTTTCATTGAAATATTCTCTAAGAAATCCATTCTCACTCAGTTTTGTTGTCCATTGATTGCATTCAAACGCGGTGTTGGGTTGCAGACACAAACGCTTCTATTTCTGAATGCAAGTTTAGCATTATCGGCATGAGATGTGAGGACACGACGATATCTCAGCTGCGAGAGGTGGTGTGGAGCTCAAAAACATCTGTCCTACTCAACGGTGCCAAGGCCGGCTCAATGGTTGCACATGTATTCCATGCTCCATGAGTGGTGCAATGGGAACTCAGCCAGTGAACTAACTAGTCCAGGCCGCGTGATTCTGATATGGCTGTTAATTTATAAAAGTGACCTGATGCGGTTGGAAGGCATTCGAGTCTTCGCGGATTTGACGCACGTCTTTTGCAATTTGGTTAGTACTGCATGACGACTGTTAAAAACTTGGTTGGCCAAAATTCAAGCAATGCATCATATCAAACCCTTCTTACTATCCATAAGTAGTAATATACGCTTGATAAAAATGTAACAGCTTTGACTGCATTTCAACGCATCATTCTTAGCAAATAAACTCCGGCACTCTTGATCCTGCGGTTGCTACTCAAGGATTAATCTCGCAGTTGAATTCTTGATCCATGCGTCTCAAGGGTCACAGCAGTCCCCAAGCCAATTTTGCTGGTGTTTTCATTCATTTGTTGTCCCTTCTGGCTTTCTGATGCCCAGGGGCATTGAGGGGGCAGAGAAATTCGAATAGGACCAAAGTTTCTGGTGCTCCATTTGAAATTTTCTAACCTTGTAAGAATAAATTTTCCAATGCGTATGACTTGCGGTCGGATTAATTAAACCCGTGGCATAAACCCGTGGAGTAAACTGCAGAGACGGAGAAGCACTAGGTTTCTCAATGGCGTAGTCTTCCTTCACTCGAGACATTGGGATATGTATATTTCGGGCGCGTCATTTCGAATCTTCTTGACTTTAATGTTCTTTCTTTGGGTCTAGTAATGTTCAGAGTTATCATTTGAGTGCGCTGTTTCTCATGAACATTTTGGGTCATTTAGAAATGCTCATTTCTAAAACAGCAGCGGGTCGTAGCGCTTGCGGAAAAGAAGCGGGTCGTAGCGCTTCCGGAAAAGCAACGGGTCGTATCGCTTCATAGACAGCAGTGGGTCGAACCTCTTCATGGACAGCAGTGGGTCGAACCTCTTCATGGACAGCAGTGGGTCGAACCTCTTCATAGACAGCAGTGGGTCGAACCTCTTCATAGACAGCAGTGGGTCGAACCTCTTCGTGGATAGCAGTGGGTCAAACTTCTTTGTCTTTGATAAACTGGACTTATCGGAGTGGTGTCGAGCACCATATTCTTTCGGAGCCTGCGGTGTGCAAGAAAAAAAACAGTCCATTAATATTTATTATGAGAAGTAGTAAATAAAAGCTACTGAGGGAAGAGCACATCGGTGCTCAGACCCGATCTCATGCGAAATCCGAGTCCAATCAATCCGCCGAGAAGCAGATCGATGGTCAAACTGAATGGAGCTGCAACAGCGGCAGCTGAGCCGTGACTACTGATAAGCCGATGGAAGGAAATTTAAACCCTACCGTCGCTCCCCAACGCCCAACGGACCACGCAGTGGGAGCTAGCTGGGGAGCGCTCTTCAGAATATCGACCCTTCGGGGATCCCATCGACCCTCGAGATGAGTCCCCAAGACGCTCCACTATAATCACTACCAACCGAAGTAATTAATTTTTTCGCTCGGACGGTTCAGGGTCGCAAAGTGAAATTGAGCAATGAAAATTGAAGCGCCGTACCGCGAAGGCTTCACTGGCAGCCAGGCTGCCGATCAGAAGGCACCAAAGTAGCGATCTGCCCATGGCGAGCTCGGCGTCAGGAGTACCCAGCTAGTCGGTGCGAGACGCAGCGGCTTCTAATTAGGCTCTGAAAAAAATGATGCAGCGAGGTTGGCTGTGTTGGAATATTTCTCTGGAACACTGCAGCTGCCGACTAAGAAGGCTTAAAAGGAAAGGATGGGTTTGAGAGAGACGCCTGGAGCAGACGATCCATCAACCTCTGAAAGAACCTTGCTGAGCCAGCCGCAGCTGCTAGAGATTAGAAAAAAGTTTCCATTCGTTCCATAATCTTTATTTTCCTTGTGCGCACGCTGTGCTCACGTGCGCCATCTCATTGAGCTATGAGCTTGAGCTTTAATTAATTTGGACGAAAAAAGCAGAACAAAGATTTAAAAATCAAACATGATATGGCAATATTGATATTGTATGAGCGAATCTTCAACCCTGCGATTGCATGAAGACTGAGAAGGGCCTTTGATGCTGCAGTGAAGAGTCTAAATTCTGAGCCAGGCTAAATTAATTTACTCACCAAAGGGCTTGGCAGCAGGGACCTTCAAGCTACGAGCAAAAGCTTTTCGGGGATGAGTCGTGAGTATAGGGGACCAAAGCACCGCAAGCCTTCCCTGCCGTCAAAGACGAAGCTTAAATGATGGGTCTTCGCCGCCAGTGAGAGGCGTCCCCGCCCGGAAAGGGTGAAAGAGAGCCTCGTGTCTCTGAATAGTGGGAGCGCAGAGCCAATCGGGGGGATCGTGAATGGAAGACGGCCGACAAACGGACGAAGCCTCTGCCGTGTTTGAGTTGGCGAGACTCAGCCAACAATCTTGACCCGTCTGCTCCCATTAGGGGGAATCCGGAAAGTGGAAGTTGGCAGGGAAGAAAGCAATGCGAAAGAGGAACCAGAGAGTCGAACGTCGATTCGGCATTCGAAAAGTAAAGCAGCAGGGAGAGCGGGCTGCTGCCTCCGCCACTCCACGAGTTCTTTTCAAGCCCTCCGTCAAGCCTCTTGTGACTTTCTAATAGCGGAACAAGCATTAGCTGTCAGAGAAAAGCCAACTGGGAAGCAAATTGTTGACTTGCCGCTCCGAAAGAAAAAGATCGGTCGATTTTTTTTGTTTTGGTTCGATTCCCCTGAGTCGCTTTGAGCCAACTGGCAACAGCCAAGGCTGATCGCAGTTGCCCTTAATTCTCTCCGATGAGTTCCAACATGAGTTGAAAGCCTTCTGCAGTCATCGAGGCACTGAAAGTGTGTCATTGTTAGGAGCTAGTTTCAGCGTTTCAACCATATAATGCTTGGAAAAATATAGCAAACAATGTCTAGCTACCAGCCAATTTAACTCCATTGATGGACAGAATCAATGCTGGCAACAATAGCACAGTCACCCTTGAAAACTAACTGAAATTGCCTGTGCCCATTGTGATAAGAGCTTTTTGACTGTTTTTCATGCTGCTGTGAGAGTAGTGCCTCAAAAAGTCTTCCAAATAATAGACAGAAAAAATGGACAAAACCTATTATGGACTAGCTTTCCCAAATATATCAATAGTTCGCTTTTAGAAGCAAGCATTTTAACAAACAATGAGACCAATGACAATCTTAGGGAAGCACAGCAAGCATTTTTCAGTAGAATGGTTATTTGTTTTGCGAAATTAGAAACTCTAAGCAATGCATTTTGAAGTGTTTGTGAAGTGAATTTTTAGATGTTTCATGCTCACTAGATACTATACCGAATCCACTCGGGATTAACGCTGGATAAGTCTCTTTCCAAAATCCGAAGGTTTTCCCCTAGCTACCTACATGTACCTAAAAGTGTGAGGCCGCACTCAAATGTGAGTTCGTATATGTAGGACTTCATTGACTCTGGCATCTGCCAACTCCAGCCTTAATGCTCAGTTCAGTCATCATACATCACGGGCCTCTCGGCGTGTCCGCCCTTGCAAATTATTCATGTTGATGCAGTGAATGAAGCCAGATACTTTGCTGCTCGAAGTTAATAAGCAGAGATTTTTCCTCTGTGGATGCTTGGGGGTAAAGCACGAGGGGTTAACTGCATCAACATAAGACTTTTAAAAGTAGCATTGAGCGTTCTTTGCAGATGGATATTTTCAGGTGGCCCTAAAATCAAAAAGTTTTGCAACGGGCCTTACATAAAGCGACGTGCTGCGGTATTCCTGTACATGGATCTAAGTGAGTTTGCTTAAGACCGATGATTGTTGTACTTCTAAAAAATTGTTCTGAAACAGTTTAAACGCTATAGTTGAGAGAAAGCGCACGATTTCAACCGCTCGAGTTGAGTATATTGGTGTCAAAGATCAATTTGTTGCTTATTGCTATTTACAGCAATATCAAGCCTGGAACTTGTCCAGACTACTTTCAGTTGCTATTGCATGATTGCGGGGTCGCGTGCGTTTGGTTTGAATCGCGTCGCAACAAAGCACAGTTTGTTTAATTGTCAAATCCTCGCGATAGAGACGTCGCGGCAGAATTCAATTGCTTCAAAGGGATTATTGAGTCTGCCTCAGGCCTCAGGCTCTGGAGCCGGCCGACCCATTTCAAAATACGTTTTTTATGGGAGAGGAAAATTCTCAATCTTATATTTATTGCGTGTCTGATTGAGGGCTGATTCTGGGCCCTGGGGAGTAACAGACTGACTGGGTGAGACTGAATGCCCAGGTAATTATACTTGAACGAAAATAGGATACATGTTAATCGGGTCAGAGCAGCTCATAGGTAAAACGCTTCTGATTGATTCCGTGCGCAGGCACATTCATTTGGAGCTTAGGTGCACGAAATTTGGCGAGCCACCCTGTACGGGCGTGTTTATGAGTGCTGTGTGCCTGCGTACAGCATTGGCGCGCGTGTAATGTGCTCAGGAGCCAGCGGATGGCAAAATTGCCTCAGCGCTGGTTTTGGGACCATGTTGCCAGAGGCGTAGCGCCAGGGTGTCTACAATCATCCTCCTGAAAATGGCGGCAGTCGATTGATTCGAATGCTACTTTTACATGTAGGACACATTATTGCAGGTAAAATTGCAGTGGTTCCGAACTGTACTTTTTACATGTAGGACACATTATTGCAGGTAAAATTGCAGTGGTTCCGAACTGTACTTTTTACATGTAGGACACATTATCGCAGGTAAAATTGCAGTGGTTCCGAACTGTACTTTTACATGTAGGACACATTATTGCAGGTAAAATTGCAGTGGTTCCGAACTGTACTTTTTACATGTAGGACACATTATCGCAGGTAAAATTGCAGTGGTTCCGAACTGTACTTTTACATGTAGGACACATTATTGCAGGTAAAATTGCAGTGGTTCCGAACTGTACTTTTACATGTAGGACACATTATTGCAGGTAAAATTGCAGTGGTTCCGAACTGTACTTTTACATGTAGGACACATTATTGCAGGTAAAATTGCAGTGGTTCCGAACTGTACTTTTTACATGTAGGACACATTATCGCAGGTAAAATTGCAGTGGTTCCGAACTGTACTTTTACATGTAGGACACATTATTGCAGGTAAAATTGCAGTGGTTCCGAACTGTACTTTTACATGTAGGACACATTATTGCAGGTAAAATTGCAGTGGTTCCGAACTGTACTTTTACATGTAGGACACATTATTGCAGGTAAAATTGCAGTGGTTCCGAACTGTACTTTTACATGTAGGACACATTATTGCAGGTAAAATTGCAGTGGTTCCGAACTGTACTTTTACATGTAGGACACATTATTGCAGGTAAAATTGCAGTGGTTCCGAGCTGTACTTTTACATGTAGGACACATTATTGCAGGTAAAATTGCAGTGGTTCCGAACTGTACTTTTACATGTAGGACACATTATTGCAGGTAAAATTGCAGTGGTTCCGAACTGTACTTTTACATGTAGGACACATTATTGCAGGTAAAATTGCAGTGGTTCCGAACTGTACTTTTACATGTAGGACACATTATCGCAGGTAAAATTGCAGTGGTTCCGAACTGTACTTTTACATGTAGGACACATTATTGCAGGTAAAATTGCAGTGGTTCCGAACTGTACTTTTACATGTAGGACACATTATTGCAGGTAAAATTGCAGTGGTTCCGAACTGTACTTTTACATGTAGGACACATTATTGCAGGTAAAATTGCAGTGGTTCCGAACTGTACTTTTACATGTAGGACACATTATCGCAGGTAAAATTGCAGTGGTTCCGAACTGTACTTTTACATGTAGGACACATTATTGCAGGTAAAATTGCAGTGGTTCCGAGCTATATGTTTATAGAGGCTGGAAATTTAATTTGCCTAAAGCGTAAAAATTAATTACAAGGCCAAATCTCTTTAAAACTGCAGATGAGTTTGTCGCATCAAGTAAAACAAGCCTTCAGTGTAGCCTGTGAAGCACATTAGACAAAGTCGCGGTAACTTTATCCCATTATAAAAGCTGTAATAACAACGCGAGACAGCTAGGCATCCAACATCTGCCTGGCTCGATGCCTTAAATAATAAATCTTTAATAATGCCAAGATTCCGAATGCAAAGCAACGGAGAGGGAAAACTGATCCGAGTTTGATCATGACTAGAAAATAGATTTTCCCACGCCTGCATTAAGGCTTCTTGCTTGATGAAAGAATTTGAGCTTGAGAACTAAAGACTTGTTGAGGCCTTCTTCGACACAGACCAAATGAAATTCAAGTCAATGGGAAATGCATAATCCAACCTCAATTTTTGTGTTCTACACTGTTTAGTGATCGATTTTTAAATTGAATCTCGATTCCAGTTTTCCTGTTATTAGGATAGCGGGAATAAAAGCAACTGCATAGGAAACTTTGCCAACATTTCTCATCAAAGTTTCATGCCACAAACGATGATCCGGTTTCATTCTTCGTATGAGGGAGCACGGAAACAGAAGACCGTCAACTCGGCTGTTACACTTCATGGCCACCCTGCTAAATAAAACAAGGCAAACTATTTCTCTGTAAGGTAGTTCTGCCACGCTAGAGTGCCGAACTATATACTTTGTTCATGACCCGGTAATATTTACTGCTCCTGCAATATTATGCAGGGCGACTTTATTGCTGTACTGCACACTGCGGCTTCATGACGCCTCTCCTGTCTGCCTTCATCTGTTCTACCGCGCTTTTATGTTCATACAATTTACGAGTTAATAACCTAATTGCCGCCGAATATACACTCAACAACATTGAAAAGTCGCCCCTCTATGAGCAATTCTAAAATAAAAGATACGAGAAAATTGAGGGGCAGCTTCAATCCGTCCAACCCTCGCACACCGCTCCCCCAACTTCATTCCTCAACTTAAGTCTGTCGCGCGGCGTAGCTAAGTTGCGTCACTCGCAAGATTGAGAGACTTCACCTGCACTCACAAAAGTGGCGACCACAGACGGAATCTGCTGTGATGGCGACTTTTCGATGTTGCTGAGTATACACTTCAGCTCGTATAGACACTGCGTGGCCAATCCTTGACGGTTTTAGACCCCTATTTATTAGCCGAACTCAAAGAACCAAACCTTTAATAAATACGCTGGTATTTCCTATTAGCAGAAATCAACACCACTTGTGTGTACTATTTCATTATCTGAAATAAATGAGCTACTTGAGCCGTACTACTTGACTATCTGACAATCGCTCAACAATCTAACCCCCTTCCCCCCAACAATTCCCCCAGCCATCCCCCATGAGCCTTGATATCTCAACAATTTCCCCAGTAGGCCTTGATGGGATCAGTTATACTCGAAGCAGTTTTTACAAATCAGTTTTTACAAGGGATTTGAGGGTCACGGCGTCAGTTTTCTTGTAAAATAACTAAGTCAGTTAAGAACTAAGACTTAATTTTTTTCTGTTACAAAAATGCAGCTAATTTGGATCCAGCTTTTTTAAAGGATCGTCTTTTTACCTGCCGATTTACGTGATTTACGTGATTACGTAACGGAGCCAGCCGACCATGGATGGGGTGCGGAGCTGGTGCAGAAGTGGACTGCGAGTCCGCTCGCAGTTAAAAATCGCAGCAGTTTCTTGTAACGCAGTTATTGCGAAATCGCAGTTTCGCAGTTAAACCGCTCGCAGTTTCCCTTCGAAACAGCAGCATACAGTACTACTGTACACACTCTGTAGCCAGTGAGTACTTGCGGTCTGAGCTGTTACTAGAGACCGCAACAAAGGGGATGTCAACTTAAGCACCAGAATGGAGCCCGAAGTTCAGCTCCGGACCAAACCGACTACAATCGATAACTTGTCGGCCCAGACGACTAGAATCGCCGAGACATCCCATCCGGCTCCCTTCCTTGGGGTCCCAGGGGATAAAGGGGATAAAATGGGGATCTCATGTCAACTTAAGGCTCTGGAATGGAGCCCGAAGTTCAGCTCCGGACCAAACCGACTGCAATCGATAACTTGTCGGCCCAGACGACTAGAATCGCCGAGACATCCCATCCGGCTCCCTTCCTTGGGGTCCCAGGGGATAAAGGGGATAAAATGGGGATCTCATGTCAACTTAAGGCTCTGGAATGGAGCCCGAAGTTCAGCTCCGGACCAAACCGACTGCAATCGATAACTTGTCGGCCCAGACGACTAGAATCGCCGAGACATCCCATCCGGCTCCCTTCCTTGGGGTCCCAGGGGATAAAGGGGATAAAATGGGGATCTCATGTCAACTTAAGGCTCTGGAATGGAGCCCGAAGTTCAGCTCCGGACCAAACCGACTGCAATCGATAACTTGTCGGCCCAGACGACTAGAATCGCCGAGACATCCCATCCGGCTCCCTTCCTTGGGGTCCCAGGGGATAAAGGGGATAAAATGGGGATCTCATGTCAACTTAAGGCTCTGGAATGGAGCCCGAAGTTCAGCTCCGGACCAAACCGACTGCAATCGATAACTTGTCGGCCCAGACGACTAGAATCACCGAGACATCCCATCCGGGTCCGTCTCTTGCCGAAACTTCCAACACCCCCGGCGGCTCGGATGTGTAACTCAAAGTCTCTCCAGGAGTCACCTTCGTAGCTACCGAGAACCTCCTTGACACGAATGTTTTGAATGTAATAATCGGCTTGATTTAGTTGATACGGACCCACCGAAACCTCTGACAAATTCACTGTATGAATTCGGGGGAACCCCGAGCTTTTTGGATCCAGCGGGTTGACAGCAATCCATGCCCTTGTGTTAGCAGGGGGGCACGCTTCAGATCACAGTTGAAGTGCAGCTGCTCAATTTCGTCCAGTTCGTTGGACAAGAGCACTCGGCGCATGAAATTCTGCCCGAATTCGAACAACGATAGCCCTGTCCATGACGGTGGCAGCTGTTTAAATGATTCAAAACCTGGATGCGCCCGGTTGTACTTTGCCATCGAGGTCTCGATAACAACGTCTAATCGGCTGGGCTCACTGAAGCCGGCTGACGGCAGCCACTGATACGGTTTGTGCCTCTCGATAACACATTTGTCCTGCTTAATGGCAGCAAAGCAGCACTCAACGACAGAGCGGAACATAGTGGCACAGCGGATGTCTCGGCGATTCTAGTCGTCTGGGCCGACAAGTTATCGATTGCAGTCGGTTTGGTCCGGAGCTGAACTTCGGGCTCCATTCCAGAGCCTTAAGTTGACATGAGATCCGCATTTTATCCCCTTTATCCCCTGGGACCCCAAGGAAGGGAGCCGGATGGGATGTCTCGGCGATTCTAGTCGTCTGGGCCGACAAGTTATCGATTGCAGTCGGTTTGGTCCGGAGCTGAACTTCGGGCTCCATTCCAGAGCCTTAAGTTGACATGAGATCCCCATTTTATCCCCTTTATCCCCTGGGACCCCAAGGAAGGGAGCCGGATGGGATGTCTCGGCGATTCTAGTCGTCTGGGCCGACAAGTTATCGATTGCAGTCGGTTTGGTCCGGAGCTGAACTTCGGGCTCCATTCCAGAGCCTTAAGTTGACATGAGATCTGCATTTTATCCCCTTTATCCCCTGGGACCCCAAGGAAGGGAGCCGGATGGGATGTCTCGGCGATTCTAGTCGTCTGGGCCGACAAGTTATCGATTGCAGTCGGTTTGGTCCGGAGCTGAACTTCGGGCTCCATTCCAGAGCCTTAAGTTGACATGAGATCCCCATTTTATCCCCTTTATCCCCTGGGACCCCAAGGAAGGGAGCCGGATGGGATGTCTCGGCGATTCTAGTCGTCTGGGCCGACAAGTTATCGATTGCAGTCGGTTTGGTCCGGAGCTGAACTTCGGGCTCCATTCCAGAGCCTTAAGTTGACATGAGATCCCCATTTTATCCCCTTTATCCCCTGGGACCCCAAGGAAGGGAGCCGGATGGGATGTCTCGGCGATTCTAGTCGTCTGGGCCGACAAGTTATCGATTGCAGTCGGTTTGGTCCGGAGCTGAACTTCGGGCTCCATTCCAGAGCCTTAAGTTGACATGAGATCCCCATTTTATCCCCTTTATCCCCTGGGACCCCAAGGAAGGGAGCCGGATGGGATGTCTCGGCGATTCTAGTCGTCTGGGCCGACAAGTTATCGATTGCAGTCGGTTTGGTCCGGAGCTGAACTTCGGGCTCCATTCCAGAGCCTTAAGTTGACATGAGATCCCCATTTTATCCCCTTTATCCCTGGGACCCCAAGGAAGGGAGCCGGATGGGATGTCTCGGCGATTCTAGTCGTCTGGGCCGACAAGTTATCGATTGCAGTCGGTTTGGTCCGGAGCTGAACTTCGGGCTCCATTCCAGAGCCTTAAGTTGACATGAGATCCCCATTTTATCCCCTTTATCCCCTGGGACCCCAAGGAAGGGAGCCGGATGGGATGTCTCGGCGATTCTAGTCGTCTGGGCCGACAAGTTATCGATTGCAGTCGGTTTGGTCCGGAGCTGAACTTCGGGCTCCATTCCAGAGCCTTAAGTTGACATGAGATCCCCATTTTATCCCCTTTATCCCCTGGGACCCCAAGGAAGGGAGCCGGATGGGATGTCTCGGCGATTCTAGTCGTCTGGGCCGACAAGTTATCGATTGCAGTCGGTTTGGTCCGGAGCTGAACTTCGGGCTCCATTCCAGAGCCTTAAGTTGACATGAGATCTGCATTTTATCCCCTTTATCCCCTGGGACCCCAAGGAAGGGAGCCGGATGGGATGTCTCGGCGATTCTAGTCGTCTGGGCCGACAAGTTATCGATTGCAGTCGGTTTGGTCCGGAGCTGAACTTCGGGCTCCATTCCAGAGCCTTAAGTTGACATGAGATCCCCATTTTATCCCCTTTATCCCCTGGGACCCCAAGGAAGGGAGCCGGATGGGATGTCTCGGCGATTCTAGTCGTCTGGGCCGACAAGTTATCGATTGCAGTCGGTTTGGTCCGGAGCTGAACTTCGGGCTCCATTCCAGAGCCTTAAGTTGACATGAGATCCCCATTTTATCCCCTTTATCCCCTGGGACCCCAAGGAAGGGAGCCGGATGGGATGTCTCGGCGATTCTAGTCGTCTGGGCCGACAAGTTATCGATTGCAGTCGGTTTGGTCCGGAGCTGAACTTCGGGCTCCATTCCAGAGCCTTAAGTTGACATGAGATCCCCATTTTATCCCCTTTATCCCCTGGGACCCCAAGGAAGGGAGCCGGATGGGATGTCTCGGCGATTCTAGTCGTCTGGGCCGACAAGTTATCGATTGCAGTCGGTTTGGTCCGGAGCTGAACTTCGGGCTCCATTCTGGTGCTTAAGTTGACATCCCGTTAAATAACATAATATGCAATCACTGAATCAGTCAATTCACTGCGTCCACCATCCATCACCATCACCATTCAACAATCGCATTAAAAGTACAAATTTACGATTTACAACTTCACAACATAATCGCAGTTCGCAACAATAATAAGACGCCTTACATTTCATACAAAACAGTTTGCAAAAACTACAAAAAACTACAAAAATTACAAAACAGAATGAGCAACGACGTACTCAGAGTAAGCAAACCCTCAAACAAATAACCCACCCCAAGCACTGACCCCAGAGCCCACAGTCCATAAACGATCAGAGTCAGTCAGAGTCCAACAAATTCATTCCTAGAAAACGATTTTACGATTCACACATTTCATTATTTGGATAACTAAACGATAGTCTAAAAAATTGCATTGTGAAGTGAAGTGGAACTGAAAAATACATGATGAAAATTGAAAGTTGAAAATGTCTATATGTTCCATCTTATCAATCCCGAAAAATCCCTGGATTCACAGATTTTAATCCCGGGATCCCGTATCCCGGCCATGGATAATCCCGGGATTATCAATCCTGGTAAATCCTGACAAATTTTAATCCTGGGATTCAAATCCCGGAATTTGGCCCCTTAATCCCACGATCCCGGGATTGCAAACCCTACGCGGAATATAAAATATTTGAAATTTTAAAAAAGATAAAAATGATGTATTTAACGTTTGATATTGTACAACGTTGTCAAGCTAATTGATACTGACAAATTGCAAACCATAGTGGAGAAAACACCTCACCCCATGATTTCGGAGTTAATATATCAATCAGAGGCAGTAATCCGTCCAAAGGTTTCAAGATCAACCTGTGCGACAGTTTCAAAGACAAAATACAGGGGGGATATGCGAGTGAAAGCCAAATTCCACAAGAAAGAACACTGTCATGATTTTTGGCAGTACGCAATTAATGCATTTCGTTCAGAAAATCTTCAAGCCGTCATCCCCAACCAAGATTGGCGCGATTCCTGGTAAAAAATTCAGAAGTGCAGGACTTGAACAAGTCTACTGAATACGTTGTTCATCGATAGCTCAAATATTTCATACAAATGCAAAAATGACTCACTTCAGGAACTTATTGAATAGTAGTTTGCGTAAATTGTTTTGCATTTTTATCACTAGCTATTCATCCCGTTACTAACCGCACAAAAACTTACGTCATATTAAATTATTCCCAAACAAAAATTTTAACCTATTATTGTAGCAAGTTACGAAAAAGTGATCTTTTGTATCTTCTAGAGAGTTGTTTATTTGCGTTATAACTCACGACACATAGTGTTTTAATTTTTTTCTTTCGTCGAAATAGGGCACACTGCGTGCGTGCGCACAATTTGTCCTAGGTAATGTCTTACATTTAACGCCGGTTAGCCAACTGTTGTCTTGTGTTTTTTACTGTGTTTTGAAATTATGTTTTTCGTTTGTCATTTTTTTGCCAATAAAACAAGGGCTACTGGTAAAACAGCCCTATGCAAATATGCCTTTCTTGATTTTCTAGGCCTACTGTGTGGTGTGGGTTTTCTGAAAGATATTCAGGTACAGGTACATTCAAACCGATTGTCTTTAACTTTTAACAAAAATGACCTGCTTCAATCATCTTTTTAACAAATATCCACGCAATTATTTGGCGTCAAATGAGCTTTCATTTATCTACTAAACTGGGTTTTTTGTCAATCTTGATGACTTTATCCTCATCAATTACAATTACCCTAAAAATTCCTGGAAAAAAGTTTTACAATGGTTGTTATAATTGTTGTAATATACTATAGAAAGAACAAAAAGCTTAAGCCTCTTCACATTACCAATTCCAGAACCAGAATCGGTTTGGATCTTCCAAGAAAAATAGCAGTAAAACTATTTGGCATAACTATGGTTTCGTTCGTTATATTATTTCTTGTTTTGAATTTGTTCCAGCGCATGTAGAAATGGCTCGTTAAATTATTTTAAGTTCAAAAAAGATGACCCACCACCAAAAAAGTTCAAATTAGAGTTCGAAGTCACGAGAAAGATAATTAGACGGGATAATAATGTGGCACCCAGTAGAGAAAGTTGAAAAAACTTGGACTCATCTACTTTGACTTCTTGGCCAGGGCCGCCTAGCTCAACAGGGTGATCTAGAAGGTACTGGGCACAAATTTCTCGACAGAAGTTACCCCAGTCAGCAACAGTATTGGGTGACAGGATACGACACACATTGGATTTTGTCGAACTAGAGTCTCACAGACCACTAGTAGATATAGTTGACAATCTGCTGCAGGGTCAAAATCAAATGGCTGGCTTTAAAAAAAGATCCCTTCCTTATAGAAACTTGGGCATAACAGTCTTTATAGGCCCAGGCCAAGTTATCAATAAACCAGGCACCTTCTCGGCATTGCAAATGCATTTGAGCACCCGGCTGGCATCCACACTGCTGTTCATTGGCAAGCAGCCTGTAGGTGGCCAACCAACAAATAGTAGCCAGCGTATCTATTGTCACGGCTGCCAGGTCCCTCATCGTGAGGTCCAGTTGGCACAGCTCTGCAGGCGGACGCAAATTGCCTACTGGAATGATCGTCGTAGGAGCCGATGGTTGTCCAGCTATTTTTACATGCATTGGAACAAATTTGAAACAAGAAATAATATAACAAACAAAACCATAGTTATGCAAACTATTTGACTCTATTAATATTTAACTGCCTTAATAGTCTCACTTTGCACAAGTTTTCACTTTCTTCTTGGCAATTTTCATTCAATAATTAAAATTTTATAGCAAGTATATCCTTCTAGTTAAGGAGACAAAAAGTTATACTTCACAAATTTTTTCTGGTTCTAGAACCAAAACAAGCAATATATAAAGAGCCTCCTTGATTATAAACCATGCTGGATCCAAAACTGTTGTAAATTTTCTAAAGATAAATATATCAAGAAATTGTTTTTCTTATTTAACAATTCTTAGATATAAGATATCTGTGTTGTTTCAAATCTAGAGTTTTTTGCATATCATGTGTCTCTCTAAAACCTTCTTCCTAATGGTATGTCTAATAGGTCTAATCTAGTATAGACTATCTTAATAAAGATATTGTTAAGCTGGTCTAAGTCTTTTCTTACTACCACTATGAATTCCCATATTTCCTAGCAGACAAACAGTTTTAGAAAAAAAACTTTTTGTCTGCTTAGTAGACAACCTAGGCCCTATTAGTAGAGGAAACAACTTGTACCCTTATTAATAGCATAGGCAATATCCTAAAAATCTAATATAAATATATATATATATATATCAAACAGTGACTAAATTGATGATAAAGTAATGGTTATATACTAATTAATATATAGTTCTTTTTGACAAAAGATTTTGTTATATAAACTAGCAATCTTTGCCTTCTTCCTATTAGAAAAGCAAAAAAAGGAATAGAAATGTTTGAATAAACTATATGTATATTATGACCTTGTGTGTCACTATTATTACTTTCTTAAAAAATGAATCTTAAAACAAAAATCTAGCTATCTAGCCCATACATGCCTAACACCTATCCAACCCATCCAAACCAGACAGGTGAAATGGCTGCCAGCCAAGGTAAGTTGCAAAATTGAAAATGCAAAAAGTGAAAAATTAGGGGAAGAAAAAAGGAAAAAAAAAGAAAATGAAAAGAAAGAAAGGAAAGAAGAGAGAGAAAGAAAAGAGAAGAAAAGAAAAAAGCAAGAAAAGTCATATACAAAGTGAAAATTAAGTCACAATCAAGAGGAACTAAGTTGCTATTGGGAGAAACTAAGTCACAATTAGGAGAAACTAAGTTGCAATTGGGAGAAACTAAGTCGCAAATCTGGACAAAACTAAGTTGCACTGGATGGGTGAAATTTTGAGGTTGGGCATATATGATCTAGCCTAAGACCATAGTCAGGAAAGTGGCCTTTGCCATGGCAAATTACAGCGCACACAAGGGGTCCTTGATGCACTTGGCATATACTGAGGTCCCTAGCACATATGGCGCATAATTATGGTGCATGCTGCGCATAAAGTCCCTGACATATGTGGTGCTGTGCACAACTTTGGTGCATAAGGAATCAGAATAGAATCTTTATTAGCATAAAACTGGCATAGCATATTGAGTCTACATGAATTCTAAGAATTTTGTAAATTTGTTGTAAAATATGTAATTTATGTAAAATACATAAAATGAGGGCACAGACAGTGCACAAGCACAAATGGCACATAGTGCATAGATTGTCCTAAAAAATTATTCCGTTGCACTATGCCACCTTCCTGACTATAGGCCTAAGATATCAAATCCTTTATAAGCTTTGTCTCAAAGCAATTTTCCATATGAGCCCTATCATCTTAGGAATATCCCCTATAGACCTTGATATCTTAGCAATTCTCTTATAAGGTCTTTATTATCTTAGAAATCCCCCTATAAGTCTTTTCTAATTGATAAAGTAATTATTCTATGGCTAAACCTCAAGCTTTGATATCTTAGCAATTCCCTCTATAAGTTATATATCCTATGTGCCATAGCAATTCAGCAATTGGCCATAAATTTATTATGGTTGACTCAATTATTCTTTTATAATTGAACCTTAAACCTTAACCTTACCTTTCTCTGTGTCAAGTTATAGCAGTTCAGCAATTATCCTTGAGCCTAAGAATTTCAAGTAATTCCACTATGAGCCAGTGCCATAGCAACTTAGAAATTCACCTACAGGAGTCTTGACACCTTGACAATTCCATATTAGTCTTTATAGTTAAACCCAAACTCTAACCTTGCTAAGTCAAGCATTTTAGAAATTCTTCCTATGAACCTTGGAATCTTCATCATTATCTAATAAACCTTAACATTTCATGAATTCTATCTAAGCCCAAGAGTTATAGGAATTCTTTTATGAGCCTTTTTATCTTTATCTTTTATAATCCCAAATAAAAAAATAAGCTTTTTTAGCAAAAACCAAATGATATGTATTTTAAAGTTGATATGACAATTCTTGTATGTTTGTTATAACATTTTTTTTATTATTTTTATTTTATTTATTATTTTATTTTTAAATGATGCTTCTTTAATCCATAATGCTTTTATGGCTAACTTGACCTAGGCCAGTTTTCAGTGAAACAATAACATGAATTGTAGCCCTTATAATTTAACACTCACATTTTTAAAGGTGAGCAAGGACAACTGAAGTAGTAGGACACAACACTCGCGTATCGTGTAATTTTTATTGGAGGCCTGGTCTTCACATATATATAATTTTCGACTAGTTGCACATAGAAAGCTAATTCTTTCGGTGTTAGGTCCAGAATTTTGTTTTTCATTAAAATGTCAGTGATAAAATAGTAGACTACATGTATAAGCAGCGTACAGTTAAGTAGAGTGAAAACAACCCAATTTCGTGCAATTTAAAATTTACAATTCCTGTCACAATTCCTGGTCAATAGCAAAAACGATTTTTTAGTTTGTAAACTAATAATCTCATTAAGCATATGTAAAATAAAACAGTTTATGTATTTTAGAAAATTTCACTGTCAAATGCCATTGGTTTATTATTACAAGTATCAAAAAAGTGAATAAATTTTTGGCTTGTGTTAGAGTGAGACAAAATGGAAAACAAAAAAACTGATGAAAAACAATAGCAAACTCGACAAAGCATCTGCGACGAAGCAGAAATTTACCTGAAGGACCTGGATCTGGATCCTGACCTAGATTTGGCTTTTTTTCAACACTAAAACTGAGCAGCCCTGAGCAGCAAAACTGTTCCAAAAATCCACAGGTTTAGTCAAAATTTAAGTAATGCTACATATCTACCAGAAGCCCCAGTCATCCATTGTAGGGAGCTTGAAGATGGGGAGTCTGCTACGATAAAACTTATTGCTTTTGGCACAGTGAAAGATTTAACATCTGACGAAGTTAACTGCAAGAGTGAAAGTATCCTGAACTGTTTTTTCAAAGAAAGCAAACAGCAAAATAGCACAAAACATTGTTTCTGCCTTAGCGGCGCTTCTCGCAGATTATTGGTGTAAAAAACTAGTACAAGACTGGACGTAGCTTTCGCAGCCTACGATTTTGAGGATTTGGAGCATCACAACAGATGGCTGATTCTCTCCGTACTAGTCCTTTTAGAAAAATGTTTGCCAATCGCCTAGATATTCCTTGTACATTGTTGATAGGCACTTCGACATCCATGACAGAATCAAAAACAAACACAAACATCCAAGCCAATTGAGTTGAGCAACACAGTTGCAGTGATGAGAACAGTCGGTAGCACAGTGCGGCAAAAACCAGGAGCCACTCTGGAGGCTCGCGCAGCTTGCCTCTCGATAGTAAATGCGTGAACTCACAATCAGCGGGCAACTGAATTGGAGAATTGAATCAGCTTGGCCACTGTCTTCTGAAACTGGGATCTGCTCCTTGCGAGCTACATATCCGCATATATAGTACAGTGCCAACTGTTCTTCATCAGTGGGTATGGAGGATTCAGCGCTGTCTGTCAAAGTCGAAACTAGATCATCGAGATGTGCGAGTTCGTCGTCTGACAGCTCACCATCGCAACAAGCTGCTCGCGGGTGTTCCGGAGCTTTATCTTTGAGCTAGGAGTATAATTGCATCCTGCGTAGCTTTGCACTGATTAATATTTCCTCTACTGAAATGAAGTAGCATCCACTGTGCCCTTGCCTGTATATGGAGAATTCGCTTTTGAGTCGATCCGATTGAAACTCACCTGAGTAAGTAGGGATGGTTGAGTAATATAAATGAACAATAACAAAATAATATGATTAATTCTATGAGGAGTCATAAGCGTCGTCATTTGGAAATAAAAAAGATTAATCAACTTACCTAGAAGAACATACTTGAATGAGTGTTGAGCCAGAAGAAATTTGGAAAGTTCCACTAAGCCTTGAGAAGTTTGAACCACAGCCTTTTGGGTGTCCGTGGTCAGTGACTGAGGGCGTGATAGACCACATCCACCCTTCATTTGGTTGACCATCGAGGCGAAATTCAAAAGGATGTTCAAGCTGACAGAGTCCAAAGATGAGATGGGTGCTCTCCGAATGTCGTTGGAAATAATATGTGCTTCTGGTGATTTTACGTTTACAATCTTCCAGAAATCTACAACTTGGTTGATGAAATCTGCCGTGTCACTGTAGTCACAGACTCACAGAGCGCAAGCGATTTTATCGTTGAATACTTCTAGGACTAAAGACACCTTTTGCCGTCCCAGTGGCATTAGATTGCAGGCTACAGAGCTCAGATTGGTGGTGCGAATGATATGTTTGCGACACTTTTTCTCTAAGCTGGAAATATGGCTCTATTTAGCACATTGTGCCGACAGCCCGGACGCTGAACAGAATTCGATCTCTCCAAACGCCTGAGTAAGCCAATTATTGCGAATAAATATTGTGAATAAATTCTTTAAAATATGAACTGTATCGTAGAGTAGAAATAATGGCTGTGTCTGATCAAATGGATTAATGGCCTTCCATGGAGAGGCTGGATCAGGATGAAATAGATTGAAGCAGCTGCGATTGGTGAAGTGATTATCACAAATTAGACTCAAAACTTTGCTGCCACATTTGTGAACTATAGATATTGTTGTTAGAACCACCTGATAAAGAAAGGCTGGCTTCAGGCTATATATAGGAACAAGGCGAGCGACAAATGCTGCGGCACCCATGACTGGCTTGATCAATATAGCAAGAATAGTGCGCGCCAGTTCTGTAGGGTTGTCTTCAGCGTAACCCACAATATCCACGCAGCCTGATGGATGGCAGAACATAAACTTCATCGAAAACAATTGAACACAGTTTCTGCAACGGAGTCGCTTCAGCAAAATGCGCCTGAACAACAAGCTTACAGTCGGTAGTACTTCCAACCATGCCTAGACCTCCAAGATAGCGCTTTAGTGTAACTGGATGAGGCAGTGATGCAATGTTTCGTAGCGTACAGTATGCGTTTTTCCTGGAGAAGTACAGTCGTGCTGCGATCAGGATATCCTCGGATGTATACCGTACACCAGATGAAAGAATAGTGCTTAACTCCAGCTGGTGAAGTAGGAAATATTGACCCTGATGTCCGCTACCAGATTCCAGACATGCAGTTCTTAGTTCTTCTACATGAGCAGAGACTTCGTTTTTTAATGAGACATTAGCTTGTCTGACACGATTTGCGACAGCCTCCAATTGACTGTAATGTTCTAAGTGACTTTGAAAGCCAAGTAAATTGGCAACATGAACAGGTGTGTTTCGTCGGTATGCAGTGACATGGAATTGAACAGTAACAGTGATGGAACATTCGACAACGCGAGACAGAACTTTAAGAAAAGTAAAGCAACCCTCCTCGCGTTGGACCAACCAACTGGACATCCAGGCTAGCTTGTCATCTGCCACAGCAGATACAAAGTTCTCCCAGCCTCCAATTCTATCCTGGATATTAAAGTCCTGTAGTTCATCAGGCATTTGTTGACGATGTGAGGCCAGAATACAATGTTCAGTCACATTTCTAGATGACACTGAAATAATGCAATTGAGTGACAGCGCTGACTTAAAAAAGCATTAAAAAAGCATTGAAAGCATTATTTAAAGAACTTTTGCAAAAATGTACCTGCAAATGTTTGCCGCATAGAACTAGGTGGGCACATAAAGACAGATGGTGGGTCAATATGTCGAAAATATTGCTTGACTTTTGTAAGCCTTGCATCCTTTGGCCAATGCTTTTTGCATATTCCCATGTGTTTGGTGACATTCTGGAATGATATAATGTCATTGAAATATTATAGCATTTTCTGTCTATCATATTGCATAATATAGATAGGACCAAAGTAGTTCACACTTTTAAACTCAGCTACCTTTACTTGAGTGGGAAGTGCAGCAAGCCATTTGCCATGTTCCTCACTGTTTGATGGAAATCGATAGACTGTTGCTTTTTCTCCACTTTTATAGTTTGAAAAACAGCCAGGAATACAACATTTACGAGTCATGATAATTATGTGCCATCTGAAAGCAAATAAAGAAGTAAAAATTGCACATTTATATGTTTATGAACCTTGTATATCATTTAATAACCTATTTAGATGAAATTTTATTGGTCAAGGATTTCTTATAGGTTTTACTTATAATATAGGCCTTTTAGTGTTTATAATATTTAGTACATGCATTAATACCAATCAGTTTATACAACTTTTTTTATATTATACAAATTAATACAAATTAAAATTTTCAAATAAATTACAAGTGTTAGTTAATAAACAAGCTAGGGCCTATTTAATGAAAAACATGGCTTTAAAACTTTCTAACTACTAGGGGTAGTCATTAACATAAATAAGGTTTTTACTAATAGAAATATTTCAGTTTTAATTACAATAACAGACATGACATCAGTGGCGCAACCAGGGGGGGGGGGCGGTCGCCTCCCCCCTTAGGCGGGGGACCGAAAAAAAATCAAAAGGGGGACCAAGCGAATTTTTGCCAAAAACAGAGCCACCCCTCCACCGCCGCCCCCCTCCCGGGACTTTACCCTTAGAATCCACCTCCCCCCTTGAAAAATTTCTGGTTGCGCTACTGCATGACATAGAAATACATAGAAATAAGGCTTCCATTTTAATGTCAATTTCTAGAGTGTAGGCCTAAAAATTTGAGAAACCCAAAAAGGCAAGAAAGTGACTTTGAAAAAATTGGCACTATTTTCTTGACTTGTATTAGAATATAATAGGAGACCATACCCAGTCAACTATAAACAAGCCAAGCTTTCATGATGGAAGATTCCTAGACCGTTTTTTCATATCAAATTTGATGTTCTATATGTTATTTTTCAGAACACAAAATTTACTTTTAGATGCAATGGTATTTGCAACCTACAGCTATGAAAAGTATTAAAAATTTGCTTTGTAAACATGGTCTCTTGTTGCCATTTGTGATATAAAGAAACATTGTTTGTCAGCAAAAAAGAAAACAAGAAAACCAGTATTTCACAAATCCAAATTAAAAAATGCATATTGTTATTGGCCATTAAGGGAACGTGGTATAATTGTTTTAATTAGTAGGTGAAGTCAGCTTATCAAGTTTAGTAAGAAACGAAAACCTGAATGGTTTATTACAACACACACAGTCCTGTGCTCTATTTGTAGCAGTCGAATCCTAGGCTTATGTACGTAGAACTTTATATGGCTTACGGGCCTCCAAAAAAATTTCCATGAAAGCTGAGTGTCGCGTCCTATATATAACGTAACTTCAGTTGTCCATGAAGGTGAGCTTAGACTAATTAATTCCTCTTGGTTAAGTGAATTTGCATCACTTCTATTAGTATCTGGGCTTAAGCTAAAATAATTTTGTAAAGAATAATAAGCACAAAAGAGACTATTCAAATCTAAATTTATAAACAATAATCAACCATCTTCAATTTCATATATTGCAGTGGAGTATTTAGCTAAAGCATATTCAGGCAACAATCCTATGACAGCTGGTGTACGCATGCAAACAGCAAGCCACCTCACTGACCAGAATGCTTCACTGTCTGCTGCTGCGATGCATTCGCCCAAATCCAGCCGCAGCTCTGCCTCGGCTATTGAATCGCTTTGCTGGCAACTCAGCAACAGCAGCCTCTGGCGGGGCCTCCCCTGCCAGCCCGGCCCCACTGCAGCCAGCGGCCGTGCAGTTCTACAGGCGAGCCCTGCCAGCCAACTGCGTGGCATTCGGCAGCCCCGAGGGCAAGCAAGTATTCCGCGAGGCCCTTGAGGCCGGCTTCATGGAAGGCTATTTTTCCCTGGCTTCGCAGTATCGAACCCAGGACGATCCGTCATTCTGCGGCCTGGCAACGCTGGTGATGTGCCTCAATAGCCTGGAGGTGGATCCTGGAAAAGTTTGGAAAGGTCCCTGGCGATGGTTTCACGAAGAGATGCTGGACTGCTGCGTGCAGGTGAGGCAGGACAAACAGTCGGGAAGGAACCCAGATCCACGGTTTTCCCTGGGGAGGGTCAGCTGACCCCCTTGTTCCCCACAGGATATAGCAGGGTCTTCTAATCCCCGTGACCCCTTGTCCCTCCCACAGGATATAGCAGGCTCTTCTAATCCCCCTGACCTCTTTGTCCCCCCACAGGATATAGCAGGGTCAACTAATCCCCGTGACCTCCTTGTCCCCCCACAGGATATAGCAGGGTCAACTATTCCCCGTGATCCCCTTGTCCCCCCACAGGATTTGGCAGGGCAACTTATCCCTGTGACCTCCTTGTCCCCCCACGGGACTTGCTATTGTGCTTGTAATTTTGCGTTGTTCAGTAATTAAAAAATGCATATACTAATGACCCTACTGTTAGTAGAAATGTAAAAATAGTATTAATTTTTTTTGTTCAGCTACTTAGAGTAGAAATATAAGTAAAATATGCGAAAATACTTGACTTGCGCCCACAGGTGGACCGGGTCCGCAAGCACGGCCTGACCCTGGCTGAATTTGCCTGCCTGGCTGGCTGCAATTCGCTCCAGGTGCGCCGCCTGGTGCATCCCGCCTTCGACGCCGATCCTCAAGCCGACGCCGCCGGCCTCGCCGAATTCGAAGCGACCGTTCGCGACTGCAGCCGCACGGACGGCTGCATCCTGGTGGCCAGCTACAGCCGGCGAGCGCTCGGCCAGACCGGGGACGGCCACTTCGCCCCGATCGGTGGCTTCCACCCGGACAGGCAGCTCGTGCTCATATTCGACACGGCCCGGTTCAAGTATCCGTCGCATTGGGTGCCGCTGCGCCAGCTCTGGGATGCGTTGAAGCTGCCAGACTCGGCCACTGGACGGCCGCGCGGCTACTGCGTGCTGGCCAAGGCCCCGGGCCTCACCGCCTTCCGCGTCTCGCAGCGATTCGCCACTGGCGTCCGGCAGCCGGACTCGCCGCTGCTGCGGCTGGCGCGCGACTTTGAGGACTGGCTGGCCGCGGAGGTTGAGGTGGGTGCGCCAGCCAATCAGATCAGAGAGATGAGTGACGCTATCGCGGCCCTGTCGCAGGCGGCCGGGCAGCTGGGCCGGCTGTGCGGCCGCCACCGGTTGGCCGAGGCCGTTCTCAGTCGGCAGCGTCAGGCCGCGGCGGACGCGGATGCCGAGGCTGTGCTGGCGGCGCTGCGCTCGCTGCCGGCGCTCGGCCCGGTCGGCGACGCCTTCCTCGCCGGCCTGAGGCAAAGCGCAGCCGCCGCAGGCGTGGCCGCGGATGTCCAGCTTGAAGGCGACAACGGCTGCGGCGGTGCGGACGGCTCGCTGGCCCTCCTGACGCTGCTGGCTTGGCCGATGCCGCCGGGTTCGGCCCGTGCCGCTCTGCTAGCGGAGGCGCGCGATTGGGTGCTGCGCTGCGCGCCGAACCGCCTAGCAACGGAGGTGCAGCTGTTGCGCAATCAGCTATCGACAATATTCGAGATAGCGCCCGTGCGAGTCTCGTGAATTTGGAATTTGCGCATTTTTTACAAAAACGGCCCTTTTCGGGGCATTGATTTACCCGTTGAAAACGTTATCGCGAGAAGAACGGCTAAGGAGTCATTTCAAACAGCTCACTGGCAACTCTTGTGACTTTTTAATGACCCAAACGACTGTAATGCGACGGAGAGGTGACTGTTAAGTCGCAAAAATATTGTTTGCAAGTCGCTTAACTTTTTACTTAAATGCAACATGCGATTCTAGATAATTATAAATTATAATAAATTGACGCAGATCCGCTTTAGCCGCAACTCTGTGGTTCTACAGCGACTCCAACATGCCTCAGAAACGACTCTACGGCTTCGGAGTCGCAGACAATAAAACGCCTCAAATTGACTCTTAGGCGACTCTTTGACGACAATTTGGCAACTTTTACCGTGATATCTGTTCGTTTTAGAGTCGTCTGGAATCAAAAACCGGAGCTGTGCTTTGTTTGAAATGAAGTGCCTTAAAAGGGCCGTTTTAAATTTCTACGGAATTGCTAATCATGATGCAACAACCAACTGTAGCTAACCTAATTATAATATTCTGCATTTTAAAAAAACCCAATTCACTTTTTTGATGGAATTATGCAATTTTTAAATATTACAATCTAAGTATTTGTTTTTCATTGCTTTCATCAAGCAAAATTGCAAGTTTTGCATCTGATTTCTATACTTTTTTTAATGAGAATTACTCGCCATGTGTTCTGCTCTGACGTGAATAAATAGAATGGATTGCTAATCTAGCCAATCAGAGGTGAATGAATAGAATGGATTGCTAATCTAGCCAATCAGAGGTGAATGAATAGAATGGATTGCTAATCTAGCCAATCAGGTGAATTAATAGAATGGATTGCTAATCTAGCCGATCAGAGGTGAATTAATAGAATGGATTGCTAATCTAGCCAATCAGAGGTGAATGAGTAGAATGGATTGCTAATCTAGCCAATCAGGTGAATGAGTAGAATGGATTGCTAATCTAGCCAATCAGAGGTGAATGAATAGAATGGATTGCTAATCTAGCCGATCAGAGGTGAATGAGTAGAATGGATTGCTAATCTAGCCAATCAGAAGTGAATGAATAGAATGGATTGCTAATCTAGCCGATCAGAGGTGAATGAGTAGAATGGATTGCTAATCTAGCCAATCAGGGGTGAATGAATAGAATGGATTGCTAATCTAGCCAATCAGGTGAATTAATAGAATGGATTGCTAATCTAGCCAATCAGAGGTGAATGAGTAGAATGGATTGCTAATCTAGCCAATCAGGTGATTTAATAGAATGGATTGCTAATCTAGCCAATCAGGTGAATTAATAGAATGGATTGCTAATCTAGCCAATCAGAGGTGAATGAGTAGAATGGATTGCTAATCTAGCCAATCAGAAGTGAATGAATAGAATGGATTGCTAATCTAGCCAATCAGGTGATTTAATAGAATGGATTGCTAATCTAGCCAATCAGGTGATTTAATAGAATGGATTGCTAATCTAGCCAATCAGGTGATTTAATAGAATGGATTGCTAATCTAGCCAATCAGGTGATTTAATAGAATGGATTGCTAATCTAGCCAATCAGGTGAATTAATAGAATGGATTGCTAATCTAGCCAATCAGAGGTGAATGAGTAGAATGGATTGCTAATCTAGCCAATCAGAGGTGAATTAATAGAATGGATTGCTAATCTAGCCAATCAGGTGATTTAATAGAATGGATTGCTAATCTAGCCAATCAGAGGTGAATGAGTAGAATGGATTGCTAATCTAGCCAATCAGAAGTGAATGAGTAGAATGGATTGCTAATCTAGCCAATCAGAGGTGAATTAATAGAATGGATTGCTAATCTAGCCAATCAGAAGTGAATGAATAGAATGGATTGCTAATCTAGCCAATCAGAAGTGAATGAGTAGAATGGATTGCTAATCTAGCCAATCAGAGGTGAATTAATAGAATGGATTGCTAATCTAGCCAATCAGGTGATTTAATAGAATGGATTGCTAATCTAGCCAATCAGGTGAATGAATAGAATGGATAGCTAATCTAGCCAATCAGAAGTGAATGAGTAGAATGGATTGCTAATCTAGCCAATCAGGTGAATTAATAGAATGGATTGCTAATCTAGCCAATCAGAAGTGAATGAATAGAATGGATTGCTAATCTAGCCAATCAGAAGTGAATGAATAGAATGGATTGCTAATCTAGCCAATCAGGTGAATGAATAGAATGGATTGCTAATCTAGCCAATCAGAAGTGAATGAATAGAATGGATAGCTAATCTAGCCAACAGAGTTATTTTCGTTACTGCGTATGTACTCTTGTCATGTCTAATACAATTAATCACAATACATTAAGTACTTAATATTCTTAGGCCGCTTCTATTTTTCTAGGATGACAAGTAACAATTGCAGTTGACTGGATTGCCTGCAGTTTGATGATAAGCTGGTGATATAAGCTTTTGTTTTATTGTAATTATATGTACTTTTACTGTTTATTAACGCTTGTAAAAAAACTAGTTTTTCCTTACGCAGCCAAGTACTGTAAACAATACAAATATAATGTACTTATACAAGTGAGATTTTTGATGCGCTTTTTGAAGAAAGGTCTCTGTAAATGCTTTAAAATTCCGGGTATCATTTGTGCTCACAGCTAATACTGCTTCACAAGCATTTAAAATTATTAAAACCTTGCATTGTTTGGCTGCCAACTTCCCAGATTCTCAGTTGTTGGGCCGCCCTTCCAGATCCTCAGTTGCTGGGCCAGCCTCTCAGATCATCAGTTGCTGGGCCGCCCTTCCAGATCCTCAGTTGCTGGGCCAGCCTCTCAGATCATCAGTTGCTGGGCCAGCCTCCCAGATCCTCAGTTGCTGGGCCAGCCTCTCAGATCATCAGTTGCTGGGCCAGCCTCTTAGATCCTCAGTTGCTGGGCCAGTTTCTTAGATCCTCAGTTGCTGGGCCAGTTTCTTAGATCCTCAGTTGCTGGGCCAGTTTCTTAGATCCTCAGTTGCTGGACCAGCCTCCCAGATCCTCAAGCCAGACAATATCCCAACATCGATGCACTCCTATCATCAGTATCAGTCCTTTCAACAAAGAGCTGATCTGTCGTGCACAATGAAATGATTCCTTGTTTCAGTTTACGAATAAGTTTGCAGACAAGCAAGCGCAGCCGCGTCAAGGTCAGACCACAAATGAGGCACCGCTTATTTATTCAACTCGATGAGTTTCATCGCCATCAGCTACATTATCAGAGACGCGTATTGTCATTGTTGAAAGAGAGCCCGGTGCACTGGTTCTCCTTCCACCAGCCGCCCAGGTGAATTCCGTAGTAATTCTTGTGCGCCTCCACGCAGGCCATCAGGTTTGAAGGGCTCAGGCAGGACCGCCAGTTGTCCGAGGAGTTGGCGCAGCTGCTGTCCTCGTTAATCGGCGTGCCGGTGCAGATGCGGTGGCCGCCGCTGCCGGGCAGCATGTCGGCAGTTCTCGCAAAGAAGACCTCGGTGCCGTGATGGTAGGGGAAGCCGAGGTGCCCGGAGCAGCTGAAGGGCGCAACCAGACGGGAGACGCCGCGGCTCGACAGCATCACCGGCGAGCAGATTGGCAGGTGCACGATGAGGTCCTGGAGAGTTTGAGCACATTTTTTATCTTGGAATCACGGTTTCTTATTAGACTAGCTGAGGAAATGCCTCATATTGAGAGCATTTGGCCATCTGAGCAATGCCTCATTGAGAGCACTTGGCCATCTGAGCAATGCCTCATTGAGAGCACTTGGCCATCTGAGCAACTCCTCATTGAGAGCACTTGGCCATCTGATCAATTCCTCATTGAGAGCACTTGGCCATCTGAGCAACTCCTCATTGAGAGCACTTGGCCAACTGATCAATTCCTCATTGAGAGCACTTGGCCATCTGAGCAATGCCTCATTGACAGCACTTGGCCATCTGAGCAACTCCTCATTGACAGCACTTGGCCATCTGATCAATTCCTCATTGAGAGCACTTGGCCATCTGAGCAGTTCCTCATTGAGCAAGATTTCCAATAGTCTCACATTTCCGTGCACTACTCGCCAGCTGTTGGGCACCAGCCTGTCGAATGCCCTGGCAAAGAAATAGTCACCAACTCTTGGCTCGCCGAACGAGTAGAAGACCAGACGGCCGGGCGTCACGCCATCAATGGCGGCCAGACTGGCTGCTGCGAGGGCCGCCATCGCGCCTCCGAGTGAGTGTCCGGTGACCAACAGGCTGTGGTCAGGGTTGGCCCGCATCAGCGCCAGTGTCGGCTCGTGAAGCTGCGGCCAGAGCGCTTTGAATCCGTTGCTAAAGTACGCCTGTACTTTGCCGCCGATCGGGAAGGCCTCCTTGGGCATGGCGAGGCCCATGAGGCCCTCAACCAGCAGTTGGCTGCTGCCGGTGGTGCCACGAAAGGCGAGCACGATCAGCTTGCGGTCCGGCAGGCGGCCTGTGGTTTAGGTTTTGGAACTTTTATTTTTGTTTCTCTTTATCAATGACTTCTTTAAGTCTGTATGGGGGTTTTGCCCAGCAAACTCGAACTTGAAAACAAACAGCAGCAAAACAGAGTAGGAAAAGCGTCACAGGGTGCGCCTCAAGACTTGGGATCGAACGTCAGAATCTGAAGTTCTGGCGTCAGCAGCTGCAACTCTTTTATCAGCTGTGACCAGCAGGACTTGACAAGATTCTGCAACCTACCTGCTGGAGTCGCCGACGTCACGACAGGTGGCTAAGTCTGCATTTTTGATGACTTCCCGCTCAGGGGGTGTCTGAACTGGCGTGATGTCTCTCCGACATTTGCGGAACGGCGTCACAGAAGACGCAGTGATAGAGAGCCGCAGCCTGTCTGTCATGCATACTGTATGACTGATTGTTGCTGTTGGTAGAACAGAATCAAAAACTTTGCTTTTCGGCTTAGATGTAGCATTACAGAAGCATGCAACAGTAATTCTTTGTCTTTGCTCTACTTACATGTCCTCCGTGAGAAAGAGACATTATTTCGGAGCAAAGCCAGCAAATCTAGCTAGAGAACTCACCAACAAAGCCGGAGCACTCGTCGTGCAGCATGTCGCAGGCTGCCACGCCTTTGACGACGTCAACTAGACGGCCTCCACCTGCCTGCGCCGCCGGCGGGAAGTTCGCCAGACAGGGCGCCGGCTCCGGAGCGTAGGCAGCGCCCGAGATGGCGGCGGCCAGCTCGCTCAGCCGGGCGTCGAACTCGTAGTGGCCGTTGTCCGGCTCGTGGCACTTGCCGGGGTCCAGGACCTCCTGTGCATAATGGAACTTAATTACTTATTGAAGCGCCTTACGCTTGTAATTTAAAACTCAGTTATAGAGTTTGAGAGGTCAAAACTAGCATAAAGCTCATAAAGCTTGATTATGAGCTAGATTTTATCATTTAGTTCGTTTGGTATCCATAATATAATATCCATCGGAAGGCTTGACTTGTCGACTGTATCTGGGTGTGAATCCTTAATTTCATGGCAAATTCCATCTCTTCGTGAATACAAAAAAGTATTCAAAGTATTTAAAAAAAGCTCTGAAGTGCAAGGAAGACAATTCGTTTTGGGAAGTTTTTTTAAAGCTTTTGTTGTCCATATCGAGCAATAAGAATTACTCATGTAACTTATAAGACGCTTTGGTTGTAAAGGTTAGCGCAAAGGCTTACAGCGACCCTTTCTTACCATCATCAGTCCTCCAGGGCGCCAATCGGACGACAAGCCCCTTGCGGCCAATATATCTGTGCACGAGCCCTAAATTAATGCGGCCCCTCACGGAATCGAACCCGGTACTTTGTCGCAAGATTTAGCTTGTAGACGCGTTAGACTGAACCTGCCAAAAGGCTAGGTAAGGATAGGGAACTGCCCCCGTACCTGCGAGGACGAGCATTTGTTGACGAGGGAGCCGGGCTCGTGGCAGGCCAGGTCGATGGGGCACCATCGGCAGGAGGTGCCCAGCCAGGACTGGCTGGTGGCGCACTTGGCGCAGTCGGTGTGACTGGAGCAGCTCTCCCGCCTGCCGGCGCGACCAGCCGACGATGCCAGCAGTAGCGCCGGGAGCAGCGCAAGAATCAACGGCCGCAACATTTCCTGACTTTTGTGCTACTTTTCTGTAGGAAGTCCTTTCTGCTCCTGGCTTATGAAGCCCAAATAGTATCTGGAGAAACTTTAGTCCGTAGCAATGGATAAGCGGACAATCGGCCTATCGAGAGGCTTTTTTGTTCGCTAAAATAATCGACTCAAGAGGCCATCTGCCAGCACTCTCAGACAGTTCGAAGGTTGAATCAGCTTTCGGCAAATGCGTGCGTCTGGTACGTGCCGCTGCTATTATATAAATTGTATCGCATATCACAGATTTAGTATACTGAATAACATGACTTGAACAACTGCGTGGCTTCATGACCTATACTCTGTCAGATTTGCCAATTCAAGCAGTTTAAATAGCTGATCTCGCATCACGTGAGGATCATGTAACCATGACCTGGAAGAAATCCCTCTAATGTCGATCTGAGCATTCGCTTTGAGCATTTAATGAACGTGCTACGAGTGTTATAGTGACGCAATTACTTCCATGAGCAATCGCATGCATGCATAAACTGTACAAAAGCACGTCACATTGCTTCTGCTTGAATGTATTGGCGAAGTTAAATGATTTATTGCAAAACACATTCTAAATAAGCATTACAGATCAATTCCGACAGCCAAGCGGTAATTAGTAACGGCGCATAAGTTGCGTAGGCAATCGCGCTGAATAGGAGCTGGATAATCCATTGTTACGTCATGTTAAATTTTGAATCAAAATCTCACAAGGCAATATGTTACATGAAAGTTCAGAGTACAAAGCTGTTAAAAATTAGATGCATTTGAAGAGGTTTGGAGCAGTCGGGACTGCATGAATTGCAGCTGTTGATCTGTCACCAAAATCGACCCCGAGCGCCCAGGTGAGCAGTCAGCGCCCTCCTCGGACACACCTCCGGGTCCTTGACGTCCCTGTGGAGTAGCACGATGCCGCGCTGCCGAGCGGTCTCAGTCGCTGTCTCAAGATAGAGGCTGGATTCGAACTTGCGATCGAAGATGTCGAGGTAGGACAGACTCTCGGCCAGGCAGAGAAACTGCAGCAGGGCTTCGTCGCTGATGCGGGGCACACCGAAAAGGTTGAGGTGTCGCAGGTGCGGGCAGACTGTGCGGATCGACTCCAGGCTGCGGCCGGTGAGGTTGTGACAGCAGGTGAGATTCAGCGTCTCCAGCTGGGGGAGGCCCTGCAGCAGCGATCTCAGGTTGGAGTCGGTCATTAGGTAGCCATGGCGACGTAGATTCAGGATACGCAGGCCGGGGCATCGGGTGCGAACGATGGCGAGCGACTTCGGTGTCAGGTAGCAGCCTTCGAGGTCCAGGATTTCAAGTGAAGAGGACAGTATGCAATCCAGAGTTTGATTGTTGAGCATCTTTTTACTGCGAAGCCGCTGTATGAGTTGGCTGCGGGAGAACAAAAGTTTTTCATGCTTTGCATAATAATTCGACTCTGTTTGTCCATATTTATTGTGTAGCAACTTTTGCTTACCTTATCAGATAGTCGTCATTGAAATCGGAGAAGTCGTATTGCTTAATGTTCATGGCAATGGCATCCAGGCATATTTCTCCAAGTTTTTTTACTCTTGAATTGTCATGAAATGGCTTCTAAAAAGGAAGGAAGTAGTTTTACGTTTAAATCTAACTTGAACTGTTAATTGTTGTCATTTAGCTGAAAATATCTATGAATGGCATCTTTAAGACCGAAGTGATACTTACCTCTTCAAGCCGCCGTCCAAACGTAGCTCGAACGAATTGCTGACCATTTAAAGCATCCTGCTTTATTTCAAATCGTTTCACCCCTCGAAAGGAGACATCTTCTGTTATTACTGACTTCAACAATTCTTGTGCGTATCCTTTAAGTAAACTGCACTCAAGAAGCTCGTCGAGATCTACAAAGTCCCCGTCGTTAACTGCAAGACCCTCTTTGGCAGCACCATATCGAAGTAAATAAGCAAGAATTTTTCCTATCCGTTTGCGCACAATGGGGTCTAGCTGGCCCCTCAGCTTGTCTTTCATTTTTGAAGATGCTTGATTTTTTGGTCGTATTTAGATTTGGTCTAAATAATAGTAAATATTACTCGCAATAATATAATGACAGGAAAAGAACTACTTTCTAAGGTTAAAAATGTCCACCTTGCTTTTATTTAGCTGTAACGAAAATTATTATTCTAAAATGTACAAAAATGTAATAATGCAACAAGCATGCAATCCTTAAAAAAGATTGCGCAAGCAAAACCATATTCGTGCCTAATGGACATTAGTGTTTCCATGATTCTATTTTAAGATTTTTGCTAGCAAAATTGCAAAAAAACTGATAAGGCCGCTTGTGTATCCAATGTAGTTAAAAGATAGTCTATATATGACTTTTATTTTGTTAATATCGGCTGTTTTCCTGTAAAAAAGAGATCGTTTTTACAAACATTTTTAATTCGGTTATAAGACGAATTAAATCGGATTGCAGTTGTGACAGTCTAGTGTCCTTTTTAATTTGAGTGGGTTTGATTTCGACAAATCGAACTAGTAGTGCGGACGTACGGAGTAAGTAATTTTCGAGCTCTAAGTGCTGCTGTTAACAGCATGCAAGTTTTGCGGGTGTTATTTATCTTTCTGGCTGTTGCATGCGTTAATGCTCAAGCTGGGCAAAGGGAGCCACAAAGATTTCAAAAGCCAAAGCTTGCGTCATTCACGATGCCAACCTTGAAAGTTCTTTATTGGTAAGAGCTCTTTTTATTTTGATGGCTAATATTGAAATTAGTCTTTAGTTAGGTCCAAAACTAAGAGATAGGTCAGCCTTATGTATGAAGTTATGTTATGTAGGCCCTAGGCGGCCAGGCCTACTTAATAAATTAAATAATAATACCTTACTTTGGGCTACACTTAGGCCTAGGCCTAGTTTAACATTTAAGAATAAGTATTTAAAAAAATTGCATTTTTTGTGCTTTGTATAATAGGGGGTTAGTTTCTTTTAGTGATAATCCATAGTTATCATAGTTTGGAAGGCAACATATATGCCAAGATTTCCTGGTGTATGACAAGGGTCTTACCATTTTTCAGCATATACCAAGGTATATCCCGGCATACATGGCACAGTAGAGTAGATACATCATGTCAAATGATAATTTTTTATATTGGCACACAAACCTGGTCTAGTGTGGTATACAAATGAGGTTGTCATTTTTTCTAGCATTAAACCTGGCGTACACTAATATACCATCCAAACTATGGCATAATTAGGATTAAATAAGGCAATGCTCAGCAAATTCCACCAATTTTTCTAGTGCAAATAGGCTATTTCTCCAATGCACTAGGCATCCTTTGTTCTTATAGTAGGCTGTCCAATGTGATAACAAAAGTTTGTCAACAAAATCGTAAAAAGTTACAAAATAGTGTCAACTTTGATTTCAAATTTTGGATAAAGTATTGTGTGCACAGAACTGCTGAAATAGGCCTATACACTGAAAAGAAGAAAAAAAACTCTTTAATCTGGCCAAACCCCAAGTAAAATTATTAATCCTCGTGTGATTATTTGTTAACTGAAAATAATATACTTTTCGTGTTTTTTCCTTTTCGGTTGATTTTTTATGAAAAAAACTGCTTTCACAAAATCTAAATTTAAAGATTTAAAAACCCGTTTTTAACAAAAAGGATAGTATAAGTATGAAAGTAAACATTCCAATTTATATTTTTAGAATATTTCAAGGAAAAAAAGTTTTTCCTGTACACCTGTATTGCAATTGAAAGAATTTGATACAAAAATAATCAGGTTTCCTTCACATCGGCAAGCAATTTGACTTTTTTCTTAGAAAGATATGCATACTAGTAATTACATGCAGAAAGAATTTTGTAAGTTGCTTTTCCCGCAACATAGTTATTGTATATTTTGTAGACCATCAAAATACATGTAAATCTCCATTGAAAAGCAGATATTGCTTTTTACTATTCTAATTTATATTCGGCAGAAGTTTTTTTGCTGAAAATGAATTAATTATAAGGGGGTGAACTTTTTGAGCTACTCATAGCCATTACCATGCATACCGCAAGTTGGATTTCATGCTTTGATCCTAAATATGCACATACTACTTATATACTACTTAGTAGAAAAAATATTTTTTTTGCGTAGAAATGCATACATATACTTATAAATATGCTGTTTTCGAAAAAAATGTTGATTTCTTCATCTTCTCTTTCCAATCTGCCTAATATAGAAGTAAATTTACTTCCATTTCTTTTTAACCATTGACCAACGGCGAATGCAATCATTATTGTCAATGATGGTATATGCATAGATGCATGTACATTGTATGAAAATGTAAACAAGACACTAAGTCACTAAATAAACTTCTACAGGAGGCGCAGGTCTCCACCAATCCAGTCACGATACAAGTCGTATTCGAATTCCTCCCCTTCGAAGTCATTGAACTCTACCAAGAACAGCAAATCGAACACGTCGTGGCAGATGCCAAGTGTAGGAAGCTGCTCAATAATGCGCCCTGAATTCCACTCTTCATACTCCTCTTCCTTATCATCTTCATCGACATACAGAAACCGCATTTCAATTTGCTGATCATCGCAAAGGCGTGGCATGCCAGCTAGGAGGAGGTGGTCAAAATTGGCTGATGCTGATGGCCTAGCAGATTGACTCCCGCGATGCACACCTCTGCCTCGTGACCGCGACGAACTTTGGCTGCGTCCGCGACCATTGGATGCGCCTCTGTGCATTCCACGACCTCGTCCACGACCTAATCGTCCACTGTCAGCATCAGTGCCTGGCCTGGGGGCAGCAGGTTGTCTAGCACCCTTTGCCAAGATGGCTTGGATGACTGTGCTGACCCGCTCCTCACGGATGGCCAGCAAGTCCATGGCAACTGAAGCTGTGCGCTGACCATCCTCGTTCTGCTGGGGGGTCTGTGCCAGAATGCCCAGCACCTCGCACAAATTTTCACGGAGCTGTGCAGTTGAAAAGCGCACACCACCTGCTGAAAAATTCAGCAAGCGGACTTTGTCCTTCGGTAGGACAATCTCTAAAAAAGAATTGATAAATAAATCTAAATGTTTTCCTAAGTCTTAACATTCTCCATGCGTAAATAAAATTTTTTCTGCTATAGGGACATACTCGTTGCCTTGTGGAGCCGGAGCTGAGCTTTTAATGCCTGCTCATGCTCAGCAGGTGACAAGGCTGCCAGCTGACTGTCCACGTCATCTGCACTACGCCACATGCCACCGAATGCCTCGATGCCAACAATGGCATTTTGCAGAGTGGACGCCCGTAGCTCCTGCTTGCGCTGCTTCTCCAGCATCTTGTCGTGCAATAGCTCCTGACGTCTGCGACGAACAAATTCTGCGGAAGTGCGCGCGCGCTTCTCCATGGTTGGTGCCATGACTCGGGCCCGCGACATGATCAGCTGTTTTTCGCGCTGTGACTTTGTTTCCAGCCACTCAGCAGTGCAGTTCTGGCTGAAAAGAACAGCTGACTCGCGTGCCAAATGCCTCATGTTCGGCTTGCCATGCACCGTGTAGTCCAAAACAGCGAACATCCGCTCTCCAGCTACATTGTCTTTTGGTGCCTGAGCAGCTGCTGCCGTGTCCTCGGCAGACAGATCTCGCAGACGACCTCCTTGTAGGTGATCAGCAACTTCCCGCTGAAGCAGCACGAGACAATGGGCGCATAGAACCTGGGTATGAAAAATGGGTTATTTTACTTCAAATAGATACATGTAATTGTATATCTGCTTCATTGTACACTACAGTACTGTACATTAAAGTGTGACCAGACTAAGCAAATAACATAAAATATCTGACCTTGAGCGCTTGACCGACAAGACTAGTCTCCGCAGATACCTCGTCCGAAGTCAGCGACTCCCACGAAGCCCGTGCATCATCATCCTGAAGCACAACACCGGAAAGCTCCGGAAATGGGCCCTCCAGCTCTGCAGTCGGGACAACCGTCTCAGCCGATGTCATTTGCTGGAGCCAACTGCAGGCAGTCTCATATCGCTCATTCATGTCGATTAGGGTCACGCGGGAGTCCCGAAGCAGAAACCAGAGAGGACGAATGAGCAACAGGTCGAGCAAGCCCAGAGCACGGCATCCGGCCAACAGGATTGCAGATTTGAGGTCTGCTTCGACCGCGAGAAGCAGGCGGTTGCTACAGTGGTATTCCGACAGAAAGGCCAGTAGGAGATCCTTCTGCCGGTAGACATAACCGCCATTTGGAAAAATGACGTACAGTCGATTACCGCGAAAGTCTTCCATCCGGAAGCTGGGCGCACCTTTCGACGCCAGGAAGGACTCGAATGGCATGGCAACACCGCATTGCTCGTTTCCCAGCTTATGAAAAGCCTTGCACGTTGTACGAATAAGACGCTGAGTACCTGACTCCGACTTTGATGGACGAAAGCCCCCAATTGCAGCGGAACCGATTAGCTCAGACGTGGCACATTTCTCATAGTCGAACAGTCCCTTATCCACGGCACCAGCCAAGTTTACAATGACATGCATGCCGCAGAAGAGCGATACAACAGGAGGAGGCGGCGCCTTTCCGTGTTCACCGGCCAGTTGAGAGCGCATGTCGTTCAGAAGAACCTGAGTTGCGTAGACGCGTAGATGCAGGTGAGGTGGCGGTAGAAAAGTACACTAGTTCTGTAAATAATCAAAAATTTTATAATTTATATATTTATTTGCTTCAAATATTTCAATTTCTTACCTGAAGGCTCTTGTTAACGACGTGGCGATCTGTCATCAGAAATTTTAGGCGCATCATCACGTTGTACTTCATCTTCTGGCGCTCCTCTTCACTGCCTTCCAAAGTTAGTGCGCAGAAGGTGTCTACAAGTTCATCGATAGAGGCGTCCAACTCGCGAAGGTACGTTTCCGCGGTGCCGCCTTCCACTTCTCGCAGAGACAGGCCAACATGGCGGTTGTCAGCTGAGCCGAGGTCAATCTGTAAAATGCAACCAATTTTTTTATTCTGACTCTTTAGGAAAACTTGATGCCTTGGCTTTATTGAAACGAGGAAATTATTTTATTCCATGTACATGTACACGCATTTTGCAGGTCTCCATTCATCTCCAACTCACCTGGTACTCAGCGTAATGCCGACCCTTCTTTGACGTGCCGTCGGTCATCAGCGTGAGTGGCTGATCTGTCTGTGTGACTGCCAGGATTTTGTCCATCCCACTAGCCTTCGCCAGACAGTTTCCGACGCTGAATGCACAGCTAGCAATCAGCGACTTAGACGGCAGCTCCATTGACTTCGAATCAAAGGATGTGAACCCCGCAAGGACATGCTGGATGCACGGGGACACATATCGGACTGGGACATGGCAGTCGAGAACGAGCTTTACGCAGGTTTCAATTACCTAGTTAAAGTTCAATTTCGAAATTCGATTTTAGTTTTACTACATGTAGCAGCAAAAGTAGAACAATACTGATAAGAAAATAGAGAATAGCATACATAAAATTTATAGCTATTGACTATTGTATTGAACTTATATGTATCTCATACCTGGTTACTGTATTGCAGTCCTCCTCTGGGGCGGTTCTCCTTCGTCGAAATCAAGTTGCCTTTCTCCGCCCCCTCCAGAGAGATCGACACCTGGTCCAGACTGCTGTGGAGCTCGCGAATCTCGCGTTGCAGCTCACCGACTTTCTGCTTCGAGCTCTGCTGGGACACGCTTTGTCGGTCATGCTGTCTGACCTGGGCTCGAAGCTCGCAAATCGTTTCGCGCTGACGCAGATTCTCCTGCAGCAGCTGCTGCACCTTCTTCTTCGAACTATCAACTTTCGATTGCAGAGTTCGGAGCTGCCGAGTATAAAAGCCGGCACTAGGTCGTTTGGCAAGACGGCAATGCAGGGCGTGGAGCTGCTGTTCCTTCTGACGCAGCTGCCGTCGGAGGTCGGAATTGATGTCCGACAGAGCTGCCTGGACGCCAGTTTGCTCCTCAACTGACATAGCGGATGAGGCCTGCTGGTGAATGCGATCTGTGCTAGGAAGCAGATCAGCTTCAGCGTCGCCCATGTCAAGATCATCCACTTGTTCGGGCTCAGCTGGCAGCCTTTTCCCTACAAAATGCTGCACCTCTTGGAGAAGTACTTGAGGCACATCAAAGCTGGCTTCAAGAAAGGCATCATAAGATGAATGAAGCTTGCCAGACTTCAGTTCGCGCTTGTGATCTCTGTACAAATCTTGTGCCTTCTTCTTGCAATGGCGGACCTTTCGCAGAAGAGCCTCTTTGCACTTGTCACTAAGGCTCACCGAAATGAGCCCCATTGCACGAAGCAGGCGAGTTGCCATAGCAACGCCTGTTTCATTTTTACTTCTCGCCTTTTCGAAAAAATGGATGGCCCTTTGATTTGAAATGACCACAAGGCGATCTTTTGAAGATGATGCCATTTTAACTTTGAATGAGAAGGCTGAAAATCCATGTTCATGAAAAAGTGCATTGGCCTTTGCCAACAAAACTAGTGTTGTGCAATATAAATAGAATTGATAAAAACATTTTATAATATTTATCATTCCCTAGTAAACTAAGAATAAAATACATTACATAGCATAGGTACCCTATATTAGAACTTAATGAGATAATAAAGATTAAAGCCAAATATATACATTTGTGCAGTAAAGGTACAAATTAATTATATATAGAAATGAATAAAACAACAATATCTTTTCTCTAGATAATTAATTCTCAGCAAAACTTTATATAATATTTAATATACATGTTCTTAACACAAGGACAAAATAGTGAGAGTATATCTTCCATATTTTTTAAGTTTTCCATGTTTGAATAAAAAAATCATGCATCCGGTAGCTTGTATTTTTATATTTTTTAGGAATTCTTTTACAAAATCCAATGATATCTCTATAAATAGACAATAACAAATATATCACAAAAAATGAAAACAATTTCTTTTTTCAAATGACACCAGAGCCAATAATTTCTTGTAAAAAATAAGAAAGTTATGTTTATTTAAACACAAAAAATTCTTTCCAGAACGAAAAAATGAACCAGATTGTAATGTATTTTTGTCATCTAAAAAGTTCAAATTTTTAAACACAAAAATCGTTATAACTTTTTTATTACTAGTTCAATTTTCATGAGTGAAGTCTTTTTGGAATGCTACAAACATCCTCTATAATGTTTTATTGTTAGATTAGCAGATTTTTTTACTTTCAAAATCTCATTGGACAGCCTACTTATAGTTATATTTGTATTTTTTGAAGTTTTTTTGCTTTTGCTTAATTATAGCACAGATTTCCTTTTTTAGTATATAGGATTATGCTAAGTATATGCCCAAGCCAGGCGCAGATCTAGAAAATTTTTGAGTAGGAGGCCAAGCTATAACAAGCACTATAACCCTTTATTGGAAAATAGACCTGGTATAGTAATAGGCCAAAAAAGTATGATCAAAATTTCTTTAGCTGCGGCTAAGGAAGGGGGCCATGGCCCCCCTCTGGATCTGCCCCTGGCCCAAGCAAAAATTGAGTAAGTACAAAAGCATACCAAAAAATAAGTACATACCCTAATAAATGACATTTGAGTTGCAATAATAAATAACCTTTTTGCATTGCATAAGGGGTATGCAGTCATTTTGTCTACTACCTTTTTGTCTACTGACAGACAAAACAACTTTTTAAGAAGAAAAATGAAGGTATAGCTACATAGCTAGTAAAGCTAATTTTCTATAATTAATTATTGCAAATCATGCAAAAATTTAAAATGGGGTGTCAGTTTTTCTAAGTGTAATTTTGTTTATAGCAATATTTCAAAGAAATATGATATAAATTTTAAACATCCATAGAAAAGAAGAACTTATACTGATAAGAAAGGATGCTGCAGTTATGAATATTGAAGGCAGAGACAGAGCTCATTGTTAAAAATGATTTGCTGGCTATTATGAGCATTGTTATGACCCGATCCAATGATAATTAATGCATTTTCATTAGGAACAATTATTCAGCTTACAAAATTCATATACAAAAAGTTAGTGTATGTGTATATGTATACTATGGGTCCCTTGGGAAAAATATTTTTAGATTGTACACTTGTGCTTCTAGTTCTAATATAATGTACTTTTTAAGATATAAAGATTTTATTTTTATTATTATATGTACTAGCCTCATACTTAGTCTTAATATTTTGTGGCAGACAATGACTGCATCATATTTTTGCAGACAAAAGAATGGTAGACAAAATGACTATCAACCGCATAAAGGACCCTTTATGGCTAATAATTTGGTTTATTATTTATCTTCATTGCTTATATTATACCATTTATAGTAAAAATGGATATGCACAAACATTTGTTTAATTTCTATATGATGATTTCTATTAAGTGCATGCCAGGTGTGCACACATTATTTTCTTAGGAATAATGCATGCCAACTGTGCACACCTAACTTTTGCCTGCAAGGCCAATGCTATGCATACCCAAATTTTCAGGCGTATTTCTATATGATCTGGAGTGTGGAACTTATAACTCATTTTTATGAATAAAAAAGACTGCTTAAAGTTCAAATTCAATTCAATCTAGTCATTTTAGATAAAAACAAAGCCATGCCCCATGTAGGAGTAATAATAAATTTGGCAATACTTTCATATGTTTATTTTTTTTAAACTTCTAATTCAAATAGGCACAGAATAATATAGTTTAAGAGATTTGTCTCTGGCACAAAGTCTAATTATCTAGACTATAGTCATATGGATAGACTTAGTAATTAGTCAGTATGGGCAAATGCAATGAATTATAATTATAAACCTATACTCTCAAATCTATTACATGGTATTGATATACCAAAAAATGTTGCACATTACATGTATGCCTAAAAAATTGCAATGCTATGCTAAATTTTAGCTCAAATTTTAGGTCAAAAAATTGCTTTTAGCTTATTTACAAACAAAAGAACCTTTAAGTAAATAAAAGGTAGTAAATTTTTATATAGCATTTTTGTTTTTTTATTTTGTTTTAATGTTTTCTATAAAAATATTTTAAAAGTAATTTTAGTATGCCAAATATTGTCATGGCATATACCAGCACAGTGGTGCAATTTACTATAGTATAGCAATTATTGTATGCTAGATATTAAATGCCAAGCATATTTTCAGGTCCATTGTATACTGAAACTTTTTAGCATATTTGTAAGATTTTTGAGTGGGGTTATGAATACTTGATGAATAACTAAAAATAAGTTCCTATAAAATTGCTATCCTTTTGTGCCTCTTAGATCTCTTTTAAATGGATTTTGGATTTGGACTTTAGCTATAGATATGTGTAGCTGCCATATCTTATCACGTCACAAACAATTTAAAATTATTATTTCTTTTGTTGAGAGCTGCACCCTGCAATGCCCTTGCCCCAACCCTTGCGCTCTCCATCCCTCCTTTCCTTGCTACTGGTTTATTCTGGTTTTCTCCCTCCATCTAAAGCTGCTATTCTTCATACTTTTTTGTCATTTTCATTTGTATAAATTTTCATTGGCTGGCATCTTTTAATCTTTCTCTTGCTTAGGCTAGTCCAATCATGTGTCTTGCTGCGGAGACACCTGATTGGCTAGCCTTCCCCCTTCTTTCTCTCTCACCCTTCAACTCTGAGTTTTGCCCCCCACCTCCCAGTCCTGCATGGCTTAGCCCCACCTAGCCTCCTGCTCTCAACCAGTATTTGTGTGCGTGCGCAGCCCTCACCCGGCTCTGTCCTACCCTGCTCTCTACTACTATGTACTTTGTGCTTGTGCGAGTCAGCAATGGTTAAGCAGAGTAAAATATAGAGACCACACCTGTATAAGTGCATCAAGTGACCCTTCCCAGTAAGACAATATTTGCTTTCATTCATTTGTCCTATCCTCATTATCCACTTCCCTCGCCACAGTCTTCCTTTAGGTCTGCAGTGTCTGCGTCTCCAGACCTGTGCTCACCTCTGCTACTGCTAAGTGGCTACCTGCTCACAGCCTCCTCATCCGCATCTCCCTCACAACTCAGCTGGATGAGTGTCTGTATGCTCCCAGTCTTTCCACTTCCACCTCGAAGTGTCTACGCCTCTGGGCTTGCCACTCTCTCACCTATCACACCTGGCAAGCTCTAGGCAGTCCAGCACCCAAACCCCCAATCACCCCATCTGTGGTCTGCACTGAGGGAAGCAGAAACACAACACTGTTGTTAAGAAACTTATAGAGCTGACTATAACTATTGTTATTATTTATTTAGTCTTATAGTCTTAATAAACAAAGTCTATTTAAAGTCTATTATGATTAACATAATAGAATTATACCACAATGTTTAGCACAGATTTGAATTTAATGCCCCCTAAATCTTTACCTGTATATAGAGCATTAAGTGTTTAGTTATAGGTTTTTAGTTTTCTTTATTGCTAGTCATGTGGCACTTACTATAGCTTTCTTAAACCCATTTTATATACTGTGATATCCCAATTTTAGCATACATAAAATGATTTATTGTCAGTTCAAGTTTTTATATTTTACTTTTTATTCCCATATTTTTAGTTACTCCTGAGGCTACCGCCGGGTGTTTGAGGAATTTGCCCACATCTTGTCGCAGAAGTTCCCCACTCTGCACATCGAAGGGGACAATTATCCTCCACCCACATGGCGGCAACAACTGTGCAGCACTCTGTCAGTCATCAAATTCGCCATCATCATTGCTATCCTATCCGGCTTGGATCCGTTCCCCTACCTGGGCGTGGCCACTCCCCACGTGTTCACCCTGGCGCAGGAGAACAAGCTCTACGCCTGCATGATGTTGTTCTTTGTTGGCAACGCGATCGAGGGCCAGCTCATCTCTACTGGGGCTTTTGAAGTGTCCTACAATGGTCAGTGTGAATGGGTGAATGGGCAGAGGGTTTGCGGGCGACATCCTCCCGCATCCAGCACTGAGGCGATTCTCTGTGCCCTGGGGGTTGGCCCTCATGGCTGTGAATGGCACAACTCCCCTCCCCCCCCCCAATATGAAACCTACGCCAGCATCCATCATCAACCCGGTAAGCTCAACCCAACCCGCAGACATGGTCATCTGGTCCAAACTGGAGAACGGCCGCGTGCCCTCGCCAAGCGAACTGATTAACATTATCGACAGCCAGTTATCGATGAGCTCATCGTCCATTCCTAGTTCATAGTTCATACTGAACTTAATTTTTGTTTTTCATAGTGCATGCGAAATGACTCGTCTCTTCATTTTTATTTATGTCAAAGCTGTATTACTTATTTTAACTGTCATGAAATTCCCATCTGACTTGCTCTGGATAGTTTTACTTGAGTTACTCTAAGAGAATCTTAGTATGTGGAAAGGATTCCCCTTTTGGTATCCAAGTGAAATCCTAGTTGCTATGTGGAAAGAATTCTCCTATCGGCATCCAAGGGAAATCCCAGTTGCTATGTGGAAAGGATTCGCCTATCGGCATCCAAGGGAAATCCCAGTTGCTATGTGGAAAGGATTCTCCTATCGGCATCCAAGGGAAATCCCAGTTGCTATGTAGACAGGATTCCCCTTTCGGTATCTAAGGGGTCTCAGTTGCTATGCAAAAGAAATCACCCATCGGTATCCAAGGGAAATCCCAGTTGCTATACAGAAAGGATTCCCCTTTCGGTATCCAAGGGAAATCCTAGTTGCTATACAGAAAGGATTCCCCTTTCGGTATCCAAGGGAAATCCTAGTTGCTATACAGAAAGGATTTCCCTTTCGGTATCCAAGGGAAATCCTAGTTGCTATACAGAAAGGATTCCCCTTTCGGTATCCAAGGGAAATCCTAGTTGCTATACAGGAAGGATTCCCCTTTCGGTATCCCAGGGAAATCCCAGTTAATATGCGACAAAAATATCATATCCAGCAGTATCCAAGGTAAAATCCATTCGAACAATCTGCATTACTTAAGATAAAATGCAAATGTCAGAAGCGACTCGCTGCTCTAACCAAACAGAACTCACACAGCGCGCTCTGAATGACGAACAGTTTGGCCGAAAACTCGGAACAAAATTCGAGTGGCCACTGGTCTGAAAATGGCTGCTTAAAACAGTTGAGCAGCCGGCGCCTGCCTGTCAGTCTGTACAGTCTTATGCGATAACTGATTGACCCAATTGATTTCTGAATTCTGCTCCAGCGCTTATCCCAGATTTACCAGTCGATATTGAATTAAAATGATTTGCGTTTGTTTTCAGTTTTCGCAAATTCTTTCTGCATCGATCCTAAAGCTAAATTTACCCATAATTTGTTATTGGATTAATAAACGCAAGCATGTGTACACCCGGATGTTGTCTTTTAGAGCTTTCTTGTCGGTTTTATTTATTTTTTGTAAATCCTTAGTCTAATTTCTTGATTGGTCCTGCTTGTATCAATAGTTTGAAAATAGCAATTGATTTCACCTGCCCCAATGGGTAGATGTGCAACCGACAGTTCAGCCGCAGCCATTGCGCGGCGCATCTGAAGGCTGCGCACGTCCTTATCTTGCTCAAGGACACACAAATTGTTCCGAGTGGGTCGGGAATCGAACTCCCGTCGTGAGACCCATAGGCTACAACCCCCATTAAAATGAGGAAAGTTGGCCAGTGCAAAGAATTTCCCCATAGATTTCGAGACCGAATATTCGACCCCCCCCCCACAGCTGCAGCAGCAGGCATGACCACAGCTCACAGGCCGACATTCGACACCGCCCGCGGCGGGCAGGGCATGCGCGAGCGCGACCTGAGCGCCCAGTCCAAGCAGTACAGCTCGCGCGATCTGCCCAGCCACACCCGCCTGAAATACCGCCAGGACGGCCAGGGCACCGCCGAGGATGCCCGAGTCAGCAGCCGCGACTTCAAGCGCGACCTGGAGGACCGCGAGCGCCGACATCGCGGCGGCGGCGGCGGCGGCAGCAGCGCCGATGAGCCATCGACCTCCTCTTCGTCGTCGAAGCGGGCCCGCCTGACCGACGGCTCCGCTGCGGCGCTGCCGGCCAACCTGGACGCCGACGACGCGGCCGTGGCCGCCGCCGACTTGGATTCGGACGCCGACTCCGCCGACGAAGGCGACGAGGACGAAGCGGCCGAGTTGATGGCCGAGCTGGCCAAGATTCGGCGCGAGCGGGAGGCGGAGGCCGCGCGCAGGTGGGTCTTGAAGTGTCCGTGGGCATTGTCCTTGTAGGGTCGGCTGGGATTTCCCTTCTAGAGTCAGCTGGGATTTCCCTTCTAGAGTCAGCTGGGATTTCCCTTCTAGAGTCAGCTGGGATTTCCCTTCTAGAGTCGGCTGGGATTTCCCTTGTAGAGTCAGCTGGGATTTCCCTTGTAGAGTCAGCTGGGATTTCCCTTGTAGAGTCAGCTGGAAATTCCCTTGTAGAGTCAGCTGGGATTTCCCTTGTAGAGTCAGCTGGGATTTCCCTTGTAGAGTCAGCTGGGATTTCCCTTGTAGAGTCAGCTGGGATTTCCCTTGTAGAGTCAGCTGGAAATTCCCTTGTAGAGTCAGCTGGGATTTCCCTTGTAGAGTCAGCTGGGATTTCCCTTGTAGAGTCAGCTGGGATTTCCCTTCTAGAGTCAGCTGGGATTTCCCTTCTAGAGTCAGCTGGGATTTCCCTTCTAGAGTCAGCTGGGATTTCCCTTGTAGAGTCAGCTGGGATTTCCCTTCTAAAGTCAGCTGCGATTTCCCTTGTAGAGTCAGCTGGGATTTCCCTTGTAGAGTCAGCTGGGATTTCCCTTCTAGAGTCAGCTGGGATTTCCCTTCTAGAGTCAGCTGGGATTTCCCTTCTAGAGTCAGCTGGGATTTCCCTTCTAGAGTCAGCTGGGATTTCCCTTCTAGAGTCCCTTCACCATTCTCCAGTCACCTAATTCCCCCTTTCCCCTGCAGAGAGGCTGAGCGGCAGGCAGATGAGGAGCGCATCCGCACGGAGAACATTCTCAAGGGCAACCCGCTGCTTAACAAGTCCAAGCAGGGCGCCTCGTCCAGCGGCTCGGGAGGCGGCGACTTCAAAGTGAAGCGTCGCTGGAACGACGACGTCGTATTTAAAAACTGCGCCCGCGACGATGACGAAGGTCGGCAGCGGCCGGCCAGCTTCATTAACGACACGCTGCGCTCGGAATTCCACAAGAAGTTCATGGACAAGTACATTAAATAGACTGTAAAAGTACATTTGCGTTTCCTCCTAGTAATTGCGGGTCTGATTTGGTATAATATCTATCTCGTGTATTTGTTGTAAGTTTTCATGCTTTGCGTTGCATACTATTAATCAGCGTATGTTTTATGTGTAATACTTTGCGTACTAATAAATTTTTCATAATAAATTTAATTAAAGAACGAAAAATGCTGACTGCTCTACTAATAGTAAGTATATACGCAGGTTTAAACGGATAGTCTGCTGCGTCTTTTTGAATTAATTAGTTCATTCTCAGGTCTGACATCATCTTAGCCCCTTGGCTCGCTGCCTAATGTGAATCTAAGCTCACTGGCCCAATGCCTAATGGGAGTCTAAGCTCACTGGCCCAATGCCTAATAGGAGTCTAATCTCACTGGCCCATTGCCTAATGGGAGTCTAAGTTCACTGGCCCAATGCCTAATGGGAGTGTAAGCTCACTGGCTCGCTGCCTAATGGGAGTCTAAGTTCACTGGCTCGCTGCCTAATGGGAGTCTAAGTTTACTGGCTCGCTGCCTAATGGGAGTCTAAGCTCACTGGCCCAATACCTAATGAGTCTAAGCTCACTGGTCCACTGTCTAATGAGAGTCTAATCTCACTAGCCCACTGCCTAATGGGAGTCTAAGTTCACTGGCTCAATGCCTAATGGGAGTCTAAGCTCACTGATCTACTGCCTAATCGGAGTCTAAGCTCACTGGCCCAATGCCTAATGAGAGTCTAAGCTCACTAGCCCACTGCCTAATGGGAGCCTAAGCTCCTAAGCTCCCACTAAAAAGAGCCAACTGAACTTCCCTGACTGCTGCAGCATTTGTGAGTTCAACTCTCTCTGCATTTTCTGTCTCATGGTGCCGACACCGCGCAGTCTCAGAAGCAGAAGACCTGCTTCCGCCTCTGCTACAGCAGTGCTCTCAGAGAAGCAGCAGCAAGCGGCGGCAGCTCCCAGCGCTGCCAAGCGCCAGATAAAAGCAGACACAAAGAAGACTGTTCCAGACAAGAAGAAAGCCAGAAAGCAAAAACAACAGGCAGCCAGTGCTGCATCTCCGCAACCTCCGATGCAGCGGAAACTGCAGCCGGATCTGCTGCTTCTGGGCGCCCACGTCTCAGTGGCCGGCGGCCTGCACCGCGCCTTCGCTAACGCGCGCGCAATCGGCGCTGACAGCCTGGCGCTATTCGTGCGCAACCAGCGCCGATGGGAGTCGAAGCCGCTGCTGCCTGAGGAGGCCGCCGAGTTTCAGTCGGCGATGCGGAGCAGCGGTTTCAAGCCGGAGGCTGCGCTGCCGCACGGCAGCTACCTCATCAACTGTGCCTCTCCCAATGCCGAGGTCAGGCGGCGCAGTCTGACGGCTTTGATCGACGAGATGGACAGGTTGGAAATGCGTAGAAATCGGGAAATTTTTGCTCTGTGCGATTCTGTCCATTGCAGTGTGTTCATGTGCACTGGCTGATGATGATTTCCCCTGGATAACCAGCAAAGATTTCCCTTGAAAAACCAGTAGGGATTCCATGAAGAGCCAGCAGGAATTTCCCTTGAAAAACCAGAAGGGATTCCATGAAGAGCCAGCAGGAATTTCCCTTGAAAAACCATAAGGAATTCCTGAAGAGCCAGCACGGATTTCCTTTGAAAACCAGAAGGGATTCCCTGGAGAACCAGCAGGGATTCCCCTAAAAACTGAGCTTTAATGTGAGTTTCAAACCTGCGATACGCGCGAGGAGCCGGGACCTTACCTGTGAACAAACACGCGCTTGCAGTTCTATTAAACTATTCAAATGTATTCTTTTCTTGCTACTCAAGAGTAGGCGAACTCTTTTTGGCATAACTGCTTGCCTCAACGCTGGCTGAGGGTCGCCTTGATTTTCGGTAGTGTCCAACCCCCCCCCCCCTTCTCCGTGAATGATGGAGAGGACACTGGAGAAGTGTACATTCCTTCTATTCATCAGCAAAGGGTGTTTTAAAATTTTTAAAGTGCCAATTTCCCATTCCCGTCAGGTGCCGCAGGCTGGGCCTCCAGCTGTACAATCTTCACCCCGGCTCAGCTGGTGCCGCTAATCCTGACCGGCCGGTCGCCATTGAGCGTCTGGCCGATGCGCTTGCCGAGGCTCTGACTACAGTGCCCGACGTGTGCCTAGTGCTGGAGAACGCGGCAGGACAGGTGAGCCCCAAGTTCGGAATTCCCCTGTTCCCTGTGAATGAGTGTCCGCCCCCTTCCCCTGTTCCCTGTTAATGAGTTTCCGCCCCCTTCCCCTGTTCCCTGTTAATGAGTGTCCGCCCCTTCCCCTGTTCCCTGTTAATGAGTGTCCGCCCCCTTCCCCTGTTCCCTGTTAATGAGTGTCCGCCCCCTTCCCCTGTTCCCTGTTAATGAGTGTCCGCCCCCTTCCCCTGTTACCTGTGAATGATTTCCCGCCCCCTTCCCCTGTTCCCTGTGAATGAGTTTCCGCCCCCTTCTCCTGTTCCCTGTGAATAAGTGTCCGCCCCCTTCCCATGTTCCCTGTGAATGAGTTTCCGCCCCCTTCCCCTGTTCCCTGTGAATGAGTTTCCGCCCCCTTCCCCTGTTCCCTGTGAATGATTTCCCGCCCCCTTCCCCTGTTCCCTGTGAATGAGTTTCCGCCCCCTTCTGTTCCCTGTGAATAAGTGTCCGCCCCCTTCCCCTGTTCCCTGTGAATGAGTGTCCGCCCCCTTCTCCTGTTCCCTGTGAATGAGTGTCCGCCCCCTTCCCCTGTTCCCTGTGAATGAGTTTCCGCCCCCTTCCCCTGTTCCCTGTGAATGAGTTTCCGCCCCCTTCCCCTGTTCCCTGTGAATGAGTTTCCGCCCCCTTCCCCTGTTACCTGTGAACGAGTGTCCGCCCCCTTCCCCTGTTCCCTGTGAATGAGTGTCCGCCCCCTTCTAGCCTGGCTCCCCAGGCCGTGCTGTTCCCATTATCCAGCAAAAAAATCCCCAACTCCAAAACGCAGGGCGGCAGTCTGGGAGGCAGCTTCACCGAGCTCGGCGACATTCTGACCGCCGTCCGCGGCCGTCTTCCAGCAGCGACGGACGCCGACAGCCGGCTGGGCGTCTGCATCGACACCTGCCACGCCTTCGCCTACGGTTACGACCTCCGCTGCCGGGCCGGGCTCGACGCCGCCTTCGCAGAGCTGGCCGAGGCCCTCGGCCACCGGCCGCTGCTCCGCGGCCTTCACCTCAACGACTCCCGCGGCGGCCTCGGCTCTCGGGTCGATCGACACGCCGACATCGGCGACGGGCAGCTGGGCGCCGCGGCCTTCCGCCTGCTGCTGAGGCACCCGGCCGTCACGGCTGCGGCCGCGGCCCGCCCGCTGCCCATGGTGCTGGAGACGCCCGGGGTCGATCGGTACGGACTGCAGCTGGCCGCGCTGCGGGACCTGCTGCGGGACCCGGATGAGGAGGGCGATGGCCGAGAATGATGAGGAGGGCGATGGCCGAAAATGATGTGGAGGGCGATGGCCGAGAATGATTTAGGAGGGCGATGGCCGAGAATGATTTAGGAGGGCGATGGCCGAGAATGATGAGGAGGGCGATGGCCGAGATCGATGAGGAGGGCGATGGCCGAGATCGATGAGGAGGGCGATGGCCGAGATCGATGAGGAGGGCAATGGCCGAGAATGATGAGGATGGCGATGGCCGAGAATGATGAGGAGGGCGATGGCCAAGAATGATGTGGAGGGCGATGGCCGAGATCGATGAGGAGGGCAATGGCCGAGAATGATGAGGAGGGCAATGGCCGAGAATGATGAGGAGGGCAATGGCCGAGAATGATGAGGAGGGCAATGGCCGAGAATGATGAGGAGGGCAATGGCCGAGAATGATGAGGATGGCGATGGCCGAGAATGATGAGGAGGCTATGACGGAAACTGTAGTATGTGGCTCAGTGGAATTAGAAGTATACTCGTAATTGGTGTTTGATTCTGAGGCATTCACACCTGCATTTTCAACTAAGAAGTGTATTTTTAGTGTCCGATTTTAAAACCCTTAAATGTCTACTTTTGTGAGTAGTTGATCTCGCAAGTAGTGTCCTAGTTTCATTTAATTTACGATGAAAGTGCTTCAAAAAATTAATCAATTCTCCCCCTTGCTCTGGAGTCGTGTTGTCTTCTTTTTAAATTTATGGCCTGTGCTGGCTCGTTTATTTACTTCAAATTGAAAGGCAAATAAAGCTTTAATGGGTACTCAGTGCGGACTGCTTCGAGGCAGAAGTGGTTTTTAATCACCAAATTGATTGAGCACTGAGCAGTCCTCTCCCAACTTGGCATCCAAAGTCCAGCTAAACAGAGTTGCTCGAATTTCGTTAATTGGCAAATTTTGGAGGGGGGGTTCCGAGATCCAGCTGCCGCTCTTCACCCGAATTACAATTGCGTCACGTGACTCTCCAGCTGCGACCGGTTATTGCAGTTTCACTTCTAGTGCGACCGGCTTCCGGCCATGCAGCTCCCACCGCCGCTGCACTTCCTCTGTCTGCGGCCTCCCCCGCCTTCCTGCCGCAGTCTGCTGTCCAGGCGCTTGTACCGAAGCTCTGCCACCGATTGACCTCCTCTTTTTCTGTTCCCACTCCCCTGCGTCTGTGTGACCCAATCACCCATCTCCGCGTCTGCAGATCCCCGATCCCATCCCCGATCCCATCCCCATCTCATCTCACCGATCCCATCCCCATCCCATCTCCCCGATCCCATCCCCTATCCCATCCCGATCCCATCCCCTATCCCATCCCGATCCCATCTCCTATCCCATCCCTGATCCCATCCCCATCCCATCTCACCGATCCCATCCCCATCCCATCTCCCCGATCCCATCCCCTATCCCATCCCGATCCCATCCCCTATCCCATCCCGATCCCATCCCCTATCCCATCCCGATCCCATCCCCGATCCCATCCCCATCCCATCTCACCGATCCCATCCCCATCCCATCTCCCCGATCCCATCCCCTATCCCATCCCGATCCCATCCCCGATCCCATCCCCATCCCATCTCACTGATCCCATCTCCCCGATCCCATTCCCATCCCATATCACTGATCCCATCCCCGATCCCATCCCCATGCCATTTCACCGATCCCACCTCCAAACCCATCCCCGATCCTATTTCCCCGATACTAAATCACTGATCCAATATTCCCAATCCCATCTCCGCGAACAAATCCCCGATCCCATCTCCCAGATACCATGCCCGATCCGATCTCCCCGATTCAATTCCCAATTTCTTCTCTCAGCCTCTCCCTGTGTTTCAATTTCCTTTCTCTCGCGTCCTTCCCTCTCCCCAGTCCCATTGTTATATCGCGCATTCAGCCTCCCCACAGCGGATTTTCAGAGTCCCCATTGGCCCCCGCCCTGTTGCCATGGCTGCAGCAGCCGCATGCACCTGAGCTCGGCAGCGGGAGGCAGTAAAAATCCCAGCAGTTCCGGGGTCGGTGCCGATCCCCCCCCCCAAGTCGCCTGCAGCCCAGCCTGAGCCGATGGCCGCCCGATGCCGCTCGCCAGCAGCCCGCCTGCTCCTGGCCGCCGCCGCCGCTTGCTCCGCGCCCCGGACAGCCGCAGCCAGCACTCCTGCCAGCCCGAGCGTGAGGCTGGAGTGGTGGCACTACTTCATCATCGCCTGCTCCATCGGCCTGCTCTGCGTGGCCATCATTGTCTACTGCTACTGCAAGAAGAAGCGGCAGCCGGCTTTGTCCGGCGAGTCGCCGAATCCCCGGCGGGTGATTCGAGTTGGCAACATGGTTGGCAAGCTGAACCAGCTGGCCTAGGGGGCTGCAGGGCTCTGCGACACTGTTGAGGGTGAACTCGGACCAGGACGTGCAGGTTGGAGAGGATGGCGGCGACCCAGAGTTGAATGGGGAAATTGATTAGGGTGAATGGTGAGAACTGAAAGGGATTAGGGGAGTGAACTAGAATAAGAAAGGATTAGAGGGCGAAGCGATCAGGATTAAGAAGGGATTAGGTTTAAGAAGGGACTAGAGTCAGAAGGGGTTAGAGTGAGAAGGGACTATGGTGAGAAGGGACTAGACTGAGAAGGGATTAGAATGAGAAGGGATTAGGTTGAGAAGGGATTAGAGTGAGAAGGGATTAAGGGTGAGAAGGGACTAGAGTGAGAAGGGATTAGAGTGAGAAGGGATTAAGGGTGAGAATGGATCAGAGTGAGAAGGGATTAGGTTGAGAAGGGATTAGGTTGAGAAGGGATTAGAGTGAGAAGGGATTAAGGGTGAGAAGGGACTAGAGTGAGAAGGGATTAGAGTGAGAAGGGATTAAGGGTGAGGAGGGACTAGAGTGAGAAGGGATCAGAGTGAGAAGGGATTAAAGGTGAGAAGGGACTAGAGTGAGAAGGGACTAGGGTGAGAAGGGATTAGGTTGAGAAGGGATTAGAGTTAGAAGGGACTAGGGTGAGAAAGGATTAGGTTGAGAAGGGATTAGGTTGAGAATGGATCAGAGTGAGAAGGGATTAGGTTGAGAAGGGACTAGAGTGAGAAGGGATTAGGTTGAGAAGGGACTAGAGTGAGAAGGGATTAGAGTGAGAAGGGATTAAAGGTGAGAAGGGACTAGAGTGAGAAGGGATTAGGTTGAGAATGGATCAGAGTGAGAAGGGATTAGGTTGAGAAGGGATCAGAGTGAGAAGGGATTAGGGTGAGAAAGGATTAGGTTGAGAAGGGATTAGGTTGAGAATGGATCAGAGTGAGAAGGGATTAGGTTGAGAAGGGACTAGAGTGAGAAGGGATTAGGTTGAGAAGGGAATAGAGTGAGAAGGGATTAGAGTGAGAAGGGATTAAAGGTGAGAAGGGACTAGAGTGAGAAGGGATTAGGTTGAGAATGGATCAGAGTGAGAAGGGATTAGGTTGAGAAGGGATCAGAGTGAGAAGGGATTAGGTTGAGAATGGATCAGAGTGAGAATGGATCAGAGTGAGAAGGGATCAGAGTGAGAAGGGATTAGGTTGAGAATGGATCAGAGTGAGAAGGGATTAGGTTGAGAAGGGATTAGGTTGAGAATGGATCAGAGTGAGAAGGGATCAGAGTGAGAAGGGATCAGAGTGAGAAGGGATTAGGTTGAGAAGGGACTAGAGTGAGAAGGGATTAGGTTGAGAAGGGATTAGGTTGAGAATGGATCAGAGTGAGAATGGATCAGAGTGAGAAGGGACTAGAGTGAGAAGGGATCAGGTTGAGAAGGGATTAGGTTGAGAAGGGACTAGAGTGAGAAGGGATTAGGTTGAGAAGGGATTAGGTTGAGAATGGATCAGAGTGAGAATGGATCAGAGTGAGAAGGGACTAGAGTGAGAAGGGATTAGGTTGAGAAGGGACTAGAGTGAGAAGGGATTAGGTTGAGAAGGGATTAGGTTGAGAATGGATCAGAGTGAGAAGGGATTAGGTTGAGAAGGGATTAGGTTGAGAATGGATCAGAGTGAGAAGGGATTAGGTTGAGAAGGGATTAGGTTGAGAATGGATCAGAGTGAGAAGGGATCAGAGTGAGAAGGGATCAGAGTGAGAAGGGATTAGGTTGAGAAGGGACTAGAGTGAGAAGGGATTAGGTTGAGAAGGGATTAGGTTGAGAATGGATCAGAGTGAGAATGGATCAGAGTGAGAAGGGACTAGAGTGAGAAGGGATTAGGTTGAGAAGGGACTAGAGTGAGAAGGGATTAGGTTGAGAAGGGATTAGGTTGAGAATGGATCAGAGTGAGAATGGATCAGAGTGAGAAGGGACTAGAGTGAGAAGGGATCAGGTTGAGAAGGGATTAGGTTGAGAAGGGACTAGAGTGAGAAGGGATTAGGTTGAGAAGGGATTAGGTTGAGAATGGATCAGAGTGAGAATGGATCAGAGTGAGAAGGGACTAGAGTGAGAAGGGATTAGGTTGAGAAGGGATTAGGTTGAGAATGGATCAGAGTGAGAAGGGATCAGAGTGAGAAGGGATTAGGTTGAGAAGGGACTAGAGTGAGAAGGGATCAGGTTGAGAAGGGATTAGGTTGAGAAGGGACTAGAGTGAGAAGGGATTAGGTTGAGAAGGGATTAGGTTGAGAATGGATCAGAGTGAGAATTGATCAGAGTGAGAAGGGACTAGAGTGAGAAGGGATTAGGTTGAGAAGGGATTAGGTTGAGAATGGATCAGAGTGAGAATGGATCAGAGTGAGAAGGGACTAGAGTGAGAAGGGATTAGGTTGAGAAGGGATTAGGTTGAGAATGGATCAGAGTGAGAATGGATCAGAGTGAGAAGGGATCAGAGTGAGAAGGGATTAGGTTGAGAAGGGACTAGAGTGAGAATGGATCAGGGTGAGAAGGGATTAGAAGAGAAATGCCTGATAAAAGAGGTGAGAAGGAATTCTAATAGTTTAGATGGGAGAGCATACTTAAAGTAATCACTTCTGCATGCAGTCGTGGATTTTGTTTATATTTTGTTCAACTCGCGTCCAGTTGTTTGCACGAGAAGGCTTCGCGTGCATACGGAGATATTTAGTAGCGATAAACCTTTTGCAGCTTCTGCCCTGTGCTTCATTCAGAAGTTCGCCTATTAGTAACTCGACTTTCGGATGAGCTGATAAAATAAAGTTTTTAAGCTGGCTTAAGAAATTGATATTCTCTAATTTGTATATTTAATGCTTTTGCATTATATTGTTTCTCAAAATCATATTGCCAATAAACAGAATAAAAAAATATCCAGCATTTTGATAGATAAAATGTGTCTCAAGCTTTAATGAAAAAGAAAAAGTAAAGCAAAAATTAGCCTGTAAATATAGATATAAGGAGTTCATAATAAGAAGTAAAAGTTTGTAATAATCCATATTTCAAAGATCATATGCATATATAGGCAAAAACGGTTACTCAGTGCATTGACCAGGGAGAACCGAATTCCGAGGTTTCAGATTTTAACAAAAAAAGAATAAAATAAAATCGGATTAACAGCTGACCAGATGTGCGATAATAAAATAATTAAAACAGAAACTGTAAGTTATTGCGGAACATTTAAGCAGGATCAGAGAAGTGCATTATTTGCTACAAAGGCAGAGGGGCAGTCCGTGACCCAAGCTAAAGCAAAGTGAGAGGAAAAATCTGCTTGGGGAAGGCAAAGCCTGGCGCGTGCTGGTTGCTACCTGGATGAGGCATCCGCGGGTCTCGGGGGAACAATTGAGCTGAAAAACTCGCCAACAGCACGAAGAGGGGAAGAGAGGAGACTGCATGGCTTCAGTTTGAATCTTCAAGTTGAAAAAAATCAAGTATTGTTTGAATTCGCGCACAGTGCTGACTGCAGCGGACCGGGTTGCCCCAGCTCACTGGATGCTGCAGGCTGCTGAGGTCGACTTGCCCATCGCCTCGCTGCGCTTCTCCTCCGCCTTCGTCGCCGAGCTGCCCGACTTGCCGCCTCCGCCAGCAGCAGCCGCGCCGCCTTTGCCGCCTTTGTTGACCGCCGGCGGCGCTGAGGAGGCCGCGGTGGCCGACAGAATCTTGTCCACCTTGTCCACCTGGAGAGGGTCGCGGGTTCAGGAACCTTGTGGTCTCCGACTTGAGGTCAAGCTCAAATGACCCCGAGGTTGAGGTCAAGCTCAAATGACCCCGAGGTCGAGGTCCAGCTCAAATGACCCCGAGGTCGAGGTCCAGCTCAAATGACCCCGAGGTTGAGGTCAAGCTCAAATGACCCCGAGGTCGAGGTCCAGCTCAAATGACCCCGAGGTTGAGGTCAAGCTCAAATGACCCCGAGGTTGAGGTCAAGCTCTAGTGATTCCTAGTTGAGGTCAAGCTCAAATGACCCCGAGGTCGAGGTCCAGCTCAAATGACCCCGAGGTTGAGGTCAAGCTCTAATGACCCTGAGGTTGAGGTCAAGCTCAAATGACCCCGAGGTCGAGGTCCAGCTCAAATGAGCCCTAGTTGAGGTCAAACCTTGAATTACCTGCAACACGTCTTTCCCGCTTTTCCGGGCTTCGTTCACCAGTGTCTGCAGCTGCTTCTGCAACGGATATTGTTCGGAAAAAATGGTTTGCTTTTTGTGGAAGATTTTTTTAGAAAAAATATTTAGTTCGCTCACAATTTTTTGCTCGTTTCGCTCGCTCTTTCGCTTCAGGGTGTCCAGCTCCGACTTCAGGTTCTTCGCTTCAGCGCTGGCTGCGGCCGGTCCGGCCGGTGCAGGGCGCTGAAGGGTGATGGGAAAATTTTTTTTGCTATGGGATCATTGTTGCCATGGGCTCATTTTTGCTATTAGGCCATCGTATTTATGACTTATTGTTGCTAAGGCGTCATTTTTGCTATGGCGTCATTGTTGCTATGGCGTCAATGTTGCTATGGCGTCATTGTTGCTATGGCGTCAATGTTGCTATGGCGTCATTGTTGCTATGGCGTCAATGTTGCTATGGCGTCATTGTTGCTATGGCGTCAATGTTGCTAAGGCGTCATTGTTGCTATGGCGTCAATGTTGCTATGGCGTCATTGTTGCTATGGCGTCAATGTTGCTAAGGCGTCATTTTTGCTATGGCGTCAATGTTGCTATGGCGTCATTGTTGCTATGGCGTCAATGTTGCTATGGCGTCATTGTTGCTATGGCGTCAATGTTGCTATGGCGTCATTGTTGCTATGGCGTCAATGTTGCTAAGGCGTCATTGTTGCTATGGCGTCAATGTTGCTATGGCGTCATTGTTGCTATGGCGTCAATGTTGCTAAGGCGTCATTGTTGCTATGGCGTCAATGTTGCTATGGCGTCATTGTTGCTATGGCGTCAATGTTGCTAAGGCGTCATTTTTGCTATGGCGTCAATGTTGCTATGGCGTCATTGTTGCTATGGCGTCAATGTTGCTATGGCGTCATTGTTGCTATGGCGTCAATGTTGCTATGGCGTCATTGTTGCTATGGCGTCAATGTTGCTATGGCGTCATTGTTCCTGTGCCGTCATCGTTTCTACGCTCGTATGACTCATTTTTGCTATAGAGCAATTGTTGCCATGGGGCCATTGTTGCTATGGCATCATCGTTTCTATGACCTCATTGTTGCTATGGATTTATTTTGCTATTGGGACATGGTTGCTCGGTGATTATTGTCGCCATGGTTCCCATAGTTGCTCACAGAGTCTCCAGCGGCTCCCTGCTTTGGCTTGTCCCCCTGCATCAGCTCCTTGGTGGTCTTGCTCGACTTCTTGCCCGAGTCCTTTTGCCGGCCCCACAGTTCGACAATGATGTAGGAGTTCTGCAGGTAATCCATGAGCTGCTTGGTGACCGGCTTGAAGGTGTACTTCTTCTCGAACTTGAACTGCGGGTTCACTGCCTTGCTGGCCTCGGGAGTTCGGGTGAACTCGTCCTCCAAGTAGAACTTGTACTGGCAGTAGTACTGCGGGGATTGATGAGGGAGATTATTGGGAGTTTAAGGAGACAGGTAAGGAAGCTGAGGAAGTTCAAGATTTAAGAAGGTCACAGCGGACTCAGGAACCCCATGGAGGTCACAACTGATTCAAAGGACCCCATGAAGATCACAGCTGATTCAATGACCCCATGAAGATCACAGCTGATTCAAGGACCCCATGGAGGTCACAGCTGATTCAAGGACCCCATGGAGGTCACAGCTGATTCAAAGGACCCCATGGAGGTCACAACTGATTCAAAGGACCCCATGGAGGTCACAACTGATTCAAAGGACCCCATGGAGGTCACAACTGATTCAAAGGACCCCATGAAGATCACAGCTGATTCAAGGACCCCATGGAGGTCACAGCTGATTCATAGGACCCCATGAAGGTCACAGCTGATTCAAAGGACCCCATGAAGGTCACAACTGATTCAAAGGACCCCATGGAGTTCATAGCTGATTCAAAGGACCCCATGGAGGTCACAACTGATTCAAAGGACCCCATGAAGATCACAGCTGATTCAAGGACCCCATGGAGGTCACAGCTGATTCATAGGACCCCATGAAGGTCACAGCTGATTCAAAGGACCCCATGAAGGTCACAACTGATTCAAAGGACCCCATGGAGTTCATAGCTGATTCAAAGGACCCCATAGAGGTCCCAGCTGATTCAATGGACCACACATAAAAGTCTCAAGAGATTCAAGGTCTCATGGAGGTCACGGCAGACTCAAAGACTTACAGCGGCGTACTTCGGCGACAAGTCGTGGCCCTTGTTAAGCTTGACCTTGAAGTTAATGGCCTGCCCGATGACGTCATCAGGCTCAGAGAATTCTTCGCCCAGCTCGCGCCACTCCGAGTCGCAGGGCCTGAGTTCGATCTCCAGCTTGCCCTGGTCCTCGCCGCGGAAGTCGGTGACGCTGAAGCTCTCGGCGACCTCGATCAGGTACGCCAGGCTCTGCAGGTAGACATGGCAGGTGCCAATCAGCAAGGGAGAGTCGGCCGGCTCCCAGAACGGATCTTTCTCCTGCGGCAGCTTCCAGCTCTCGCCCTCCATGTAGTTCTGGTACATGTCGCGCATGAGGTACTTGCGGTCTGAGAACTTGTCCTTGGACCAGAAGAACTCGTTGCCCGAGTCCAAGTTCGTCAAGCTGATGTACACCTGAGAGCAAAATTTCAAAGTAAATTTATTTCTTTTTTATTTTACTTGTAGTAGCATGATGCGAAAATGCAAATAAGAAAAATGGATTCACGAACGATTCAACTCACCTCAGTGCGACCCTCGTTCTCGCGCAGCCCGCGGCCCTGAGGCGACATCAGCACCAGCTCGAAGCGCACCCGCCTGTCCAGCTCCTCGGACATGGCGTTGGCCTCCTGCACCTGGGGGTACAGCTTCACCAGGTCGTCCATCAGCAGCATGTCCTCTGGAATTCCACGAAAGCTTTATAGTACTAACTAACTAAGCTAACTAACTAACTAACTAACTAACTAACTAACTAACTAACTAACTAACTAACTAACTAACTAACTAACTAACTAACTAACTAACTAACTAACTAACTAACTAACTAACTAACTAACTAACTAACTAACTAACTAACTAACTAACTAACTAACTAACTAACTAACTAACTAACTAACTAACTAACTAACTAACTAACTAACTAACTAACTAGCTAACTAACTAACTAACTAACTAGCTAACTAACTAGCTAACTAACCAACTAACTAACTAACTAACTATAAACCAACTAACCAACTAACTAACTGACTAACTAACTAACTAACTAACCAACTAACTAACTAACTAACTAACTAGCTAACTAACTAGCTAACTAACTAGCTAACTAACCAACTAACTAACTGACTAACTATAAACCAACTAACTGACTAACTAACTAACTAACTAACTAACTAACTAACTAACTAACTAACTAACTAACTAACTAACTAACTAACTAACAACTAACTAACTAACTAACTAACTAACTAACTAACTAACTAACTAACTAACTAACTAACTAACTAACTAACTAACTAACTAACTAACTAACTAACTAACTAACTAACTAACTAACTAACTAACTAACTAACTAACTAACTAACTAACTAACTAACTAACTAACTAACTAACTAACTAACTAACTAACTAACTAACTAACTAACTAACTAACTAACTAACTAACTAACTAACTAACTAACTAACTAACTAACTAACTAACTAACTAACTAACTAACTAACTAACTAGCTAACTAACCAACTAACTAACTAACTAACTATAAACCAACTAACCAACTAACTAACTGACTAACTAACTAGCTAACTAACTAGCTAACTAACTAGCTAACTAACCAACTAACTAACTGACTAACTATAAACCAACTAACTGACTAACTAACTAACTAACTAACTAACTAACTAACTAACTAACTAACTAACTAACTAACTAACTAACTAACTAACTAACTAACTAACTAACCAACTAACTAACCAACTAACTAACTAACTAACTAACTAACTAACTAACTGACTAACTAACTAACTAACTAACTAACTAACTAACTAACTAACTAACTAACTAACTAACTAACTAACTAACTAACTAACTAACTAACTAACTAACTAACTAACTAACTAACTAACTAACTAACTAACTAACTAACTAACTAACTAACTAACTAACTAACTAACTAACTAACTAACTAACTAACTAACGAACTAACTGCAGTCAGCACTTGCCGGCACTGCTGCTCTTGGCCTTGTCGCCCAGCAGTCCCATGACTCCGGAGTTCTCCGCCAGTTCCGCCTGCGCCGCCTCAAATGTCGGAATCGGCGACGGAGACGGCGCGGCGGCCTTGGGATTGTCGAACACGTACAGGTGGTTGTTTCCGAACAGCACCCGGTCGTGATGGTTCAGCAGGGTCTCCTGGACAACCTCGCGCCCGTTCACGCACACTTTGGCGCCATTCTGCGGCGTCAGCGTCACCTTGTCGGAGCTGTTGTTCAGCGTGGCGTGCTGCGGCAGGATGCTGCGTCGGGGAAGGAGGACTCGGGGGTCATTTTGCTCCTGGCACCTTCAAGAAGGAAGCTCTGATGGCTCCTGGGATCTGGGGAACCCCTTGCCTGGGTGTTATGTCTTCTGCTCCGACGTGGAGCTGCTACATTTAAGTAAGAAGACAACGGTTCGCTTAGGGGTTCGAGCTATCGTATTGCTCCGGTAGTTACGAACTCCTCTTGGGATTCATGTTGTAACTAGCTCGTACTTTATTATAAAATAAAAGGTTGTGCCTTAGACAACAAAACATTGGGCTTGGGGGCATACTCTGTGTCTTCTCTGTTAATATACAACATTCCCCCTTTTGTCAATAAAAAAGTTGCATTGTCAGTTATCCGGAATTATTCACTGTAATGCAACCGATCCGGTTTTCTCAATTTGCTTCGATCCCTCAGTATCCTTGTGCCCACGCCTTCTGCTCCAGAGTCAGCGTCATCCTGGTCTGTGTCCGCTGTCTGAGATTCTCCTCGGCTTGGCACGTCTTGGACCGGTTGAGTTGATTCACTCTCTCGCCGCTCTTTCTCGGTGGTAGTTTTGTCGCTCTGAACTCTCCTAGGATCCTTCAGAATAGGCGGTAGGTGATGAGCCTCCGGCTTGTTCTGTCCAGGTAATTCTGCACTGACAATTTGGTCGACGTGTCGCTTCCAGACTTGTCCGTTGACCAACAGTCTATAGGACAGCGGTCCTGTGCGGGCGATCACCTTGGCAGAAATCCACCTGTTTTCTCGCTCCCTTCTGAAGTCCAACGTCAGAACTGAGTCTCCTTCTTGAAATTCTCGAATAGTTGATCCTCTCTCTATTTGTCGTTCAGTGACATCCGTCTGCTTGTTTAACACTCTTGAGTAAGCATCCGGCTTAAGAAAATCCAACCGTGTCTGCGACTGTAGCATAACATCATCTCTGCTGGTGTTCTACCGGTTGTTGAATGAGGTGTACTGCGATAGCGAAACAGAAAGTTCTGCATGCTCAAGATTGGATCACCGTGAGTCTTAATTCCTGCTTTGATAGCAGACTTTGCTGTTTGCACCATTCTTTCACTAAGTCCGTTGGTACGCGGATGTCCAACAGCTGTCAAAATCTGTCGGATGTTATTCCGCTCTAGGAAAGTACGGAACTCAGCTGAGCAGAACTGGCTTCCATTGTCACTCAACACTTGCTGTGGGATGCCAAATCGTGCGAAAGTTTCTCGTAGACATTCTATCGTCCTGTTGGTAGTTGCGTGCTTCATGGGAAAGATCTCAACCTATTTACTTGTTGCATCGACTATAACAAGCCAGTAGTATCCATGGAATGGTCCCATGTAGTCCAGTTGAATTCGAGTCCAAGGCCTTTCCGGCCAGACAAGAGGCTGAACTGGTGCTTGTGCAGGCAAATTCCTTTGCAGCTGACAGCCTTCACAACTATGGACTAGGGCTTCTATAGCCTTGTCGATTCCTGGGAACCATACATGCAGTCTGGATTTCATTGCAACAATTCCTGGATGTCCATCATGAAGCAGTTCTAACACAACCTGTTGTAAGCTTCTTGGAATAATTACTCTTACTCCCCAAAATAGCACACCTTGCTCAATGCAAAACTCGTTCCGCTTCCTGAAGTACTGTTCCAGCTCTTGCTCACAGGTGTCTGGCCAACCATTTTGACAGTATCGAACAACTCTCTGAAGCTGTGAATCTTTCTGTGTCTCGGTTCGTATTGTTTCTGCGTTGACTGGTAGCATTTCTAGCCTGACCTCCAAGACACGATCAACCTTACTGATATTACCAGGCACTGGGAGACGTGAAAGTGCGTCAGCATTCGAATGATCCTCTGTTCTTCTGAATTTGATGGTATACTGATGGGCAGAAAGCAACACGGCCCAGCGCTGAAGTCGGCTTGCTGCTATGCTCGGAATGTCCTTCTTATCTCCAAAAATGGTCAGTAGGGGTTTATGGTCAGTCACTAGTATAAAATGATGTCCAAAAAGATATTGGTGAAATCTTTTAACTCCGAATACGATGGCCAGCGCTTCTTTCTCTAGTTGAGAGTAGTTGATCTCAGGTTTTGTTAGAGTTCTCGAAGCAAATGCTACAGGCCTTTCCTCGCCATTGGGCATCAAATGTGAGATGACACACCCGATTCCATATTTGGAGGCGTCCGTTTGCAATACAAGCTGCTTCTTAGGATCAAAATGAGCCAGAACACGCTCAGAAGTTAGAGTTGCCTTCACTTTCTCGAATGCTGCCGAACACGCCTCACTCCAATGAAACTCTGCGTCTTTGTGCAATAGTCTGTTGAGAGGTACCAGTATTGATGATAGGTTTGGAATAAACTTTCCATAATAGCTGATCATTCCTATCAAGGAACGAACCTCTGACACGTTAGTTGGTGTTGGAGCTTCATGAATTGCCCGAACTTTCTCTTTCGAGGGATGGATTCCCGATTCATCGATAACGTAGCCCAAGAATTCAATTCTATTTAGGCGGAATTCACACTTTTTCCGATTCAAATGCACACCGTGAGCTAAAAGACGTTCTAATACAGCTTCCAGTCTTTTGTCGTGGTCTTCCAAACAACTGCCGGATACAAGAATGTCGTCTATATAGACAACCACTTCCAAGCCTTGTAAAATTTTCTCCATCGCTTCTTGAAATTGTGCAGGGGCTGATGCCAGACCCATTGTTAGTCGCTCGTATTGGAACAAACCCAGATGTGTGTTAATTGTAGCAAACTTTTTGCACGAATCCTCCAGTTCCAGTTGTAAAAACGCTTGCGAAATATCCAATTTCGAGAAGACTCTTCCACCATTAAGAGTTGCGAAAATTTCTTCCGGTTTCGGCAGAGGGTACTTGTCAACTTCCAATTGGGGATTAACGGTTCTCTTAAAATCAGCGCAAATCCTTACGGATTTTCCGTCGCGCTTCAAAACTGGGACAATCGGAGATGCAAAGTCTGATGCGCTCACTTTTTTTATTATGCCTTGAGCTTGCAAATTCGCCAGCTCCTCTTCAATGAGGCTTTTGATCGCAAATGGCACCGGTCGACTCTTACAAAACTTTGGAATGAAGTTTTCTTTCAACAGTATTCTGGCCTTTAACCCTTTGATAGTGCCAAGGCTTTCAGCAAACACTTGATCATACTTCTTCATTAACCGCTCGATAGGTGGAACCAACGTTGTTGTTTTCACATGGGCAAATTTGCTCCAGTCAATTTTCAACGAAGAGAGCCAGTCCCGACCTAGAAGATTCACTCTGTCTCCCTTCACAACAAGCGCAGTTAGTTGATACTGTCTTTCCTGATAGTTAGTTACGATAACAGTAGCTTCGCCCAGAACTGGTATGAGATTATCTGTGTAACTTGACAGTCTAACATTAGATTTAGACCACCTTAAGCCAATTTTCTTGCCACTATTTTCGTTAATAAGGGTCTTGTCTGCGCCAGTATCCAGTTGGAATTTACAAAATGCCCATTTATATTTAACTCGCACATATACGGTGCTGATCCACTAAAGCCAGCCATTCCTGTAGCAAACACAGTCCTGATCTCGGAATGCTTGTCTCGACCACTGCAGTCCGAACCCTCACTTTCTGACTCACTGTCGAAATTCCGCGCGTAATGCACCTTACCGGACTTCCCACGTTTTGAAGAGTTGAATCGCTTCGACCTGCCACTTCCAGACTCTTTTGCCTTGTCCTTTGTACGGCATGCATCTCTAAGATGTCCTACTCGGCCGCATTTGCTGCACGTTTTATTCCTATATGGACAGCTCCTTGCCCAATGATCCTTCGCGTTACAGCGGAAACATCCATCTTGGGCGCGGCTCCTTTTCCCATGTTGCGCTGCAGTTGATTGCTTGTTAGTTTCCTTCGAGAAATTGACACTATGACCGACTCCTGTGGCGGAGGTGATAGTCACGACTCCTCGCTCTGCTGCTTCTATCGCAGTCGCTAGCGTTAATGCACCCGACAGGGTCAGTGTCTCTTCTTGTAGCAATCGCTGCTGGATGAGCCTGTTCCTGAGGCCAACGACGAACCTGTCTCTCAGTGCCTCCTCCAGGAACTTGTCAAAACCACACGTGGATGCCAACCTCCGCAGACTTGCAACAAAGTTACTCACTGTTTCTCCTTCGTGTTGGACTCTGCTGTGGAAGTTGTACCGCTCGACGACAATCTTCGGCTTTGGGTTGAAGTGTTCCCTCAGCGTCTTCACTTGTTCGTCGTACGCCACATCCTTTGGCTTCTTAGGCGATAGCAGGTTGCGTAGCAATTGATAACAGTCATTGCCTATCACTGTGATCAAGCTCGCTCGCTTTTGTGCCTCCTCGGTCACTTTATTCACGACGAGAAATTGTTCTAGCCGCTCTTCGTAGGCTTCCCATTTATCCGGTTTAGCCACGTCAAACTCGCCGATTTTTGTACTCGTCGCCATTGTTATGTCTTCTGCTCCGACGTGGAGCTGCTACATTTAAGTAAGAAGACAACGGTTCGCTTAGGGGTTCGAGCTATCGTATTGCTCCGGTAGTTACGAACTCCTCTTGGGATTCATGTTGTAACTAGCTCGTACTTTATTATAAAATAATAGGTTGTGCCTTAGACAACAAAACATTGGGCTTGGGGCATACTCTGTGTCTTCTCTGTTAATATACAACACTGGGATCTGGAGAATCCCTTGTCTGGTGGATCTGGGGAATCCCTTGTCTGGGGGATCTGGGGAATCCCTTGTCTGGTGGATCTGGGGAATCCCTTGTCGGGGATCTGGAGAATTCCTTGTCTGGGATTTGGCGAATCCCTTGTCTGGGGGATCTGGGGAATCCCTTGTCTGGTGGATCTGGGGAATCCCTTGTCTTGTCTGGGGGATCTGGGGAATCCCTTGTCTGGTGGATCTGGGAAATCCCTTGTCTGGGGGATCTGGGGAATCCCTTGTCTGGGATCTGGAGAATTCCTTTTTTGGGATCTGGGAAATCCCTTGTCTGGGGGATCTGGGGAATCTCGCTGAATTCTCAAAACAGCTCAATCGTTTTCTGCAACAGAAATTCACAACGCTACTTCTAGCGTTGCATTTGCCCCATTCGACAGACAGAGGCCAATCGAATGAAATCTCTTGAAATCTCCGAAGCCGCACCTGATGCCGCGCAGCTGGAACTCCGCCTCCCTGCCGATGGTGTGGCTGCCGGGCTCGCAGAAGTGCACAATCAGGCCGCTGAGCGACGGGTCCTCGTTCAGGTTCCACAGGTGCGGCTGCTGCTTGCGCCGCTCGCCCACGGCCTCTTTGTCGCGAATCTGCGCCTGCGACTCGGCCTGCGCCTGGGCCAGCTTCTCCGCCCACTGGCGCTCCATCGCCTCCATCTCTTCCTGGTTGCGCTTCATCAGCTCGCGCATCCGCTCCTCAGCCTCCTCGGATCCCTCGCCGTCTCCGCCGCCGCTGCCGCTGCTAGAGACAGCTTCGCCGCCGCCAGATTTGAGCATCTCCATGAGCCGCTGGTTCTCCTCGCGCAGCTCCCTGATCAGCTTGTCAGTGGGGCTCTCGTTCACCACCGCTTTGGTTTTGATGGCTTTGGCCCGGTCGGCGAAGCGGAGGGTGGACAGCGTCTCCTCGAAGTTGATGTCCGCCGGGGACAGCGCGGCGATCTGCGGGCAGAGGGAAGTGCGTTGAAATTGCACTCTAGAGCGGCAAGTCAAGGCGGCAGTGGGCGCCATGCAATTCTGAGTGGGCGCCATTTCATTCTGAGTGGGCGCCATTTCATTCTGAGTGGGCGCCATTTCATTCTGAGTGGGCGCCATGCAATTCTGAGTGGGCACCATGCAATTCTGAGTGGGCGCCATGCAATTCTGAGTGGGCGCCATGCAATTCTGAGTGGGCGCCATGCAATTCTGAGTGGGCACCATGCAATTCTGAGTGGGCGCCATGCAATTCTGAGTGGGCGCCATGCAATTCTGAGTGGGCGCCATGCAATTCTGAGTGGGCGCCATGCAATTCTGAGTGAGCGCCATGCAATTCTGAGTGGGCGCCATGCAATTCTGAGTGGGCGCCATGCAATTCTGAGTGGGCGCCATGCAATTCTGAGTGGGCGCCATGCAATTCTGAGTGGGCGCCATGCAATTCTGAGTGGGCGCCATGCAATTCTGAGTGGGCGCCATGCAATTCTGAGTGGGCGCCATGCAATTCTGAGTGACGCCATGTCATTCTGAATCGGGTGGCAACTTCAAGAGGCAGACAATTAAATGGGGGAGGGTGGCGCGGCCCTCACCATGACAGTCTTGCTGTTGCCGCCGAGCGCATTCTGCAACAGTTTGGTCAGCACGGAGTCGCGAAACGGCACTGAAATGAATTGCGAACGTACCGGTTGGCTATGATGAAACACAGCTGAAACTGCCTACAACACGAATAAAAAGGTGTTTTGGCCATCAACTTACCGACAACCTTGGAATTGCCCGTGGATTGGTCCGCCAGCGCCTTGATGCAGTTCCCCAGCGTGCTGAGCGACTGGTTGATGGCGGAGCCCTCCTTCAGCCGGTCACCCGTGGCCCCGGTGGAGTCGGCCCGCTCGCTTGAGGGTTTGAGCGGTTAGAGAGGAAGATAAGCTCTGAATTTCTGTAACTGGGATGAACTCCCTTCCCACTTATAAATGTGCATTCGGACTGCTTGAAAGGGTTGGTGGAATGGTCGGGCAGAAGGTACTCAAAGATTTTCGAGGTATCAAAATGCCAAGTGCGATGACTTGTGTGTGCTCAAAGGTAGCGCGTCACAACACGGGGCGCCATTACTGGGCGCCAGCACCAAGGGGCGCCAGCACCAAGGGGCGCCAGCACCAAGGGCGCCAGCACCAAGGGGCGCCAGCACCAAGGGGCGCCAGCACCAAGGGGCGCCAGCACCAAGGGGCGCCAGCACCAAGGGGCGCCAGCACCAAGGGGCGCCAGCACCAAGGGGCGCCAGCACCAAGGGGCGCCAGCACCAAGGGGCGCCAGCACCAAGGGGCGCCAGCACCAAGGGGCGCCAGCACCAAGGGGCGCCAGCACCAAGGGGCGCCAGCACCAAGGGGCGCCAGCACCAAGGGGCGCCAGCACCAAGGGGCGCCAGCACCAAGGGGCGCCAGCACCAAGGGGCGCCAGCACCAAGGGGCGCCAGCACCAAGGGGCGCCAGCACCAAGGGGCGCCAGCACCAAGGGGCGCCAGCACCAAGGGGCGCCAGCACCAAGGGGCGCCAGCACCAAGGGGCGCCAGCACCAAGGGGCGCCAGCACCAAGGGGCGCCAGCACCAAGGGGCGCCAGCACCAAGGGGCGCCAGCACCAAGGGGCGCCAGCACCAAGGGGCGCCAGCACCAAGGGGCGCCAGCACCAAGGGGCGCCAGCACCAAGGGGCGCCAGCACCAAGGGGCGCCAGCACCAAGGGGCGCCAGCACCAAGGGGCGCCAGCACCAAGGGCGCCAGCACCAAGGGGCGCCAGCACCAAGGGGCGCCAGCACTAAGGTTTTTCGAGAGCTGCTTATCTAATCTTCTAACCTACGAACATGATTGATTTTTCTCATACTTTTGAGGATAAATGATGGGTCAACAGCTCTCGACCATCTGTCTCTGTGTGGTTGCTACCCTGGACCGAAAAGGCGCAGTCTGGTCATCTAATTGCGCAATCTGTACTGTAAAATTGTCTTCACCTGCCAGCCAGATCTACCAGGTTCATCACAGACGACCGTGTCATGCTCTGCCCGCTGCCGTCTAAGGTCTTCTGCGTGAAGCTGATGGCCACGATGGTGTGCGCCCGGCTGCTGGTGGCGTTCATGTTGGTGGCCGCCACGGTGCGGTTGTGCGAGCCCTCGGCGATCTTGGCCTCGATCTGAGCGTAGCTGCTCACGGGCGAGGTGGTCAGCTGTTCGACGTAGAAGCCCTGCCGTGATCAGTTGGATTAATATGACTGTTAATGAGGCCCCGCGCCACCACACCAACTTATCCTGAATTGATCAGTTTTTGACAACATTGACAGCTCATCAAAAGAGAACCACTTTTCTGCAGGAAATTTCCTCCAAACAAATTCTAACGAGTAAGTTAAAGAACCAGAAATTCAAAAAAGATTTGGCTATAGAAAGCTTCTCAAACCTGAAGAGTAGCCAAGCACAAACTGAAGCCTTCAGTCATCAATAAATAATTGAAAAGCAGTTGAGTTCAGCACGGCAATAGCAGTCGAGGACTGCTGAAGTTTCTGCAACCAACGAGACCTTGAGTTTCTCAGGACGGTTTTGATACTCGTAAGCTATCTAGCTCGTATGCATAGGAATTAGTCATTTTTTAGCATAAAATCCCAATATCATGCCTTCTTGTCTCTCTC